>CAWUFQ010000432.1:0-233006 GCA_963921405.1 Cepaea hortensis
GTTTGTTTGTTTTGCTAATTGTTTTTCCCCGCTCGCTCACATTGAACTCAAGCGTAGTTCATACACACTACGTCTAGTATCACTGGACTGAATTTTGCGTGTGAATTTCCATATAACCAGTGTCCCTCGCCATCAGTCGAACCCACTCCGACTTCAGAGGTTAATACAAAGTTAACTTGTTCCTTTCCTTTCTACCCTGTGGGTGGCGTAGGGGTAACTAATGGTCTTGTTCAGTCTCACTCCTTGTACCAAATGTTTTGTTTAGTTTTTCCTCTTCTATCCCGTAACTTAGAGGTACCTAATAACACTGTCATTATATATATATATATAGCGAAATACCAATGAGAGAGATCAAAGAGAAGCCAGATATACTAATCGGAGGTTATAATATAAACAATCTTACCTACGTAGATGACATGTATTTATAGCAGAAAGTGCAAAAACAATCTACAACAATTTTTTTTAAATTTTATAGTAACAGAGACTGCAATGAAAGGACTCTCACTAAATATAATTTTTTTTTTTTACAGTAACCATGGTGATATCAAAGACAACAGTGACACCAAAATATGAAATGAGAATAGAAGGGGATATTCTTAACCAAGCAGATAATTTTAAACACCATCAGATGGAAGGTGCATTATAGAGTTTAAAAACAGAATACGGCAAGAAAAAGTAGCATTTCAGAAAATGAAAGGTATCTTATGCAATAAGTCACTATCATTGAATGTAAGAAAACCCGGGATGGTTAACCCGGTCAACATATGCCTGCAGAAGTCGCATGTGTCCGCTGAAAGGCGCTGCTCTGCTGTAAACAAGCAACTACGTCCAAAAAAACACACCGTATGAAATCCTAAGAAGAAAGAAGAAGAAGAAGAAGAAGAAGAAGAAGAAGAAGAAGAAGAAGAAGAAGAAGAAGAAGAAGAAGAAGAAGAAGAAGAAGAAGAAGAAGAAGAAGAACGTAAGAAAGAGAGTGCTGACATTCTACATAGAACCTGTTTTGCTGTATGGTAGTGAATCTTGGAATGTAAATGAACAAATTAGGAAGAACTTGGAAGTAACAGAGATGTGATTCCTGAGACGAATGTTGCGAATTCCTTGGACTGCTACAGTAACTAACGACTGCCGCCTGAAACTAAAACATTATTTCAACAATAAGAATGAGACAAACAGCTTTCTTTGGTCATGTGATGAGAAGAGAGGTATTGGAGAACATCACGACGACTGGAAAGATCGAGGGGAAGAGAGGCAGAGGCAGACAAAGAAAAATTATGCTGGATGGACTAACACAGGAAATATCAGCAGCAGAGTTTATCCAGAACACCAACGACCGAGATATGTGGAGAGACATGGACGACTACGCCAGCTGGCAAGGCACTTTATGATACACATGCCATAACTATAATACAGATGCCACTGTTGAACTCTGTTTACTGCCTCCCGTGTCACATTATGGCTACGATATTTCAAAATATACGTTCCACTTCCAAGGTTAGAGCGTGCACATATCTGGCTTTATATTTCCTTATTTCCTATCAAAACATTTGAACCACAGCACACCATATCTGCACAGGGAAGTTACGCAATCCTTTGCTACAATTTATTCCTTATTTATGTTGTGCATAATTTTGTGTTGTAACTAGAATGTTTCACTTGCCCTGTTTGTACTGTTTTCGAAGGGCATTGTGACCGAAAAGTATATATGTGGGGTGTGGTATTACATAGTTCCTTAACTATTTCTAATACTACCACTACTACTACTGCTGCTGCTACTACTACTACTACTACTAGTAGTAGTAGTAGTAGTAGTAGTAGTAGTAGTAGTAGTAGTAGTAGTAGTAGTAGTAGTAGTAGTAGTAGTAGTAGCTACTATAGCTGCTATACCACTACTATAGCTGCTACTACTACCACTACTACTGCCACAACTATTACTGCAGTCCTTCTACTACTACTACTACTACTACTACTACTACTACTACTACTACTACTACTACTACTACTACTACTACTGCTGCTGCTACCGCAACTACTATTTTCCCCATTGTGATTTCTGTTCACCTGGCGTGTGTTCCTAAGGTATGTACAAGAGTGTGTGTGTGTGTGTGTGTGTGTGTGTGTGTGTGTGTGTGTGTGTGTGTGTGTGCGTGCGCGCGCACGCGCGCCGTTTTCCCACAAGATCGACACATGCCTATTTGTTTCATTATACATTGTCATTTCCAGCTAGTCTCTCTCTCTCTCTCTCTCTCTCTCTCTCTCTCTCTCTCTCTCTCTCTCTCTCTCTCTCTCTCTCTCTCTCTCTCTCTCTCTCTCTCTCTGGGGGGGGGGTGGTTTGGCACTTTGCCGTCTTGACAGTCTTCTTCTTCTTCTTCTTCTTCGTCTGCGTTCATCCGGAGAGTTTTTTTTTCGGATGCGATTGCGTTGTGCCTGCTTACAACGTTCTTGCGCCGTTAGGCCGGAACATCCGACTTCTGCGGGTCTTGACAGACGATAGTTACTGTGCTTCAAAGAAAAAGGCATAATAACCTCTACATAGCACAAAGCCTGGGCTGAATTTAAACGACTCTGTTGCCCGTGCAGCATGATCCCTCTCTCGGCCAGCCTAGTTTACTCCAGAGGAAAGACAACACCAATACATCTGGAATAAGACAAGCTGCAGATACCGCTGCTCAGCAAAGCAATGCTCTAGCTGTCGGAGCTTTGATCCTGAACCAAGGCTTATAGCCTGGGTCTGCCTTGCCATGACATTTAGTCTGTAGGAAGCATTTCCTCGCACCAGGGTAAGGCTTGTACCCTACAAGTTGCACTCCTCCGCCCAAAGCTGTTGGCACAAGTGGGGTTTCGGATTTAATGAGATGCCTCTTTAGTGTCCAAATATCACAAGCTGAGCAGGGTTGCCCTTGTATTTTGCCAATATTAAAACACACAAACAACCAATCATGTCTTCACTGGGTAATACATAAGTAATCAGATTATCGTTCGCTAGCATTCCCCCAGTCCCCACCACCACCCAATTATTCCCGCAAACAATTGTGATTACCGGCAACAAGTGCCGGTTGTTCAGGCCTTGAAAACACCTAGCTCAGTGGTTCTCAACCGGTGGGAAATCCCTCCCCCCTGGGTTCTGTACTTCTTGCCCTTCTGAAATTCGTTTCATAGCGTAAGTAGACCCAGAAATTACGTTTTATATAGACGTCTAGACTTGTTCTAGAATGTGTTATTAAATTTAGCTTCCATTTTTACGTATACTGTGTAACGGGGGGGGGGGGTGTATGAAATTTATAGGGAGGGAATACGAAAAGGGGGGAGGGGATGACATTCTGAACATATGGTGAAGGGGTGCATGGGTCAAAATAGGTTGAGAACCACTGACCTAGCTAGAACATGTAGCACGCACAAACGGCACGGGAGAGCGGTGGCGACTTCTCTATTGTCTTCTGTTGTAAGCGGTAAGTGGGAGGTGAGGAAGAAATATGTTCAATATGTCTGTTACCATAAGAACATGAAGAGACGCTTTACGAGATATGAACATCCGAAGAAAACTGGTACATAAACTGTAGCATGTCTCAAAACTAAAACACATGGCCATATCAATCACCATTGCAGTTTAGAAGGAACCGTCATCGAAGGCATGGTTACTGGGAGAAGAGACATAGAAGGAACCGTCATCGAAGGCATGGTTACTGGGAGAAGAGACATAGAAGGAACCGTCATCGAAGGCATGGTTACTGGGAGAAGAGACATAGAAGGAACCGTCATCGAAGGCATGGTTACTGGGAGAAGAGACATAGCGTTCAACACGATGTTGGACACAGGCCATTAAAGACACCGGTAATGAGTGTCTCGGAAACACGGAGAACAACGAAAACGATTACAAACAACTACACAATTCCCCCAATTTTTGCCTGGGCAAAATAGAAGCAATACAATCGAGGTCAGCATGGCCTAATTTATACAAGCGCTCGTTCTGAAACATCCGGTGTGCCGATGCCGAGGTAGCGGGTTCAACCCCCTACACCGGTCGGTTGGGCTATAATGCTGACCTCACATCCTTGACTTAAAGGCGTAGATTACGATGGCATGGTTACTGGGAGAACAGACATAGAAGGAACCGTCATCGAAGGCATGGTTTCTGGAAGAATAGACATAGAAGGAACCGTCATCGAAGGCATGGTTACTGGGAGAAGAAACATAGAAGGAACCGTCATCGAAGGCATGGTTACTGGAAGAATAAACATAGAAGAAACCGTCATTGAAGGCATGGTTACTGGAAGAATAAACATAGAAGGAACCGTCATCGAAGGCATGGTTACTGGAAGAATAAACATAGAAGGAACCGTCATCGAAGGCATGGTTACTAGGAGAATAGACACAGAAGGAACCGTCATCGAAGGGATGGTTGCTGGGAGAAGAAACAAAGAAGGAACCGTCATCGATGGCATGGTTCCTGGGAGAATAGACATAGAAGGAACCGTCATCGAAGGGATGGTTGCTGGGAGAAGAAACAAAGAAGGAACCGTCATTGATGGCATGGTTACTGGGAGAATAGACATAGAAGGAACCGTCATCGATGGCATGGTTACTGGGAGAATAGACATAGAAGTAACCGTCATCGAAGGCATGGTTCCTGGGATAATAGACATAGAAGGAACCGTCATCGAAAGCATGGTTACTGGGAGAAGAAATATAGAAGGAACCGTCATCGAAGGCATGGTTACTGGGAGAATAGACATAGAAGGAACCGTCATCGATGGCATGGTTACTGGGAGAATAGACATAGAAGGAACCGTCATCGAAGGCATGGTTACTGGGAGAAGAAACATAGAAGTAACCGTCATCGAAGGCATGGTTCCTGGGAGAATAGACATAGAAGGAACCGTCATCGAAGGCATGGTTGCTGGGAGAATAAACATAGAAGGAACCGTCATCGAAGGCATGGTTGCTGGGAGAAGAAACATAGAAGGAACCGTCATCGAAGGCATGGTTACTGGAAGAATAGACATAGAAGGAACCGTCATCGATGGCATGGTTACTGGGAGAATAGACATAGAAGGAACCGTCATCGATGTCATGGTTACTGGGAGAATAGACATAGAAGGAACCGTCATCGATGGCATGGTTACTGGGAGAATAGACATAGAAGGAACCGTCATCGATGGCATGGTTACTGGGAGAATAGACATAGAAGGAACCGTCATCGATGACATGGTTACTGGGAGAACAGACATAGAAGGAACCGTCATCGAAGGCATGGTTACTGGGAGAATAAACATAGAAGGAACCATCATTGAAGGCATGGTTGCTGGGAGAAAAAACATAGAAGTAACCGTCATCGAAGGCATGGTTACTGGGAGAATAGACATAGAAGGAACCGTCATTGAAGGCATGGTTACTGGGAGAAGAGACATAGAAAGAACCATCATCGAAGGCATGGTTACTGGGAGAAGAGACAGAAGGAACCGTCATCGAAGGCATGATTACTGGGAGAAGAGACATAGAAGGAACCATCATCGAAGGCATGGTTACTGGGAGAAGAGACAAAGAAGGAACCGTCATCAAAGGCATGGTTACTGGGAGAAGAGACATAGAAGGAACCGTCATAGAAGGCATGGTTACTAGGAGAAGAGACATAGAAAGAACCGTCATCGAAGGCATGGTTACTGGGAGAAGAGACATAGAAAGAACCGTCATCGAAGGCATGGTTACAGGGAGAAGAGATATAGAAGGAACCGTCATCGAAGGCATGGTTACTGGGAGAAGAGACAAAGAAGGAACCGTCATCAAAGGCATGGTTACTGGGAGAATAGACATAGAAGGAACCGTCATCGATGGCATGGTTACTGGGAGAAGAGACATAGAAAGAACCGTCATCGAAGGCATGGTTACTGGGAGAAGAGACATAGAAGGAACCGTCATCGAAGGCATGGTTACTGGGAGAAGAGACAAAGAAGGAACCGTCATCGAAGGCATGGTTACTGGGAGAAGAGACATAGAAGGAACCGTCATCGAAGGCATGGTTACTGGGAGAAGAGACATAGCGTTCAACACGATGTTGGACACAGGCCATTAAAGACACCAATAATGAGTGTCTGGGAAACACGGAGAACAAGGAAAACGATTACAAACAACTACACAATTACCCCAATTGGTGCCTGGGCACAATAGAAGCAATACAATCCAGGTCAGCATGGCCTAATTTATACAAGCGCTCGTTCTGAAACATCCGGTGTGCCGATGCCGAGGTAGCGGGTTCAACCCCCTACACCGGTCGGTTGGGCTATAATGCTGACCTCACATCCTTGACTTAAAGGCGTAGATTACAAGTACCTCTTAAATGGGAGTGAGGGACACTGGTGATAGGGAAAGTTAATCCACACGCAAAAATCAGTCCAGTGCACTAGAAGTAATAACAAACGTGTGGACTACGCTTGAGTTCAAAGCAAGCAAGCAAACGACAGCAAACAAACCTTCTTGGTTAATTTCACCCTGCTCATTTGTTGAAGTATTATGACATTCTGACTATACTTCTCATTTCTTTGTGTGACATTTTATTCTGGTTATAAACTGCTGACGTATGGCTTTAGTTTGTTGTTGTTATTCCTGCTGTATGTATGATCAATTCTTGCAGTAGCGGACATCTATATACTCATCTCTAAAGCCCTGTATATACAAGGATGGTTATTGTGTTTTATAGCCTACTGCTGGTGTGTCAGGCTCTTCTGTCATAAAACTTGCTGTTTTGTGTTGAGCAATTTTTGTGATGCAAGCCATCCTGTCTGCTGATTTTGTTGGAAGTCGGGGTAATTGACTTCTTGTGAAGAATATGCTTCTTGTAACGCCACACTGGAATGATGCAGTGGAGAGAGAGAGATGGGGAGGGGGAGAAGTAGATGTAGAGAGAGAGGAGGGAGAGGGAGGGGAGAGTGTCATAGAAAGGGGGTAGAGAGAGTGAGAGAGGGTGTTGGAGTGAGGGTAGTAGAAAGAGAGAGGAAAAGGGACAGCAAGGAGAGAACATTAGTTCTTTCTCTCACTCTTCTATTAGAGAGAAATGAGAATGTGGTTTTCAAGACCCTCTCTCTCTCTCTCTCTCTCTCCTTCCTATCTCTCTTTTCTCTCTCTCTCTCTCACACACACACACACACGCTTGAGCTTGCAGCACACATCAGCCCAGCATGGCCTTTGCTAGTGTAATCACATTAGACAACACAGGGAAACAAATGGCTCCTGGACTGCTAACATAAGCTGAGAGCCGATCAGTCAGCCGGTGAGACAGAGATGATTGTATAGATAGATGGACACACTGATAGACAGACAGACAGACAGACAAACAGACACGGGCAGACAGGCATGCACAGACGACTTGAATGGGCGGACATCTTTCTTAGAAACTTGTTCTATTTTTGGGATGATGTTAATAACACATGAAGAGAACCGCTCTACAGCATCTTCATACAGTTTCAAACGCACATACTGGGGGATGCCTGATGCCCATCAGTTCCTGCCTACTGAAACTGCAAGCAGTGTTGCCATTTTGACGCTTTTCGCACCAAATTTAGTGCTTTTTAAAGTCATTTGGTGCCAAAATGTTGCATTTAGCGCGGCAGCGCGAATTTGGTGCTTCACAATTTGTTTTTTGGTGCTTTATGGTGTTTTTTGGGGTGGGTAATAATTACTTTAAAAATCATTTTGGGAACACTAAAAAGCCGAATTTGAACTGAAGCGAGGGAGTAAAACAGTCTTAGTACATTACCGTGCAATATTCAAGTAATTTAACTCCCTTTAATACGATTTAGTTTAAGCGAGTGGCTGCAACGCGCAAGCAATATGCAATAAGTTAAAAGATTGTTTAAACAAGAATGGACTTGAGTTGCAAAGACAAGTTGCAATCGGCACTGACAATGCATCTGTCATGACAGGTGTAAACAATGGATTATATGAAAATTAAAATCCGAAGTTCCTCATCTGGTACGAGTTAGGTGTGTATGTCATTCCCTTCAGCTATCAGTGTCACAGGCTGCAGCTGCTTGTCTGCCCAGCTACATAGAGTTCATGATTAGAGAAACATATAACTGGTTTTCTCACTCAAGTCTTCGTCAAGCAAAGTAAAGGGAGCTTTTTCCTTCAATAAATGATGAACAACATCCACTGAAGGTTATTCAAGACTGTTAAGAATCTTCTCACACTGTCTTCCTCTATTTCTCTTTCCGCAAATCTTTCAGGTTGTTACAACACAGAAAATATAGAAAATGAAAACAACTTAATCAACCAAGATGAAAGGAGGTGCTACTAGAAGAGGAATGAAGCAATGCAGTGAATGCCATAAGGAGTCTGGTCCTGAACTTCACATCTGTAGAGAGGCATATTATAATGTAACCAGGTCATGATGCAGCACAACACTACAGATGGCTGGGATTTGGCCTAGACTGGTCATATTCCCTACACAGGTTTCTGGTACTTCATTCTCACCACTCACACACATTGCCCAGAGAGAATACTTGCTTGTAGAAGAACCACTTGTGTTGGATGCCACCAACACTTCCAGACAACAGTGTTTATTAGCATGACTTCCATCTGAGTTCCAACTCCAACATAGCAGAGTTGTTACTAATCACCATAGCTCTGGAGTCAACCCAGCCTCACGCCGCTATGGCTCTTGAGTTAGTCAGCCTCACACCACCAAGGCTCTGGAGTTAACTCAGCCTCACGCCATCGCTCTGGAGTTAGCCAGCCTCAAACAATCATGGCTCTGAAGTTGACCCAGTCTCACACCACCATGGCTCTGGAGTTAGTCAGCCTCAAACCACCATAGCCACGGAGTCGACCCAGTCTCACATCACCACAGCCCTGAAGTCGACCCAGCCTCACAACATCACAGCTCTGGAGTCGACCCAGTCTCACACCACCATAGCCATGAAGTTGACCCAGCCTCACACCACCATGGCTCTGGAGTCGACCCAGTCTCACACCACCATAGCTCTGGAGTCGACCCAGCCTCACACCACCATAGCTCTGGAATTAGCCAGCCTCACACCACCATAGCTCTGGAATTAGCCAGCCTCACACCACCAGGGCCCTGAAGTTGACCCAGCCTCACACCACCATAGCTCTGGAGTCGACCCAGCCTCACACCAAAATAGCTCTGGAATTTGCCAGCCTCACACCACCATAGCTCTGGAATTAGCCAGCCTCACACCACCAGGGCCCTGAAGTTGACCCAGCCTCACACCACCATGACCCTGAAGTTGACCCAGCCTCACACCACTATGGCTCTAGAGTTAGTCAGCCTCACACAACCATAACCCTAGAGTCGACCCAGACTCACATCACCAGAGCCCTGGAGTCAACCCAGCCTACTACCACCATAGCTCTGGCGTTGACCCACCCTTACACAACCATAGCCTTAGAGTCGACCCAGTCTCACATCACCATAGCCCTGAAGTTGACCCAGTCTCACATCACCATAGCCCTGAAGTAGACCCAGCCTCACAACCACCACAACTCTGGAGTCGACCCAGTCTCACATCACCATAGCCCTGAAGTTGACCCAGTCTCACATCACCATAGCCCTGAAGTTGACCCAGTCTCACATCACCATAGCCCTGAAGTTGACCAGCCTCACACAACCATAACCCTAGAGTCGACCCAGACTCACATCACCAGAGCCCTGGAGTCAACCCAGCCTCCTACCACCATAGCTCTGGCGTCGACCCACCCTTACACAACCATAGCCTTAGAGTCGACCCAGTCTCACACCACCATAGCCATGAAGTTGACCCAGCCTCACACCACCATGGCTCTGGAGTCGACCCAGCCTCACACCACCATGGCTCTAGAGTTAGTCAGCCTCACACAACCATAACCCTAGAGTCGACCAAGACTCACATCACCAGAGCCCTGGAGTCAACCCAGCCTCCTACCACCATAGCTCTGGCGTCGACCCACCCTTACACAACCATAGCCTTAGAGTCGACCCAGTCTCACATCACCATAGCCCTGAAGTTGACCCAGTCTCACATCACCATAGCCCTGAAGTAGACCCAGCCTCACAACCACCATAACTCTGGAGTCGACCCAGTCTCACATCACCATAGCCCTGAAGTTGACCCAGTCTCACATCACCATAGCCCTGAAGTTGACCCAGTCTCACATCACCATAGCCCTGAAGTTGACCAGCCTCACATCACCATAGCCCTTAATTTGACCCAGTCTCACACTACCATAGCTCTGGAGACGACTCAGTCTCACACCACCATGGCTCTGGAGTCGACCCAGTCTCACATCACCATAGCCCTTAATTTGACCCAGTCTCACATCACCACAGCTCTGGAGACGACCCAGTCTCGCACCACCATGGCTCTGGAGTTGACGCAGCCTCACACCACCATAGCTCTGGAGTTGACCCAGCCTCACACCACCATAGCTCTGGAGTTGACCCAGCCTCACACCACCATAGCTCTGGAGTTGACCCAGCCTCACACCACCATAGCTCTGGAGTTGACCCAGTCTCACACCACCATAGCTCTGGAGTTGACCCAGCCTCACATCACCATAGCTCTGGAGTTGACCTAGCCTCATACCATCATGGCTCTGGAGTTGACCCAGCCTCACACCACCATGGCTCTGGAGTCAACCAGACTCACACCACCATGGCTCTGGAGTCAACCAGACTCACACCACCATGGCTCTGAGCCTCACACTACCATGGCTCTGGAGTTAGCCAGCCTCACACCACCATGGCTCTGAGCCTCACACTACCATGGCTCTGGAGTTAGCCAGCCTCACACCACCATGGCTTTGGGGTCAACCCAGACTCTCACCACCATGGCTATGGAGTCGACCCAGCTTCACACCACCATGGCTCTGGAGTTAGCCAGCCTTACACCACCATGGCTTTGGGGTCAACCCAGACTCACACCACCATGGCTATGGAGTCGACCCAGCTTCACACAAATGGTACTAGAGAGGCCTCTGGGCAAGCAGAGATGGCTAATTTGATACCAGACCAGGCTTTATGTCAATAAGTCACCAAAACAATGAGTTCAAATACATATGTCTAATATGCCTTTTTACCATGTGGCCCTGTAAGGGACAAGAAAGCAGATGTAAGTTCACTCCACAGGTGTGAGGCCTTCTCTGTATCAAGTCACTCATGCCATGACCAGCCACAGACAACAAACACCGCCATCCAAATCAAGTGTGTCTCAGTTACAGATGTGTGGTGGCACTTGTATCTATACAAGATAAACTATTCAGACAACTGTATGCTTATCCACACATTAAACACAGACTGCCAAAGGATTAAGAGCGCACACAGCGAAATACAATACAGCATGAGTCACTGACAACAGTTACCAGTCATCACTAGTATTGGGTTAACAATACATTTACTAATCATCACTTAGTCCAGTCGCTGAAAATACAGTCATTATTCATTTTGAGGGCTCACTGACAAAACAGCAATCAATCACTCAGAGGGTCACTGACAATACAGAAACCAATCATTCAATGCATTCGCTGACAATACAACCACCAATCATTTAGATTCACTGACAAAACAACAACCAAACATTTAGACAGGTCACTGGCAAAACAACAACCAATCATTTAGACAGGTCACTGACAATACAACAAATCATTTAGACAGGTCACTGCTGGCAATACAACAACCAATCATTTAGACAGGTCACTGACAATACAACCAATCATCTAGATAGGTCACTGGCAATACAATGACCAATCATTTAGACAGGTCACTGACAATACAACAAATCATTTAGACAGGTCACTGACAATACAACCAATCATCTAGACATGTCACTGGCAATACAACAACCAATCATTTAGACAGATCACTGATAATACAACCAATCATCTAGACAGGTCACTGGCAATACAACGACCAATCATTTAGACAGGTCACTGATAATACAACAAATCATTTAGACAGGTCACTGACAGTACAACAAATCATTTAGACAGGTCACTGACAATACAACCAATCTTCTAGACAGGTCCCTGGCAATACAACGACCAATCATTTAGACAAGTGGGTGGGTGGGTGAGTGTTTGTGCATGCGTGCATGCGAGCGCGTGTGTGTGCATGTGCGTGTGTGTGTGTTATATATATATATATATATATATATATATATATATATATAGGGACCTGAAGCCATCCCCAAAGTCCCTAGGATTAGGGTAGAAGAGGGGTTACAATGACAACCTGGTTAAATCAAGATATATGCATCTGTATACTTGTGGGTGTGTGTGTCCATGATGTGACTGTGTGTATACACATGATTCTGTGTGTGGTTGTAGCCATGTATGTACACAAGGTTGTGTTTGCGTGTGCATGTGGGAGAGTGTGTGTATGTTTGTGTGCACACAGTTGTGGTGTGTTTTGGCGAGTGTATGAGTACATGTGTGTGCAAGAGTGCATGCATGTGTTCATGCATACATATGTGTGGGCGCACACGCATATTAAAAGGGGGGAAGGGGATAGTTCGATTTACAAGACTGGCTTCTTATTTTCCTCCAGATAAGCAGTGAAGAAACAGTTCACTGCTTAGATAGCTCCCCCCTCCCTCCCTCTCTCTCTCTCTCCCTGCCTTCCTCCCTCCCTGTCTCTCTCTCTCTCTCCTGCTTCCACACAAGCATATAAACACATACACACACAGTTAACATAATGGAATTTCTGCCTGGGTCTTAGTGTTTAAGAAGACACAGCTCCCCAGCCATGGACAGCCACAGAAATAGACTGTGTAAAGCAGACAAGTGTTTGTTGGAGGTAAGACATCAATTTACTTAGCTCCAGAGATGACACAAGCACAGGAAATACAAGCGAGACACACTTCACAGTTGGCTGGCTGTGGTAATGATGAGAGAGACAGACACTGATAAGCTGCAAGAGAGGGAGAGAGTTTATGCATGTGAGTGTTTGTACATCACATAGCATAGAAGAAGTTATGGTTGGTAGCTTTTTTTCATTAACTTTCTCTCTTTGTGGCTTGTATTGTACCCTGAAGTAATAAATAAAATCAATATCATAACAGCATTTGGTAGGACTGATGGTGACAAGTATGCATTTTTGCCTGGATTGAGGATATGAATGAACTGCCACTTGCCCAAGCAGTTGCCATGTACACACAACATGCTTTTATATCAAATCCAAATGTCCCCTGGGAAGTGGGCCAGGCATGGTGACAATGAAATACTTAAAACCTGTGGTGGAAACAACTACGCCTAATCTCAGCCAGAAGAAGCATGGATAGGGCTTATATTTTATTGGTGCTTTAATGACTCATTTGATGGATACTAATGAGACACTGACTCTCGCCCGACTGTCGAATAGTAAAGCCTAGTGGGTGGGAAAGGAAATACCATAATCAACAACTCATGGCAACAGTGAGCAGAAATACTCCAAGATGGCATTTCAGAGGACTGAGCATGCATGGGAGTGCCCAATGTGCAGTGACATCATTCAAAGAAACATAATATAATCCCAGGCAAGCGGGTATGTGCTGTGTTGAATCATGGCCTGGTTACATACTAACACATGTCTCCACAGATGTGAAGTTCCAGTACTGGCCTGGCCCACCCCGCTGGTTTCTGAGCTTGAAAGGCTTGCTACACAGTCCACATGGAGGTGATACTTCAATACCGATTCGAGAGGAAAGTCTCCACACCAACTTCATTCCAACAGATGAAAGATCTTTTTATGACTCAACTGACCTGAATGTCAATACATTGGATTAAAGAGTTAACACTCGGTCTTACAGAGGACTTCAGAGGCGTGACCCCCAAGCAAGTAATTCCAGCTCCAATAGATGATACGTAGATGGTGCTGCTGCACCAGAGTCATAGCTCATTTATCAAGAGCTAATTACATGTATGGCATCTTGGGCAAACCTATCTTCACTTCCTCGTGGGGCATCCTGGGCAGACACTAGTCTGAGCTAATTACATGTATGGCATCTTGGGCAAACCTATCTTCACTTCCTCGTGGGGCATCCTGGGCAGACACTAGTCTGAGCTAATTACATGTATGGCATCTTGGGCAAACCTATCTTCACTTCCTCGTGGGGCATCCTGGGCAGACACTAGTCTGAGCTAATTACATGTATGGCATCTTGGGCAAACCTATCTTCACTTCCTCGTGGGGCATCCTGGGCAGACACTAGTCTGAGCTAATTACATGTATGGCATCTTGGGCAAACCTATCTTCACTTCCTCGTGGGGCATCCTGGGCAGACACTAGTCTGAGCTAATTACATGTATGGCATCTTGGGCAAACCTATCTTCACTTCCTCGTGGGGCATCCTGGGCAGACACTAGTCTGAGCTAATTACATGTATGGCATCTTGGGCAAACCTATCTTCACTTCCTCGTGGGGCATCCTGGGCAGACACTAGTCTGAGCTAATTACATGTATGGCATCTTGGGCAAACCTATCTTCACTTCCTCGTGGGGCATCCTGGGCAGACACTAGTCTGAGCTAATTACATGTATGGCATCTTGGGCAAACCTATCTTCACTTCCTCGTGGGGCATCCTGGGCAGACACTAGTCTGAGCTAATTACATGTATGGCATCTTGGGCAAACCTATCTTCACTTCCTCGTGGGGCATCCTGGGCAGACACTAGTCTGAGCTAATTACATGTATGGCATCTTGGGCAAACCTATCTTCACTTCCTCGTGGGGCATCCTGGGCAGACACTAGTCTGAGCTAATTACATGTATGGCATCTTGGGCAAACCTATCTTCACTTCCTCGTGGGGCATCCTGGGCAGACACTAGTCTGAGCTAATTACATGTATGGCATCTTGGGCAAACCTATCTTCACTTCCTCGTGGGGCATCCTGGGCAGACACTAGTCTGAGCTAATTACATGTATGGCATCTTGGGCAAACCTATCTTCACTTCCTCGTGGGGCATCCTGGGCAGACACTAGTCTGAGCTAATTACATGTATGGCATCTTGGGCAAACCTATCTTCACTTCCTCGTGGGGCATCCTGGGCAGACACTAGTCTGAGCTAATTACATGTATGGCATCTTGGGCAAACCTATCTTCACTTCCTCGTGGGGCATCCTGGGCAGACACTAGTCTGAGCTAATTACATGTATGGCATCTTGGGCAAACCTATCTTCACTTCCTCGTGGGGCATCCTGGGCAGACACTAGTCTGAGCTAATTACATGTATGGCATCTTGGGCAAACCTATCTTCACTTCCTCGTGGGGCATCCTGGGCAGACACTAGTCTGAGCTAATTACATGTATGGCATCTTGGGCAAACCTATCTTCACTTCCTCGTGGGGCATCCTGGGCAGACACTAGTCTGAGCTAATTACATGTATGGCATCTTGGGCAAACCTATCTTCACTTCCTCGTGGGGCATCCTGGGCAGACACTAGTCTGAGCTAATTACATGTATGGCATCTTGGGCAAACCTATCTTCACTTCCTCGTGGGGCATCCTGGGCAGACACTAGTCTGAGCTAATTACATGTATGGCATCTTGGGCAAACCTATCTTCACTTCCTCGTGGGGCATCCTGGGCAGACACTAGTCTGAGCTAATTACATGTATGGCATCTTGGGCAAACTTATCTTCACTTCCTCGTGGGGCATCCTGGGCAGACACTAGTCTGAGCTAATTACATGTATGGCATCTTGGGCAAACTTATCTTCACTTCCTCGTGGGGCATCCTGGGCAGACACTAGTCTGAGCTAATTACATGTATGGCATCTTGGGCAAACCTATCTTCACTTCCTCGTGGGGCATCCTGGGCAGACACTAGTCTGAGCTAATTACATGTATGGCATCTTGGGCAAACTTATCTTCACTTCCTCGTGGGGCATCCTGGGCAGACACTAGTCTGAGCTAATTACATGTATGGCATCTTGGGCAAACTTATCTTCACTTCCTCGTGGGGCATCCTGGGCAGACACTAGTCTGAGCTAATTACATGTATGGCATCTTGGGCAAACCTATCTTCACTTCCTCGTGGGGCATCCTGGGCAGACACTAGTTTGAGCTAATTACATGTATGGCATCTTGGGCAAACCTATCTTCACTTCCTCGTGGGGCATCCTGGGCAGACACTAGTCTGAGCTAATTACATGTATGGCATCTTGGGCAAACTTATCTTCACTTCCTCGTGGGGCATCCTGGGCAGACACTAGTCTGAGCTAATTACATGTATGGCATCTTGGGCAAACTTATCTTCACTTCCTCGTAGGGCATCCTGGGCAGACACTAGTCTGGCCAACAAAGGGAGGATCAACCATGATCTCCACTGTGATGCAGCCTGTCAAGAACTCAAACTGTGAACACTACAAGACTGCAAGAGAGTCGCAGAAATCCCCCATGATCAGGATAGACAATCAGCAACAAAGTCCTGTTCCCAGCACTTTGAGGTCACAACTATACTCAGAATGAGTGTCATGCTTGTCTACCCGGATGAAATCAATCCATAATCTATCCCCTGTTCTTTAAGTTGTACAACCCATCTTGGTGAAGTAACAGGGCTAACTTGTTCCAATGACCCCAAGGACTATGCGGATGATAGCGCAGCTACTGGTAGGGTCTCCCATGTCAGACAGGTCAAGGGGTTAGGACCAAATGAAGAGATACACAAACATACTGCCTTGTAGGTAGACTGGGGACAGACAAAGGCTAGGAAAAGCAAACCCAAAAGAATGCTTGCCTAAGTCGGATGTACTAAGTAACAGGCTTGATGAAATAGTGCAAATACAATTTGCTTAATGGTGTCAAGTCACACAAAAGTGAATAACTGGAATTGATAAAATTCTACAACTACAACAGATTAAAAACTTCTGACTGTAGCAGGGATGTAAACCTGTAAAGCAGGGATGTAAACCTGTAAAGCAGGGATGTAAACCTGTGAAGCAGGGATGTAAACATGTGAAGCAGGGATGTAAACATGTGAAGCAGGGATGTAAACATGTGAAGCAGGGATGTAAACCTGTGAAGCAGGGATGTAAACCTGTGAAGCAGGGATGTAGACCTGTGAAGCAGGGATGTAAACCTGTGAAGCAGGGATGTAAACATGTGAAGCAGGGATGTAAACCTATGAGGCAGGGATGTAAACATGTGAAGCAGGGATGTAAACCTATGAAGCAGGGATGTAAACCTGTGAAGCAGGGATGTAAACATGTGAAGCAGGGATGTAAACCTGTGAAGCAGGGATGTAAACCTGTGAAGCAGGGATGTAAACACGTGAAGCAGGGATGTAAACTTATGAAGCAGGGATGTAAACCTGTGAAGCAGGGATGTAAACATGTGAAGCAGGGATGTAAACCTGTGAAGCAGGGATGTAAACATGTGAAGCAGGGATGTAAACCTATGAGGCAGGGATGTAAACATGTGAAGCAGGGATGTAAACCTATGAGGCAGGGATGTAAACATGTGAAGCAGGGATGTAAACCTATGAAGCAGGGATGTAAACATGTGAAGCAGGGATGTAAACCTATGAGGCAGGGATGTAAACATGTGAAGCAGGGATGTAAACCTATGAATCAGGGATATAAACATGTGAAGCAGGGATGTAAACCTATGAGGCAGGGATGTAAACATGTGAAGCAGGGATGTAAACCTATGAAGCAGGGATGTAAACATGTGAAGCAGGGATGTAAACCTATGAGGCAGAGATGTAAACATGTGAAGCAGGGATGTAAACCTGTGAAGCAGGAATTTAAACCTGTGAAGCAGGGATGTAAACATGTGAGGCAGGGATATAAACCTGTGAAGCAGGGATGTAAACATGTGAAGCAGGGATGTAAACATGTGAAGCAGGGATGTAAACATGTGAAGCAGGGATGTAAACCTGTGAAGCAGGGATGTAAACATGTGAGGCAGGGATGTAAACATGTGAAGCAGGGATGTAAACCTGAGAAGCAGGGATGTAAACATGTGAAGCAGGAATGTAAACCTGTAAAGCAGGAATGTAAACCTATAAAGCAGGTCTGACTATAACCTGGGCAACTGCAGCCACCTGCTGGTCTAACCATGTATATGTCAAACAAGTTCACTCACTAATGCCCTTGCACATGCCATATTAAAGACATGGATCATGCCTAAATGACAACATTAGTCAATGGGATGAATACGGAACAGGCACACACATTCAGGTATCTAGGCACATGAATAACATCAGATTTGAAGAAGAACTACAAAGATCAAGAACAGAACAGGAGAAGCAAACACTATCATTTATCAAATGAAGAATATTTATGCAATAAATCCTTGCCATTGGAGGTTAGAAAAAGAGTTCCTGCATGTTACATAGAACCAGTTTTAACATATGGCTGTAAATTCTGGAAAATTACTAAACAGGCCAAAAAATCCCTTGTGGCATTCACAAAACTGTAACAAAAGGATGCTTAAAATCTTGCTGGACAGTCAAAGTGAGTACTCTATATGTTCTGACGGGCTGAGACACAAGACAACTTATCACAAACATCAGAAAGAAGCTGCTGCCATTTGTTAGCCACATTATGAGAAGAGAAAAACTGGAACCTGTTGAGACAACTAGAGAGATTTTAGAAATAAAGACAGAGGAACACAATGAGAAAAGATTCTTGACAGCCTTCTGCCATAGCACAGAAAGGTGTAAAAATATGAACTGATACATGCTGCGGGAGATGCCAACAATTTATAATATTTATTTTTATTTTTACTATATTATAATTTATTCCTATTCTTGAACACGAAACTGGATTCATGCCTCAATGTGCACTGTCAACATTATCGATATATCAAATCTGAAAGAAGAAGATGATAGGAAAAAGACAATCATTGTGGAGATGAGATGAAGGTTACTTGAAAAGTATAGAAAAATCTAGGGCGCCTATAGCCACGGTACCTGGAAATTGTTACATGGCTGCTGTATTTTCAATAGTTTTCTTTGCTTGTATTTGCAACCCAAAATAAATATGCTGGTTCTTGAGAAAAGGGCTGACTCCTGAATTATAGTTATTTGTTTCTGACTCTGCTGCTTATCTATCATACAGAACATAATATTGAAATTTGCGGGTTCCAAATGTTGCTGTATGTAGCCGAGGCGCGGTGTTGGGGTGAGCGCCCAACATTGCTCAAATACCTCAATGGCTCGTGAATACATAACCTATGCAGCAAAAGTCCAACTCCTGGCCTTCACGTGGCGGGCCTGTTTAAACTAACAGGAGAAGGGGCGACGGCGAGTCTCTGGCGCCGGAAAATAACCAGTATGCTCTAGATGTGTATGCACGGACATGCATGCGCAGACAGGCGTGTGCGCGCGTACACATCTACACTCGAGTGAGACCACAGTCTGCTCTAGCAAAGAAAGGTGCTGAAGACGGAGGCAACCAGCCAAGAGGCACACCACAGAAATCAGGATGCCACGCAATCACGCAAAATGGAATATGTCGACTACTGCTAATCGTTATGGTGCTCGCCCTGCTTTGGACCCCCAGGCAGGTGCAGTGCCGGGCCCTATGTCTCGAAAGGGTCCAACCCCAACTACTGGAGGTCCTTCTCAGATGTCCTGTGGAGCCAGGGGACATGAGAATAGGACGACTGGCCATACTAAACTAAGACTTAAAATAATGCACTGGAATGCGGAGGGAGTCAGCAACAAAAAAGTTGAATTAGAAAACATCCTGGACAAAGAGAAAGTAAGCATATGTTGCTTGCAAGAAACTCACCTCAATGAAAATATAGCCTTCAAAATCAGAGGCTACCAGTGTTACCGATCTGACCGAAAGAACAGGCGAAAAGGTGGGATACTGACCCTTGTAAGAAATAACATCATGGCTTCCCAAATCAAAGTCTACATGGAAGGGGCTGAGTATCAGACACTTAAACTTAAGACAGGTAATACAGATCTACATCTGATCAATTACTACTGTCCAAGTGACCGCCCACAGGCACTGGACACTCTACCACTAAAAGAAAAAATGATTGTGTGTGGCGATTTCAACAGCCACTCGCAGAGCTGGGGCTATGATCACATGGACCAGAGAGGAGAGAGACTGGAAGACTGGCAAGATGAGAATAGATTCATGTTGATTAACAAGCCGTCCGACCCACATACTTTCTACTCGAGATCATGGCACTCTTCAACTACACCTGACCTGGCTTTTCATTCACCAGACCTGGAGTGGAACATTACACGAACTGTTGGGAAACAACTTGGTGGCAGTGACCATCGGCCAGTCTTTCTAACCGTAGAAAATGAGCTTGTAAGTGAAAGCAGCACCCTCTCGAGGTGGAACTACAAGAAAGCAGACTGGGCAATGTACAAGCATCGCACCAGCATACTGGTTAGAAACCTGAACACTGAGAAAGACATAAATAAAGCAGTTGAAGAGTTTGGGAAATGCATACTACAGGCAGCGCGAGAAACAGTACCAAGAGGAGCCCGTAAACAATATAAACCCTACTGGAGTAGTGAACTGGAACAGTTGCATAATGATGTTGAAGTGTGTAGAAAGCAAGCAGAGGCCACACCCAGCCAAGAGCACCACAATAAATTCCAGCATGCAAAAGCCAAATTTCAAAGGGCCAAGCTGCAGGCTAGACGGAAAAGCTGGCAGGAGAAAACGGAGTCTCTGAACTTTGAAAGAGACACAAGGAAATTGTGGAAGCTAATAAAACAGCTTAATGACGAGGGCACAGGGAGAAACTCAAAAATTGCACTACATAAAGATGGAAAAATCTTAACAAGAAAGCAAGCAGCTGACCATTTTGCGGACTCGTTCGCACAAGATAGCAATATCAAAATTAGTCCAGAGAATCAACAAGAGATTCGAGAGAAACGACAACATACAGGACAGAAGGAAATAGTACATGAGGTTCTGGAGGCACCCATCACAATCAGCGAACTGGAGCTAGCCATATCAAAACTGAAAATGAGAAAGTCACCAGGAGCTGATGGTATCTCCAATGAAATGATCAGGAACCTAGGAACAGAGGCCAAAACAAAGCTGTTGCAGATCTTCAATAACAGCTGGACCTTAGGCAGTGTTCCACAAGCCTGGAGAGAAGCAATCATGATACCCCTCCTAAAATCAGGGAAAGATGGTTCCATTGCCTCTAGCTACAGACCAATTAGCCTCACCAGCTGTCTCTGCAAAACACTGGAGCGCATCATCAATCACAGACTGCAGTGGTACATTGAAAGTAAAAACATCCTTGTGCCACAGCAGGCTGGCTTTAGGCAGTGCTACTCTACGGAAGATCAGACAACCTACCTCTCTCAAGAAATTGAGGATGCATTCCAAGAGAAGAAGCTGGTGCTTGCGGCATGGATAGATCTGAAGAAAGCCTTTGACAAAGTCTGGAAAGAAGGTCTGATGAAGAAACTGAGAAACTGCAAAGTCAATGGAAGAATGTACAAATGGGTGAAAGCATACTTGCACAACAGAAGAGCCCGAGTACAGATAGACGGACTCAAGAGCAAGAAAGTACTACTGCGTCACGGTGTCCCCCAGGGCGGAGTCTTGTCCCCCACACTTTTTCTAATCTTCATCAATGATCTTGTTGCTCACCTACCGCATGGAATTAAAGCGGCAATGTACGCCGATGACCTGGTTCTATGGAGCACAAATGAATATGCATCAGTGGCCACCAGATTGCTACAAAGAGCTGTAGATACATTTGCTGCATGGGCAAATAGATGGTGTGTCAGCATAAACACTGACAAGTGCAGCACCACCCTATTTACCCTCTCTCCAAAACAAAAGGCAGGGATCATCCAGATAAATGGAACACCCCTAAGAGAAGATAAAGAACCAACATACCTTGGAGTAACATTTGATGGCAAGCTGACATGGAGAAAGCACATCAACAAAGCAGTAGCAAAAGCCAGAAGGAAAATAGCCATCCTGAGAAAGCTAAGTGGAACCACATGGGGAGCCAGTACGAAAATACTTAGCAAAGTTTACCAACAGAGCATACGACCACACCTGGAATATGGGTCAACTGCGTGGTGTTCAGCATCAAATACCACACTACAAGAGCTGGACAAGGTGCAAAATCAAGCACTTAGAGTCACCACAGGAGGGATGAGATCAACCCCTATAGTGGAAATGGAGAAGATGGGGAGGACACAGGCACTGAGTGAGCGCAGAGATACGAAAACGCTAATACAAGCAGAAAAGTTCCTCAGCTTGCCAGGCCACCCTATGAAGAACAGATTTGAAAACCTAGCTATGGGGCGGTTGAAAAGAAGTAGTTTTATCCACCAGGCCAAACGACTCTGCAGAGAAACCACTGATCTGCCCACAGTTGGTATCCCCCTAACAACTATTCCAGAGCGAACTCCATGGAAAGATGAGCATAGACTATCATTACAAATCCAGACAAAAGTGAGAGGAATATTTGACAAGGAAGAACAGAACAGTGTGCAGCGCAGAACAGCCACTCTCAGCTTCCTTGATGAAGAATACCCACAGGACCTCTGGATCCGAGTCTACACAGATGGGTCAGCACAAAATGCTGTTCGAAATGGAGGAGCGGGAGTGTACATAGAATACCCAAATAATACTAGGGACACAGCCAGAGTACCGACAGGAAAGTACTGCCATAACTATGATGCCGAAATTGAGGCAATCAAGATAGCAACAGAGAAATTACTAAATAACAGCAATGGTACACAACCTGTGGTGCTACTAACAGATGCAAAATCAGTACTCGAGGCGCTCCTCTCTGGGAAATTGCCAGTACTAAGGACACTACTTTCTGAACTTAGCAGTCAGCATAAAGTCACCATACAGTGGATACCATCCCACTGTGGAGTACCCGGAAACGACAGAGCTGATCAATTGGCTAAGGAAGGAGCCAAAGAGGAACAGCCTGATGTGCCCGTTACATACCACCAAAAGAAAAGAATGATCAAATCAGTCAGAAAGCCACCAAAACCTGCTCAAGATGACTACCACATTATGGACAGACCAGAACAAGTCATTATTCTGCGCCTCAGAACAGGACACAATAGATTACGCAACCACATGTATACAAAATTCAAGATTGGTGAAACAGCCATGTGCACATGTGGATTGGCGTCGCAGACAGCAGAGCACATACTCCAAGACTGCCCAAAATATAACATATCTAGGCAAACCTTCTGGCCTAGAGAGACGACGGTGGAAGATAAACTCTATGGACCACTGTGTGAACTGAAAAAAACAGTTCAATTCATGCAAGAGACGACATTGCAGATATAGACATATTTCAAGCGAACGAAAGAAGAAGAAGAATTGAAATTTGCAAAAGCAGTCTCACAAGATTGTTACAGAAGCGTGAAACTCTCAGGAGGTCACATATACTAACTCGAGTATTATGGATTCTTTCTCAGCTCACTACTAGGCCAGGCACCTATTTAGTAGCTTTGTAAGTAAAAGCTAAGCAACAACATGATGCTTGTAGCATGATGGAACAGAATTCCCCATTCCCAGTCCGACACATTTCATAAAGATACTTTAAGTCTTAACGGGGACCATCCCAAATAGAAGGGCTATTATTAGATCGTATGTTCTAGAACGAGTTGGGGGAGGCGGCGGTATGCACTTGTCTTTTGATTGGCTAATAGGTAATGAGCCCACGCTATTCCTGGGCCATATTTTAAAATCTAAGTAGTTTGAGCTGGGATTTCACCAGGAGCGGTCGCTAGTGTGATGTGATGACCCAACAATGCCCTTAAAGATTCAATAATATATTGTTCTCTGGACAGCAGGTACCACTTTAAAACATACTTTAATGTTGTAGTTGTGCCTGGTAAACGAATGAGAAGAATGTATGAGTATTTTATGAATAAAATGTGAAAGTGGAAAACCTAACTTCTGTGCGCCAGAATTCTGAACACTGCATCTTCAACCTTGACACGTCTTTCACGCTGTATACTCCAAGTGCATATCAATCCCTTGTTGTGACTGGTTGCGTATGCTTGATGAATTTATGGCACACTCATGCAGATTCGCAAACCCAAACCCCTTGTGCATTCTTCATGCCTAGGATGACTCATTCTTAACTCAACTGTACCTTTGCTCTCGTGCGAGTTAACAAATGGCAGTCTGAATGGGAATGAGTGATGTAAACATGTACAAGTTCCTTGGTAAAAAGCTGAGAATGTTGGAGTGAGTGAGTTGGTGCTTTGATAAGTAGCCTCTCACATTAGTAGAAAGACAGATGCTTCATATCCATATGTAAACAGGTTGTGTGTGGCACGCCAGAATTGCTAAGTCCATGTGATGCCTGGTGGCTATATGCTCAAGAGAATTAATACAATTTCTCTCTGAAGTATTACACTGTTACCTCTACTGTTGGATGGTTCATATAAACTAGTTCCTAAGAGAACCATAGGTGTGTGAACCTGTGTCTTAGTTGGCTGAATATAATGTATGGCTCATGCAAATTTACAGGGACTAAACATGTTTTTCCCATATGTGCTTGGTGCATATATGAACCATTGCTATGCAATTGAGTTTCTGTTACCGACTGTAGTAGACATGAACATTACTCAGTGGGGAAACAGCACATGATGATGATGAAGATGATGTACCTGTGAGTCAGGTCTGTCTGAGAGAGGGGGTGAGGTCTGGCATTGCTGTGTAGGTGAATATGGAATAGGACATTCATGCACCAACATCACAGCCATAGGAATGGATGTCTGGTCTGCTAATTGGGTAAATGCTATTAGTTAATACATAATGCATATTGCAGTTGTAAATGCCTATTTTCCATTTCCCTTCACAATGCCTGTCCCATGTTGCTATGTCACAATGATTGCTGTACTGTGTCTGGTCCTCCTTGTGCCCAGGTCTACTGTGGTTCAAACATGGTGGAACTTAGACCACATGAATGCTTGTAATTGTGTTCAGCTACCCTGTCTCAGCATATGGTCTTGTGATTACCACAGATAAGGGTGAATGGAACACATATCACCCACAGTACATCAGAGTGAAATACACGGCATCATCAAACTAGGAGAGGTGTGTTTGGACCACACCCATCCTTTTCCTCCTCATCCCCAATCTGTGTCTGTTGATGTATAATAACATTGTCTTTTAACATATGTAAAGAGATGTTGTGCCATTTTATATATCGGCAGAGAACAGTATGGTGGAGAGGCCATCCATATATCATCTGGGAAAACTAACCAGTGGTCCCAGAATCCAGAACCAACTCTCTATAAGTGAAATCTTCTAGAACCCACAATATGGGAATTTCCTAGAGACTTTCAGCTCAGCTCTCAAACAGCTGGATATAAATAAGGGAGAAAAAGAGTTCTGAAGACTTCAGTGATCTTTGAGTCAATCAAATGTCATCTGAGAACTAAACAACAGGTCTATGGTGGTGAACCTCATTCAAGACATCTGGTGAAATGACTGGGACAATGGATTGTTTAGCTAGGACTTATCTTAGTTAATCTCCAGCCTGGTGCTCACACAGTGTTTCAGAATGAAGACTTGTAAAGGAGGTGAGATGGACTGAGGAGAAGGAAGAAGACTGGGACATAGTTGTATCTTAGATCTTCCTCTACAGGAAAAGGAGAACAACATCCTAAGTCTCAACTTCATAAACAGTCAACTCACCAGTGAAGGACAAGGCTGTGGCTTTTCTTCAAACTGTGACAGTAGGGAATAAGTAGTCTGACTTGGAAAATCATCATGGGGAGAACTGCAACCTGAGCTTGCCCAACACCCATCCTAGGTGCTAAAAGGATTAAACAGACCAGTGGAGCAGAATGTCCCTATGCTTGCCCCAGGTTATGGCTTATCTTGGTTTTCCCTCATTAACAGTAGAAGAAAGGATAAAAGTCAATGGTGTAGTGGAGATTAGAGAGGAGAGGAGGAGGAGAGTTTATTATTGGGGGGTGGAGTAATGGGGAGGTGGTGTATCATGTTTATCTACATGCATGTGTGACATACTTTATGCATTTTCTATGCAATAATTGAAGTGTTGACATGACAGGAGATGGAACAATGGTCATCACTGGACTCACCATCAGCTCAATAAACAGTATTATTGAACCAGTGTTTTAAGTACATGTCCCCAGTGAATTTCTTGTACAGTTGCTGTCAAGTATTGTATCTGTGACTGTCTTAAGTGCTGTGGTTGGTTATACATATTGTAAAAAGTCCTGTATAGATGTTGTCAAGTATCACATGATGTCTATCTTGTACAATTGTGGTGTAAACAATTCCTTGTGAATGTATGTCCCACTTTTGACAGAAACTGTCATGTAGATGTCTTGTCCAACAGATGTAATGTACCGTTATTGTTGAAGTTTGTTTGTCTACAAATAAATGAGTCCTAAAGACTAATTGAACCGATATAGGTCACAAAATGACAAAAAATATAGGGAAAGATCCATGTGACGGACGAACAGCACACTGGCAACATTATGTTGAGTGAGAGGGATCCTCAGTTGCACAGGCGCTAATAGTTCAGATCTTCTCTGGCCTTGGGTGGACTAGTTACTTCTTATATAAATTTCTGTGTAGATACATAGTGGTCTCACAGTGGGGGTTTGAGCCAAAGAAAAATGTTCTCCAAAAAAGGCTATTGCGGGAATGATTAGCTCATTTGAGTGACCTCTAGACAAAACTTGCTAAATCATATCCTTTATCTTGTTAGTTATTATTCAAGATATATCTCCAGAGAACACTACAAACTAGGTCCTCTGTCAATCATCTAATAATTTGTCACAATGCTAAACCAATCAAAGCAATCACAACTGTATACAACCACACAGAAATAAACATGCACTATTCTCAACAACAACAGCACTATTCTCAATCACAAAGAAAAATGTTCTTGTAAACAAATATAAGAATGGCAGAATGAGGTTACAGTATCATCACAGTAAGATCCAGAATATGTTGGAAGAGCAAGATAAACTGCGGCACTGAACAGGAAAATATTGCTTTATACAAGAGCTTCTGTTAGCAGTGAAATCAACTGCTGCTAGCTGAGATGTTTACTTCACCTAGTTGATGCCATCATTTGGAGTTTTGGTTTGAATGTTCAGTATGGCTACAGCTTTTTTTTTCTTTTAATGTCAAAATGTCTTCTATCTACTACTTTCTTATTACCGCTACTCCCATTTTATAGGTATCAATTAATACCTATTAACTTATTAAAGTCAACTTAAAGCAACTTGCACAAACACTTTAAAGCAAAGACTACATGTACATAAGACAATAGCAGTATTTACACAGACCAACATCTAACATTGGTATTCACTGTTACCTAACATTCTTCAGCTAGGCAAGTGCAGAAATGATGCAGCGGGAATTATAATTTGTAATAACCCATGCTAATAATGAATCAACACTCACTTTTAAAGTTTGTACTAAACTGTCAACCACTGCTGCTTTTTGCCTTTAGATTGTTTTCTCATCCATCCCATGTTTTCTTACAGGTAACTCGGTCTTCCCCTAACATGCTTGCCCTCTATTCATCCCTCTGTTACATTATTTATTCTTTTTCTGCCCTGTATCTCCCTTCACGGCAAAGGTCCTCAATCAAACCATGCGAAACCATCCTGTCTTCTGCTCTCTCCTGTCGCTCCCTCCCCATGCCCTCTCCATCTCTGTCCATATTTCGTTTCTTCATATGTTTTATGTTTTGCTCAATTTCATTGTTACAGGATTTAACAATGTCCAAATATATAAAGTATTTCATCTGTTTGGAAATTACCTCCTTTATTCATGCTTTCATCATGTTCAACCATTTGTACTAACAACAAATTATACAATGTTGGAATCCTGGTACTCCCATTCTAAAAGGCAAGTTGGCTGAACTCAGGGTCAAGGTAGATACTGTCACTGCAGTGTGATGTGTTGGGCCCTTACATAATCTCAGCCACAGAGAAATGAAGTAGTGACGTGCTCCCTTTCATGTAGAGTGATGTGTTAGGCTTTAACATATACCAATTCATGGAGTAATAAACCAGAGTGATCAATTCCCTTTCTCGCAACTTCTCCTTCCAAGACAATCTCTAGAAAATTCCTAAAACCATCCAGCAACAATTTTATAAGGCTACAACAATCCCAGAGTCATGGTCTGAAATAATAACCTTGTCACTGTTGAGCACTGAATCTAAACTCTTGACTTGGTAAGCCAATGTGCAAGCCACCATGTCCCCACGATGCCAACCAAGGGCAGAACAACAGTACTGAAATTAACCCTTTACCGGGCAGACGTTTGTCTCTTTTGTAGCCCTGAACAGGCAAGAAGAATTTTGAGGTTCGGTAAAATTTTGCGTTACGTTAGTAAAATCATCACATAAAAGGTGTTATTCAACCAATTTTACTTAAATAAACAAAAACTTGAAGTAAAAAGCATGCAGAGTATTTTACTCACGTGAATAATCCCGGTAATCCACACATGAACACACAAAAATTTACAAAATACAACATATTGTTTGTGATTGTCAGTCATTTATACGGCAATTTACAAACACATTTTCAGAATCAGAATCACTTTCTTTAAAGTCCGACTCACGACTGCTAACGCAAAGTAATGCTGGTACTTATATCTAGCTCTGATTCAGTCAAATTCGGGCACTTAAATTGAACCCAGCAAAATCTCCACTATCACTTGAAGAATCGTCGAAATTCATTTTGACATACAAAGCGTAAAACCCTCCAAAACTATTTTTAAAATACGTTCAAATTCAAAGTACATGCTTGCAAATGGTAGCCACATTGTCAAGCTATCAGCGAAACCGAAAGTAGACAATCGGAAGTCCCGGAAAGCCGAGTGATCGCATTTTTACAATGCATAATAGTCACAGGCGCTTTGGAACGGTTTGCCCGTTCGAGGGTAAAATCGCAATCGGACGATTTGCCTGGTAAAGGGTTAACCCTTTACAGGGCAGACGCTTGTCCGTTTTGTAGCCCTGAACGGGCAAGATTTTTTCAGGTTCTGTAAAAATTTCGGATCGCGTTAGTAAAAACATCACAAACAAGGTGTTAGTCAACCGATTTTAGTTAAATAAACAACACAATGAAGGGAAAAGCATGCAGAATATGTTACTCACGTGATTGTTGCCGGTAATCCATATATGAACACAAATATTTACGAAATACGGCATGTTGTTTGTGATTTTCCGTCATCTATACGGCAATTTACAAACACATTTTCAGAATCATAATCACTTTCTTTAAAGTCCGACTCACGACTGCTAATGCAAAGTAACGCTTTGCACTGATATCTAGCTCCGATTAATAATCAACTTCGTGCCCTTTAATGTCATTTAAATTGAACAGAGCGAAATCTCGGCTATCACTTGAAGAATCGCCGAAATCCATTTTGAAAAACAGCGTAAAACTCCCAAAACCTATCAAAACAAGTCCGTAAAAGTCTGTTCAAAGTCATTGTAGCGCGTTTACAAATGGCGGCCACGTTGTCAAGCTATGGGCGAAAGTGAAAGTAGCCGACGGAAGTGTCGGAAAGCCGAGAGATCGCGTTTTTACAATGCATAATAGTATCGGCCGGAATCGGCCGTTACGCTCGTATTTAGAGACCGGCCGGTAACGGACGCTACGCCTTGTAAAGGGTTAAACAAGCATGCAAGGTGCAATACAGCTTAAAATTAGAAGATACACAAACACACATACAGCTGGGAGTTTGGCGTCTGATGGTCAGACTACCTTCCACGTTTCAGTACACCTTACATTGATATCACTGTTGTTGCTATAATGCAACAATCAAATGTGAACTTGAAATATTTATATTAATTTACTTTAAACACAATAATCAAAGACACAAGTCGCATAATAAGATTTCACCACACAAACTAACATTATTAAAGCATCAAGAAGACCAACCTAGTTAACAAATGCCAGGAAGAGGCTGATGTGTTAGTTGAAATGCTCAGTTATCACAACTCTGCTGTAAACAAGCACAACACATTTACATCCAACACAACATTTTTAAACATGACCAAGTGAATGCAGAACAAAGAACCAGATAAACGTGTCATTAGTAATAACATATAACAACATCAAGTGTTGTGATGATGCTCCTCTTAACTAATACTATTACCCAATAAGAACAGCATATGAAGCACTGCAAAGTATATGTATTGAGAAAGTACAGACAAAAACAACACAATGTTGAAGAAATAAGTGCCTATGTGAATAATATAAATTCCATACACTAATTTGGTCCCTCAAATCCATAATTATTGGATAAATTACAGTCAGTAAACACATAACAGGTGGTTGTTCATTAAAACCTATTTTTGAAAGCATTAAATAAACAAATTCATGACAGTTCATTCCCCCAAACTAACATCTGGCTTCACGGGGTAAAATCAGCACCCAGGCTGAATTGAGAAAGGCAGTGAGGAATGACACTTGCTAACCACCTCCTACAGCTGTGACCTAAATGTGACGTCTAACATTTTAAATTAATATTTATGGAATAATCTGTCACTGAATTACCAGTTTTTCATATATGAAATAAAAGATGAAAGCTCATTCTGTATGATATTACCTGAAATGAATGATTTTTTCATAAGATTATCATTCTATAAGCAGATACAAAAACCCCCCAAAACCCCAGAATCAACCACTGCCTTCGCATCAGGTGTCAGAATCTAATCGACTGACAAACTCAATCCAGACTGGAGTTTTGTTCTTGTGTTAAACTTGAAATAACATTTTAAATACAAATATCAATGCTTTTTTGCCGCAATCAAACTGTAAAACAACGATTACATTCCTCCGCAAACGTAAAGAGACTGCGGTGCCGATGAGCGTAAGAAAGTTTCAATAATTATTGAATTTACAACTTTGTAAAATAAACAAGTGCCTCAAAATTTCATTTTCTACAACCACATTCTCACACAGATTTACACAAATATCAAACTCATTTAGTGTCACTAAAGTACCTGTCTTCCATACTTGCACAAAAATCTGTTTCATCCGCAGAAGTCCTTATTTGAGTGTAATCCAAGAAGCACAGAAGCTGGAATCGACGCGACGATCCATGGGCTGCTTCGCCATTTTGAGCAAAATTTCCCAAATTTCTGCTGAACACAACTCCGGTAGAGAAAGTGTAAAAATCTAATACTTATTCTTGTATTATTTAAAAATCTACTAAAGTAGAAATTTGATATTGTTTCTAGTATTTAAATTAAATACACAATTATAAATATTAATTTCCGCGAATACATTAGCAGACAAAAATACATGGTCGTCTGCAAGAAACGTCTGAGTAATTACTTCCGGGGTCACACGTAATATCAATGAAGCCGAGGTGTGACCAATCAGCGCTCTCTGGCAGGCCAGTAGCTAGCAACACCAGACTCAACAATAGAATCATCAACCGTAACCAGGCTGTGCTGAAAGGGCCGCTTGTTTGCCCTTTGCCTTGTTAATCCTCAAAAATAGGACTCTAATGTTACGAGCAAATGTACTGTTAACTTACTTCCACCAGATATGCTGAGTTAGTGATACAAACTTCGTTGAACCTACAACATCACTTCGATTTTAATTGTCCATTTAGATGCTTCAGAACTATTATTACTACTCTGTTTTGAAAGTTGTTTCTTTAACAGTAAATATATGGGTCAAGAGAGCTGAAAAAGAAAATCAGCGTTAATGACAATGTAGTCACTCGGTTACAATAACAATTGGCTTGGGCTGGTGAAGTTAAAACAATAATGTATACATGAGGTATATAAATTGAGGCACACGAATTTAAAAGATAATACGTGGTACCAGTCTTTAAAACTTCTCTTCTGCTGCGTTCATCAGGAGTTTTTTTTTTTTTCGGACGTGATTGCGTTGTGCCTGTTGAAGTTGCGCCGTCAGGCCGACACATCCGACTTCTGCGGGCATTTGTTGACCGGGTTAACCTTCCCGGGGGTTTCTTAGGACGTTTGGCTCTCACTGTTGTGGTGTTATCCTCCATCCCAGCTGTCCCAAATAGAACAGCCAAAGACATCCTGGTCAGCCCTCAAGGGAAGGTAGGGGCAGACCATGGGCATTCCCCGCCATCCAAGGAGGCTCCCATAATTGCAGAGCCGACACACAGCGCTCTGGTACTGGGCTCACCCAAGGAATCGTCACGTCCTGCACATGGCTGCTTAGCCTCACTTCCATTTATTGGGCCTTCCGTTCACCATAGGCTGTTCTTCTGGAAACCAGAAGATTTAAAAATAAGTGCAGATGAGCAGCACCCTCTGCATGACGCTATATTCAGAGAAAAGGGTGACAGGCTAAAGAGGGGCAAATCATGGATGGGTCGGGCGGAAGATGTCGTCAGACAGGTCTGCAGTCTTACCAGTATCAACCCCTGCAAGGAATGGGTGCCGGTGCCTCCAGCTTTTAAGTGCACTTTCTCCTGCATTATCACACTCGACAGACGGTGCAGAGAGCAGAACCCTGCCGCTGTCAATGCAGAGGTTAACGCGCTCATCTATGAACACTCAGATAGCCCCGAAGTGCTCATCTATACTGATGGATCTGTTGTAAAGCAGCAGAGAAGTGCGTGGGCATTTATAGCCCGTTCGGCGGGCCGAACCGTTCAAGAATCCAGTGGTGCCCACTCTATGACCACGAGCAGCATGACGATGGAGGTGATGGCAGTTACACAGGCTTTCATATGGCTGGAATCACAGCATTATACCAACGTGTGTGTACTAAGTGATTCAATGAGCATGATTCAGAAGGTCGAAGCTGGATCTGTACGTAGACAGTGGACTGAGTCGCTGCGGAAGTCTGTTGTCCGCAAAGTCACCTTCATCTTCGTCCCGGGACATGCGGGAGTCGAGGGAAATGAACGAGCTGATAAATTGGCTGGCCCTGCACCCCCTGTAGATGGCCAGCCCATGGATCGTGCCGATGTTATTAACGCCCTTAAAGATATGGCGAGAACAGAGGATTTTGACGCCAGTGATTCCACATCGCTTTCCAGGATGAAAGACCTGGGAGTAAGAATCGGCACAGCCAGACGCGAGAGGTACATCGGGAAAACAAAGCGCCTCGTCAACCAACACAGAACTGGCACTATTAGCCACCGGACGCTGATGCATATGCTGGGGGGAGGATCTGAGCACCTATGGACATGTCCGGAGTGCAACGAAGATACCCCAACTGATAACTGATAACTGATCTGGAAACCAGAAGAATGCAGTCTGCAGATGACATCCACACAGTGAGCTTTCGATTCGGACTTTCCATGTAATGGATTTGCTATCCAAGCAATATTCTATTTTGTGCCACAAGGACACCTTTTCCACCTTTTATGAAGCCCACACAGTGATCTTTTGATTCGGACTTTCCACGTAATGGATTTGCTATCCAAGCAATATTCCATTTCGTGCCACTAGGGCACTTTTTCCACCTTTTATGAAGCCCACACAGTGAGCTTTCGATTCGGACTTTTCACGTAATGGATTTGCTATCCAAGCAATATTTCATTTCGTGTCACTAGGACACTTTTTCCACCATTTACGAAGCCCACACAGTGAGCTTTTGATTCGGACTCTCCACGTAATGGATGTGCTATCCAAGCAATATTCCATTTCATGCCTCTGGGACGCTTTTGTAACCGACATACCTGTGGTATGAAGTGTGGCAGTCTAAATACATCTTCATGCACCTTTAGATGTCAACCTGAATGTAGTTAAAGTAAGCTGTAGTCAACTTGAGCTTGTTGATATCTCCATAGAGCTTGTCCTCAAATGAAGCAGGTGTGGGCCAAAATATCTTTCTCTGTTCTGCATATATTGGGCACTCCTGCAGCAAATGTTTAGCTGTCATTTTACGAGTTCCACAATTACATTGATCGGTATCTCCTATCTTTAGTTTATTGAACAAGTGGTATTTCAGCCTGTTATGTCCTGTGCGGAGTCTGAAGATTGCTACTTGTTCTCTTCGGTCGAGTTTGTAATATGCATCATCCTTCTGGTGGCCTGGATGCTCTGATTCCCATTTGGTTCTATAAGTGCTTTTTATAAACCTCTTTGCCTCATTATAGGTTTTGCTAGTCTGTCAGCCTCTTCATTTCCAGGTATACTGCAATGTGATGGGATCCACTGTATTACAACTTTTTTGGATTTCTGGCATAGATCATGGAGTGCTGCTCTTAGGCCAGCTAGTTCTGTGCCGCTTTTGCTCTTCAGTATTGAGACAGCTGACTTTGCATCTGTGAAGATAGCTATTTGCTTCTCTTTATTTTCCTCCATCAAGAGCATTTCTGCTGCAGTTTTCAAAGCCTCTACCTCCGCTTTGAAGTCACTTGAAAATTTTCCAGTTGCCACTGACTGTGTTTTTTTCATTCCATTTTTTAAATTTAGGAGAATTCCTCCTCCTCCATTTTCTATTGAATTTTTGGCTGATCCATCTGTATACGCATGGGTCCAATTGCTGTTTGGGTAATGTTCTTTTAAATAGTTTAGGGTTATTTTTCTTCTTTCGGTTTCATTCTGAGTGTTCTTTTTCTCAATACCAAAAATGTTTTCTATCATCTCAGGCAGTTGCTGCTGTCTCCACGCTGGGAACTTGTGTGAATTGTAAATGGGTTTGACTGTTGATATGTTAAGTATGGGATCTGCCCTAATCTTTCGTTTTGCAGTTTCTAGAAAGTTGCCACGCTTCAGTCTTCCCTTTCCAAAACCATTAAACCTGTTATACATAGGGTGGTCTGTCAATCTTCTGAATTTTTCTGCTCGTTGCTGGGCTCTAATATCTCTTCTACCCTGCATTGGTTGTAAACAAGTGATCTTTTCTAGTTCATTAATAGGCGTTGTCTTCAGACTTCCAGTTATGATTCGCATTCCTTGATTTTGGACTCTACTTATTTTGTTAAAGTTTTACTTAGCTGCAGTTGCCCAAGCTGCAATGCCATATTCCAGTACTAGCCTCACCCGTCCAGTATATAACTTCTTGAGCACTTTCTCATCTGCTCTCCACTTTGTACCAGCCAGCTTTTTCATGAATGCCATTCTTTGCCTTGCTCTTGTTCGATTTTTCTCAACCTGTGTCTTCCATGTCAGGCGACGATCAAAGGTGACTCCTAGATAGTTTGGATTTTCTTCATGGCGCAATATTTTTCCATTCAATGCCAGCTTAGGTTGCTGAGTTTTATTTGAGAGGGAGAACACTGTGCATGTTGTTTTCTCCTCACTAATCTTCACTAGCCATGACCAGTCCTCTAGCGCTAATAAGGCTTGCTGTATTCTGCTGTTAGCTGTGCTAATATATTCTTCAGATGACCATATGGCTAGGTCATCTGCAAAGGAGGATGTGTGTACACTGGCTGGAAAATTTTCTGTGATGTCATTTATAAATGCTAGGAATAATGTTGGTGAAAGAACTCCTCCCTGGGGGACACCTTGCTCCAACAGCATCATGTTGCTGGTTTGTCCTTGTACTTTTGTCCTGGCAGTTCTGTTCTCAAGGTAGTGGCTGATCCATTTATACATTTTCCCACAAACATGCATTTTTTGCAGTTTTACTTTCAGTCCTTCCTTCCATACTTTATCAAATGCTTTTTCTAAATCTATACAGACCACTAGTGTGTGTTTTTTTTTCTCTTGGAAGGCATCCTCTATTTCCTTAGCTATATAGGTTATTTGATCTTCAGTGGATCTGTACTTTCTGAATCCTGCTTGGTGTGGTGTTAAGAGTTGGTTTTCTTCCAGATGCCATGTTAGCCTGCCATTGATAATGCGTTCCATTAATTTTCCTACACAGCTAAGTAGGCTGATAGGTCGATGGCCATTTGGTTCTTCCAGGTCTTTTCCTTTCTTTGAGACTGGTATTAGTATAACTTCCTTCCATGCCTGTGGGACTATTCCTCTCTTCCAGTTGTAATTTAGGACTGCTAGTAGTTTCTTTTTTGCCTTAGTGCCTAGTCCTATTAGCATTTCATTTGTGATACCATCCTTTCCTGGTGATTTCTTCTTTTTTAGGGTATTCATTGCCTGTTCCATTTCTTCCATTGTTAGATTTACCATAATATATTCTGCTGCTGTCTCTGTATTACTATGATGTATCTTTTTGTCTTTGATTGCTTTCTTCTGTGCTGTTGTAATATCAATTTGGTTTGCACTGGCATAGTGTTCCTTTAGTGTATTTGCAGCCTTTTTTGCTGTAAGTAAGGCATGTCCTTGTTTAATTGTTATTTGTTTGTTTCTAGGTCCTTCATTGTTCATGGCTTTCACTAGTTTCCATAGTTTGTTTCCATCCCTGTCAAAATTCAGGTTTTCTGTTTTTTCCCTCCAACAATCTCTTGTTGTTTGATTTACTGTTCTTTTATATTTTGCTGATATGGCTTTGAGAGAGATGTTCGCTTCAGTTGTTTGTTCTCTCTCTGCTGTCTCCCTGGCATCTTCAACTTTGTCCTCCAAAATTTGTAGTTCCTCAGTCCAGTATGGTTTGTAATTTTTCCTCGCTCCTCTAGGAATAGACTCAGTGGCCGCCTGTATTATTGCTCTGTTTAGACTTTCCACCATTTGCTTCATGTTGCCATATCGTGTATTTATGTTTTCACAATATTTGTCTGTTAGTATGGCAAATCTGTCCCAATCTGCTCGTTTGTAATTCCAGAGGGGCAAAGGCTTTTGCTCTTGTGGAACATACTCCATATTCATTACAAGCTTGATTAGTCTGTGGTCACCACCTGCTAATTGGTCAAGCACATGGCGATCGATTTTGTGGAGGATGTCTCCTGTGCAGAAAGCTAAGTCTGGAGTAGAAGTGGTAAACAATTTTCTGGAGTAGAAGCTCAGTGTGTCATCCGCTTTGTTGAGTAGATGGAGATTTGAGTCTATTTCCCAGTCCTCCACTTCATCTCCTCTTTTGTCAGTATCTGGGTATCCCCATCTTTCTGAACGGTTATCAAAGTTTCCGACAATAATGCAGTTTGTGTCACTTATTTTCATGTTTGAGAGTGTAAGGTCCTTATCTGCTGGGCTATACAGATTGTAAATTCTTATTTTCACGTCCTTTATCATTATATCAACACCTATAATTTCCGTTTGGTTGTCAGAGATCGCCGATACTTCGCTGCAAGGTATTGTATTTCGTGTAGTATTAGAACTCCTCCTTTGTGTCCTTCGCGGTCGAAACGTGTGGCCTGGTATCCTCTGACTGAGAATTTGCGATTGGCATTGAGGTGTGTCTCTTGAATGCATGCCACATCTATTCTATCTTTATGAAGACGCTGTATTAGGGAGACTTTCTTGTTATAAACTCGGCATTCCTCTATAGTATGTTGAGTGTCCAGGGTGTTTGGTCAATAGCTCTTAACCTACTCCTCTGTGCCTTGACTCCACAGCACAGGGGAAGGTGACCACCAGTAGTCATGGGTGGACCCCCTCGACGCAGGGGGCCCGGCACTATCACCGCCTGATGGGACTTCGCGAGATTAGCACCATAACGATTAATTTTGATTTGTGACATCATGAATTAAGTTACGTTGCATTGCTTTGTCAAGCCTGTGGCTCAGTACATCCGATTTCGACAAGCATTTTTCGGGGTGCTTTCCCTAGCCTTTGACTGTCCCCAGTCTACCTACAAGGCAAGTATGAATACAATGTGGTGGAACTGCGGTAAAGCTGTGAAAGTGTAAACAATATAAAATGACACAAAGTGGTGCAGCTTTACATAACATGTATGTGTCGTAACTCTGTTATGTAAAGCTGCACCACTTTGTGTCATTTTATATTGTTTACCTACAAGGCAGCAGGTTTGTGTGTCGCTTGGTCTGGTCCCTCTCCCTTGACCTGTCCGACATGGGTGACACTACTAGTAGCTGTGCTACCGTCGGCATAGCTCTTGGGGTCATTGGAACGCGCAAGCCCCTCTACCTCGTCAAGGTGGACACACAGCAGAGGGGGTCTTTAAAACTGTAGCAGAAATGTAGTTCACTGAGAAAAATTAAGAGAAACATGCTCTCTCTTTACAGATGCGAAGTCAGGTGTTTAAATACCGAGGAGCAGAAACAGTGATGAACTAGGAGACCTAAAAGTCTAAAAGCAGGACACCGTGTCTTATGTCAGAAATTCACAAGGATTGTAATACACTAGAACCTCTCGAACTGCAACGTACCTCGAAATGAAGAGGCCTACGGGTTATCACGGGAAGATGAAAGACTCAATCAATCAAGTGCCGTCTCCGCAATGAAGGTTGGCTGCAATGGATCTCCAACACTGCCTGTCTCTCGCCCTGACTGTACATTCTGTCAGGCTGATGTTAGTCCATCTCTTTATGTTATCTTCCCACTTGTATCGTTGTCAACCTCTTGCTCGCTTGCCCTCAACCTTGCCCTCCAGTATGGTTTTTATAAAAGTGTTATGTCTTTTAATTTGGCCGAAATATTTCACTTGCCTCATTTTTTTTTTTTTTTTTTTTTCATTTATTTTATTTTTTCTAGAACCTCTGTATTTGATTGTTTCTGTTTCCATGAAATGCGACATAGTCTTCTGTATATCCACATCTCCAGGGCATCTATTCGACTTTCTAGTTGCTTGTTCAATGTCCAGGCTTCTGCGCTATACAAGTGTTGAATATACGTAACATTTGACAATTCTAATTTTTAATGCGGTGTTAATCTGTCTAGATGTTAATACTGATTTCGTGCTGTTGAAAGCATTTTTGCCATTCCTATTCTCTTTTTGATTTCTATTTCACTTCTGCCATCACATGTCCAAGATAGGAGAAACGTGTTACTTGTTCAAGTATCTCCCCGTTTACTGCGATGTTCATTTATGACCTTTCCTTTTCTTAGCTAATTATCATAGTTTTCGTTTTTGGGATGTTAATTTCTGCACTATGCCTGTTTACTTGTTCCATTAGGTTTTGTGACTCTTGCTCGTTTTCTTCTAGTAACACGATATCTTCAGCATATCTAAGATTGTTTATGATTCTTCCATTGATTTTAAGTCCAGACATTTGGACATGTTCAAAAATTCTGTCTGTGTATAGGTTGAAGAGGCTTGGGGACAACACGCACCCCTGCCAATCCCTCTTTTTATCTCTATGGGTAACGAATAATTATTTTAGCATCTAATTAAAGCCACTTGTTCCATGTACAAGTTACTAATAAGTCTGATGTTCTTTCCGTCTACTCCTATGTCTTGAAGGATTATAATTAGTCGTTCATGCTGTACTCTATCAAAAGCTTTCTTGTAGTCTACAAAACAGACATATATTTTTCTGAACTTCTATGTATTCTTCAATTAACAACCTCAAACAGATAATTGCTTCTCTGGTGCCGCTGTTTTTGCGAAACCCAAATTGTTCTTCAGCTGCTTTCTCGTCTATTTTATTTTGAATTATTTCTTAAATGACCCTGAGTAGTATCTTAATTATATGGCTCATTAAGCTAATAGTTCTGTAATCCTCACAAGCAACAACCTTTGGCTTCTTGAGTAGTGTAATGAAATGAAAATTGATGTTTTCAAATCCTTGGGAATGTACCCAGTATTATATATATATATATATATATATATATATATATATATATATATATATATATATATATATATATATATATATATATCATTATATAATTATGTGCTAGTATCAATGCCAACGCTGGATAAGCATGCCATATACATAACCTGTAATGAGGATGTGTGAGATCAAAGTCAGGTATTAGTCAGATATGACTGGGCTAACGTATGATAGTAGATTGTAATACCTGCTTTATGTTAGCATGGCAGGGCAGACCAGACCCTAAGACTTTATAGGCCACTAGTATAGGATGGAAGTTCTGACAAGAGTATTGTTTGCTGATCCGAATGCTTCTACAGCTTGTCTTATTCCCGATGTATTGGTGTTACCTTTCCTGTGGAGTAAACTAAGTAGGCCGAGAGAAGGGACCGAGCTGCATGGGCAACACATGATCTCTACATTCAACCCAGACTTTGTGCTATGGAGAGGTATAACTCCATTTTACAAACTATCGTCTGTCAAGACGGTCAGGTGTTGTGATGTGAAAGGAACTGGAGGAAATAGATAGCTATTAGACATCGAATAAAAGGAAAGGTGTTCTTGGCTTGGTCACAAGATGAAACATCTGCAAAATTTCAATATATTGTAGGACATGAGAAAAAAGTCGATGTTGACAGGTTAGCTACTTCTTTTGCTGCTGCTGATGCTGATGATGATGATGCTGCAACGATCAACGTTTGCTGTGCGTCAATTTCGGTATAGGTCAGAAACAGGATGGTCGCTTGAGATCTTTCACCGGTCCTCCTTTCGAAGAGTCGCTCCAGTCAGTCAGATGTCCTCCCTCAGTTCGACGAAGTCAGGACAGTCTTTAGGACATGCTGTGGGAATTTTTTGAGTGCTCAACGTGGGGTCCATTCAGTATAGGTGTGCCCCCAGTCTACAATGTCCTGTTTTGGGTCCATTCGTTATAGGTGTGCCCTCAGTCCTCAATGTCCTGTTTTGGGTCCATTCGGTATAGGTGTGCCCTTAGTCCACTATGTCCTGTTTTTGGGTCCATTCGATATAAGTGTGCACTCAGTCCTCAATGTCCTGTTTTGGGTCCATTCGGTATAGGTGTGCCCTCAGTCCACAATGTTCTGTTTTGGGTATAGGAATGCCCTGAGTCCACAATGTCCTGTTTTGAATCTGAAGATTTGGGTCTGTGCATTTCTGTCGAGCACATTTATACTGTCGTGTTCTGGTCAGTAGTTTTTGTTCTGTTCCTCTAAATTATCCTCATAGATGTTTTGGTAGTGTTCTTGCCTCGATAACGCTCTGAGATGGAAGGAAATCTACATGACACAAGCATGCCCTGACGTTGTGGTACACCTAGTCAGCATGCTGAATGGATAAGCCATTCGCTCTTAAACTTCTGGTGTGCCGATACCGAAGTAGCGGGTTCAACCCCTACCCTGCCAGTTGGACTAAAATATTAACTTATCGTCCTTGACTTGGGAACGTGCTTGCTTGCTTGTGTTCATTGGCTTGAGCTCCAACGCAAAGTCCTGTATGTCGGATGAAGGCATCCTGTTGTCCAACATCAGTGTGATGTCATACAGGACCTGAGGTTTGCGTGAGTATCCGTTGTCCCATGTCTGGCTTATTGGTGTGCAGACTGGTGGTTCCTCGCCATACAGGCAGACACTCTCCGACTTCGGAGGAACTTGGGAACGTAAATTACAAGTACTTTAGAATTCTTCTTCTTCTTCTTCTTCTTCTTCTTCTTCTTCTTCTTCTTCTTCTTCTTCTTCTTCTTCTTCTTCTTCTTCTTCTTCTTCTTCTTCTTCCTCTTCTTCTTCTTCTTATTCTTCTTCTTCTTTTTCTTCTTCTTCTTCTTCTTCTTCTTCTTCTTCTTCTTCTTCTTCTTCTTCTTCTTCTTCTTCTTCTACTTCTGCGTTCATCCGGTGTCTTTTTTCGGACGTGATTGCGTTGTGCCTGTTTACAGCGGAGCTGCGATACTGCACCTTTAGGCCAACACATCCGACTTCTGCGGGCGTTTGTTGACAGGTTTAACCTTTCCGGTCTCAGAAGTCAAAGTGGTTCGCGTCATGGCGAGGGACACTGGTAATAAGTAAAGCTAATCCACATCCAAAATTCAGTCCAGTGCGTTATACGTCTTAACACGTGTGTGGACTGCGCTTGAGTTCAAAGCGAGCGGATTTACACACACACGCGCGCGCGCGCTCGCACACACACACATACATATACAAGGACAACAACAAACAAAAAGTTGTGGCACATACTTAAGCTGATCTGAAGAGAGTTGCTGGGAACAGGAGATAGTGGGGTGACATGATTAGACCACTTCAACGGACTGACTGACCTCACGAAGGAATTAATTTTTTGTGTCGTGTTCGCAATCGAAAAGTTAAAACATGGCCTTGCCTTTAGAGTTGATCACAAACGTCATTTTCCTTGTGGCCAGGGTTCTCTTTTGTCTATATTCCATTGAAAGAACCTTTCATAGAAGATTTATAGAAGCGTGATTTTATTTCCAGATGTAGAATACTTGTCACATTTGTGACAATTCACTGTTAGCATAACTCTTTGTGAGTGCCCAATGCAACCTGGCCTTACCAAGAGAGCCTCTAAATCATATGAGTCAAACTCAAGGCGCGCGGACCACATGCGGCCCGCCGTACAATCATATCAGGCCCGAGAGGTTTCAACCGACGTACAAGTATATTCGGCCCAAGAGATAATTTTAGGCAAAAATATTTTTTTATGGTCACGATCCATCCATCCATCCATCCATCATGTACCATGCCGGTAAGCGTGGGCGGTCATGTTTTGCCATCTCACTCGATCACCAGAGTCGTGGATCAGCTCCGTGTTTCTGTCTCGACCATGCCACAAGGCCAAGCCATCCAGATACTTGCTTCTAGGTCTTCCCCTTGGTCTGTTCCCCTCGATCTTACCAGTTGTCACCAAGTTCTCCAAATCATTTCTTCTCATAACATGCCCAAAAAATTGTGACTGTCTACGTCTAATGTCTCTAATCAGTGTACGATCTTCATTTGTTTCTTGAAGAACTTGTTCATTGGTCTTTCTGGCTGTCCATGGTATTCTTTGCATTTTCCTCAGAAACCACATTTCTACAGCCATCAGATGTTTTTCAGCTTGACTGCTCATTGTCCAACCTTCACATCCATATGAAAGTACAGGTTCTATGTAGCATCTCAACACTCTTTTTCTCGTTTCAATTGACATCTTTTTATTGGTCAGTATGTTTTTCATCTTGCTAAAGGCTACTTTTGCCACGGCGATTCTTGTTCTAATCTCTTCAAGGCATCTCCCATCAGATGTTATTACTGTTCCGAGATAATTGTACCTATTCACTTGTTGAAGAATATTCCCATTTACTTGTATATTACATTGTGGTATTTCGTTCTTCCTAGTGACGACCATAATCTGTGTCTTTTTACAATTTAATTCTAACCCTAGTTGTTCACTGTGTGTAACAACCGCATCTACTAAATTTTGCAGGTCCTGTTCATTGTCTGTAATCGAGACTGTATCATCTGCATCTCTAATGTTATTGATGCATCGTCCCCCAATGTTGATTCCTTCCATATCTTCAATATTTCTGAAAATACTTTCACTGTACAGGGAAAACAGATCTGGAGACAATTCACATCCCTGTCTCACATCTCTCTTAATAGGCTGATACTGGCTTACTTCATTATCAACTCTTATGGCAGCTTGTTGTTTCCAATATATGTTTTTTACAAGTCTAAGGTCTTTTCCATCAATTTGTAGATCTTCAAGCATCCTTATCATGTTGACATGTCTCACTTTATCGAAAGCCTTTGTGTAGTCAATAAAGCAAAGGTGTAGATCTTTGTTTACTTCTATAGAACGATCAATTACTGTTCTCAGTATATACACAGCATTTACTGTACTCTTGCCTTCAACAAACTCACATTGTTCTTCTCCTATTTCAGATTGTGTTCGTGTGTCGAGTAAGACCATAGTCTACTCTTGCAAAAGATAGGTGCTGAAGACGGAGGCAGCCAGCCAGGAGGCGCACCACAGAAATCAGGCTGCCACGCAATAACGCCGTGAATTATGTCGACAACTGCTACATGTTATGGTGCTCGCCCTGCTCTGGTCCCACGGACAGGTGCAGTGCCGGGCCTTATGCCTCGTAAGGGTCTAACCTCAAATAATGGAGGTCCTTCTCAGATGTCCAGCGGAGCCAGAGGGCCTGACAATAGACCGTCTAGCCGTACCAAACATAAACTCTATGGACCGCTGAATGAACTAAAAAAGACTGTTAGATTCATACAAGAGACAACATTGCAGTTATAAACATATTTCAGGCCAACGAAAGAAGAAGAAGAAGGTTGTATTTTCCTCCTAACTCTTTGCATGATAATTCTTAGCAAAATCTTCGTGATGTGATTCATTATACTAATTGTTCGATGTTAATCACATTCCAAGGCTCCTGATTTCTTTGGGATTGCAATAAATACAGAATTACATAACTCATGAGGTATATTTCCAGTATCATATATTGTATTAAGCAGACTGGTAACTTTATCTATTCCATATTCTTCTAAAGCATTAATCATTTCTGTTGTGACGCTGTCTGAACCGGGGGGTCTTGCCAGATTTTAATATGGTTAAGAGCATTCTGAACCTCCATCTTCAAAATTGCTGGTCCTTCATTATTATATTGAACAACATAATGTTCGTCTCTGTTATCGTCATAAAGGTTTTTCACGTAATCTGACCATACATGTAAGATTTTATCTTTTTCTATTATGACTCTTCCATCTTTTGTCTTTAGGCAGCCTGCTGATGTACGTGTTCTTTGATTAGTAAGCTCTTGAATTCTTTTGTGCATTAGTTTCGCATTTTACTGTTGTGTTGTTTTCAATTTCTCTGCAATTTTTCTCAAGCCATGTTTCTTTTGCCTCCTTACATAAGATTCTGACTTTTCTGTGAATTTCTTCATATTTGGCAGGCTTATTTTTGTTCTGTCTTCTTGTTTCCATTAGTTGTAAAATTTCTTCAGTCATCCATGTCTTACGGCCCACTTTCTTTACTTTTGGGATAGTTTTTTCTGCTGCACAACTGGTTGAATTCTTCAGCATTTCCCATTGATCATCTACATCTTGAAATAGGATCTCTAGATCAGACAATAAATCAAATTTGTTCTTTACTTCTATGTTAAAATTATCTTGTATTTCTTTGTTAGTTTTCAATTTGCACAAGTCATATTTAGGGTTTCCTGCTGTATACTTGACTTTCTTTAACTTTACCCTCAGTGTGCCTGTAATTAATCTGTGATCACTGTAACAGTCTGCATTTGGAACTGTTTTTACAACTGTTAACGCATTTCGAAACCTTTTGCTAATCAGGATGTAATCTATCTGGTTTTTAATCCTGCTGTCTGGACTCCTCCATGTCCATAATCGTCTAGTTTGCTGTTTAAACCAAGTGTTTCCTACAACCATTTCTTGTTCTTTTGCCCTTTCTATGGTCACGATATAAAGTGCAAATCAAATTCCCTAATTAACAGTCTTCCGAATGATAGGCTACCTGAGAGCGTTCTCGCTTCGATCAAAATAAACGAAAATAAAAATGGTGTAGTGAGTTAGTGTTCGTTGTAATAGTTACATAGCAACGTTCAGATGCTCGTTTTGGATTGGCGCATAAAAAGTGAAAGTAGTGTAATGCCCGGATAAAACATCACCTTTTCCCGCTACGGTTAATCTGATATCAATCAAGCGTCTGTCGTTAGATGCACAATCTTTTAAAATCAAAGTTAGACTTTAAAATAGCCAAGAGAACAGTTGATTCTGAAAACAGAGCCTTTCAAAACCGCTGGGAGGCTGAATATATGTTTACTGATATTGGCGGTAAACCCGTGTTTTTAATTTGTGGAGATAATGTGGCTGTGATCAAAGAATATAATCTGAGACGGCACTACGAGACTAAACATCAAGACAAGTTAAACAGCCTGAATGCAGAGCAGAAGCTACAGAATGTAGAAGAACTGAAGAGGCATCTAACATCACAGGAGATGTTTGTTTTTCACCAAAGCAAAATCACAAACTGATGCTGCAGTCAAAGCAAGTTTTATTGTGTCAGAGGAGATCGCACAATCAGGCCGACCATTTACAGAACGAGATTTTCTGAAGCGCTACATGATGAAAGTGACGTCTTGTGTTCAGACAAAAAGGTAAGCCTTAGCAGACATACAGTTTTTGATCAGGTTTGTGAGATGGCCACTGATGTGAAAACACAGCTTATCGAAAAAGGCAAAGACTTTGTTGCATTCCCCCTTGCTGTCGATGAAAGTAATTACACGACTGACACTGCATGGCTCGCCATCTTCATCCGTGGAGTTGACTCCAGTTTGAATGTTACAGAAGAAATATTGGACATGAAATCCATGCATAGGACAACGACAGGAAAAGACATTTTTGGCAACGTATGTCAAAGTTTAACCAATATGAACCTGCCTTGGGACAAACTCGTTGGACTGACAACAGATGGAGCACCGGCGATGTGTGGCGAAAAAAAGTGAACTAGTTGGAAGGATGCGGTTAAAGATGTGAGAGAACTGTACTGGTAGTAGTGTAAGTGGGGCTAAAGCACCTCCTTTTTTGAGGAGGGAATCGATATCCATCCTCCTCCTCCTCCTCCTCCTCAAAGGGCGATAACTCTTCAGGTTTTTAAGTAGGTGGTCAGAGGTGGCGTTGCCGTAGTGACTCATCAGAGTAGGTGTGGTCTAGTGACTCATCAGAGGTGGCGTGGTCAAGTGGTGGTCAAGAGGTGGTCAAGTGGTGGTCATGTGGTGGAGTAATGGTCAAGTAGTGGTCAAGTGGTGGTCAAGTGACGAAATTTTAGTGGAAAGTAGTTGTAATGATATGGTGATGATTAAAGGGTGGTAAATTAGTGGTCAAGCAGTGGTCAAGCAGTGGTCAAGTGAGGAAAATTTTAGTGGAAAGTAGTTGTAATGATATGGTGATGATTAAAGGGTGGTAAATTAGTGGTCAAGCAGTGGTCAAGTGGTGGTCAAGTGAGGAAAATTTTAGTGGAAAGTAGTTGTAATGATATGGTGATGATTAAAGGGTGGTAAATTAGTGGTCAAGCAGTGGTCAAGCAGTGGTCAAGTGAGGAAAATTTTAGTGGAAAGTAGTTGTAATGATATGGTGATGATTAAAGGGTGGTAAATTAGTGGTCAAGCAGTGGTCAAGCAGTGGTCAAGTGGTCGAGTGACCACTTAAATTGTCGGGGAAAGTAGTTGTAATGATATGGTGATGATTAAAGGGTGGTAAATTAGTGGTCAAGAGGTGGTCAAGCGGTGGTCAAGGGGTGGTCAAGTGGTTAAATGACCCCTTAAATTGTTGGGGAGAGTACGTGTAGTGACACGGTGATGATCAAGAGGTGGTCAAGTAGTGGTCAAGTGGTGGTCAAGCGGTGGTCAAGTGGTCAAATAACCCTAAAATTGTAGTGGAGAGTGTGTCTTGTGATGCAGTGATGATCAAAAGGTGGTCAAGTAGTGGTCAAGGGGTGGTCAAGTGGTCAAGTTACCCCTTACATTGATGGGGAGAGTAAGTGTAGTGACACGATGATGATCAAGATGTGGTCAAGTAGGGGTCAAGTGATGGTCAAGTGGTGGTCAAGTGGTCGAGTGACCACATAAATTGCAGAGGAGAGTAGGTGTAATGACATGGTGATGATCAAGAGGTGGTCAAGTTGTTAGGTCTAGAGGTTGGGGTGTCTCAGTCATGAAGTATCAAACTGTCTGCTGTGGGAAGGATGGCGCTGATCAGGGCGAGTAGGTTCTAATACGTTTATCGCTATTGTCTACAATTGGCGTGGTTTTATAGTAATAATAGTAGAGTTGTTTCGTAGTAATATTAGTCATCATCATCAAGGGTCATGTTAGGTGGTATTTGTAATGATAGTAGTAGTAGTAGTAGTAGTAGCAATACCAACAATAGTACTAATTATCATCATCATCACGTGTCTTACCAACGGACGTATCACCCACACATTGCCATCTCCAACACCATTGAACAATTCCGGGGTTGACTCACACTACAGAAATCCCCAATTAACGGCATTACCTGCATGTAATGGTGGTACTCATAGTACCAATAGCACCAGTAATAATAGTCACCAACATCAGCAAGAGACTTATCGCCTGACATTGGTCAGTATGACACTCCATAAACTATTATCTCCAACACCATGGATACAAATAGTAATAATATTGGTAGTAGTAGTAGTAGTAGTAGTAGTAGTAGTAGTAGTAGTAGTAGTAGTAGTAGTAGCGGCGGTGGTGGTGGTGGTGGTGGTGATGATGGTGGTGGTGGTGGTAATAGTAGGAGTAGTAGAATAGCGAGGGTGCTTGTTGTTTCACTAAGTATTTGTATATCGTATGTAGTATAAAGATAGTTTGTGTTGTATGCCATGTAAGGTGTTACTGAAATATCTGTATTGTGTAGTTCTAAGAGGTGATGACACCATAACCCACCACTCTATCATCTTATTGATAGTGTCTCCAGTGCTGCGAAAAAGGCTCATTGTGAGATATCGATCATTTCTCAAAGCGACAGCATCCGGGGTGCATGCCCATTACGAGCAAACAACGATAAGGCAACGACAAGGCAAATGGTGTCGAGTATAGTGTAACATACAAAACTTATGAGGTCATCGGTTGTCCATTCCATCACGGTCGACAAATAGGCGCTCACTAACTTCACAATATACTCACTCAAATAAACATATAGGATAATAAGGCACCGACCCAAACAAGGAAAACGGACAAAAACAAGGGGGAAAAATGACATAAGCGTCAAAATATAACACATACAAAGACAGATACAGCAGTGACTAAAAAAAAAAATGACACGACAAAATAACACACAAACACACACACACACACACACACACACACACACACACACACACACACACACACACACAATGAAAACTGAAATAACCAATGAAAAATCGCTGACACGAACACTAGAAGCTGACACAAACACTAAACAAGGTACCTAAAGAAAAGCTAAACTTTGTTAACCAAAATGTGAAAGTAGGAAAATGTGATACCCAAATGTAAAACAAATAACAAGAGAGGAATAGCTCGTCCCAACTTATAAAAAATAGGAAAATATGTCAACCAAATGGGAAAAAGTTAGGCCAAATACAAAAATATCTAACTCAAACTAATGAAAAGTAGGGAAACTTTGTTAGCCAAATGGAAGAAACCTTGGTCAAGTAGGAAAATCTGTTAGCCAAATGTGAAAAATGTCGGCCAAATGCAGAAATAGTTCGGCCACACGTATGCAAACAAGGAAAATTTGTTAGTCGAACAGGATAAAATATTGCCCAAGTAAGAAAATGTGATAGCCAAAGGTGAAAAAATATCAGCCAAAGTGAGAATTATCTCATCCAAACTTATAAAAAGAAGGAAAATTCTCAACCAAATGAGAAAAAGTTAGACCAAATATAGTAATATCTCAATCAAACTAATGAAAAGTAGGAAACTTTGTTAACCAAAGGAGGGGAAAAACCTAGGTCAAGTAGGAAAATATGTTACCCAAATGTGAAAAATGTCGGCCAAATACAGAAATAGTTCGTCCACACGTATGCAAACTAGGAAAATTTGTTAGTCGAACAGGATAAAATATTGCCCAAGTAGGAAAATTTGATAGCCAAATGTAAAAAAAAAAAAAAATATCACCCAAAGAGAGGAATATCTCGGGCAGACTTATAAAAAGTAGGAAAATTCGCAACCAAATGAGAAAAAGTTAGACCAAGTATAGTAACATCTCAACCAAACTTATGAAAAATAGGAAAATTGATAACCAAACGGGAAATATATTGACCAACTAGGGAAATGTGTTACTCAAAGAGGAAAAATAATGACCAAGTAACGAAATACATCACTCAAACTTATGAAAACTACGAAACTTTGTTAGCCAAATGGAAGAAACCTTGGTCAAGTAGGAAAAATCTGTTAACCAAATGTGAAAAATGTCAGCCAAATGCAGAAATAGTTCGGCCACACGTATGCAAACAAGGAAAGGTTGTTAGCCAGATAGGAAAAGTATTAACCAAATAAGAAAATGTGATAGCCAAAGGTGAAAAAATATCAGACAAAGAGAGAAATATCTCATCCAAACTTATAAAAAGAAGGAAAATTCTCAACCAAATGAGAAAAAGTTAGACCAAATATAGTAACATCTCAACCAAACTTATGAAAACTAGGAAACTTTGTTAGCCAAAGAAAAAAAAAACTTGTTGAAGTAGGAAAATATGTTAGCCAAATGTGAAAAATGTCGGACAAATGCAGAAATAGTTCGGTCACACGTATGCAAACTAGGAAAAGTTGTTAGCCAGATAGGAAAAGTATTGGCCAAATAAGAAAATTTGATAGCCAAATGTGAAAAAATATCAGCCAAAGAGAGAAATATCTCATCCAAACTTATAAAAAGAAGGAAAATTCTCAACCAAATGAGAAAAAGTTAGACCAAATATAGTAACATCTCAACCTAACTTATGAAAACTAAGAAACTTTGTTAGCCAGAGAGAAAAAACCTTGGTCAAGTAGGAAACTCTGTTACCCAAATGTGAAAAATGTCCACCACGTACAGAAATAACTTGTCCACACTTATGAAAACTACGAAAATTTGTTATCCAAATATGAAAAATATTGCACAAGTAGGAAAATTTGAAAGCCAAATGTGAAAAAATATCACCCAAAGAGGGAAATATCTCGTCCAGACTTATAAAAAGTTGGAAAATTTGTCAACCAAATCGGGTAAAGTTATACCAAATACAGAAACATCTTAACCACATTTATAAAAAAGGAGGGGGAAATGTCGACCAAATACAAAAATAACTCAACCCAATTTATAAATATGGCAATCAAACTTAAGAAACATAGAAAAATGTGTTAACCAAAAGGGAAAATATGGTATACGTAACGAAATGTCTCATCCAAACTTATAAAAAGTAGGAAAATATGTCAACAAAACGCGAACAATGTCGGCCAAATACAGAAATTTCTCAACCAAACGCATGAAAAGTAGGAACAACTTGTTAACCAAATAGGAAAAATATTGGTCAAGTAAAGAAATAGCGTGGCCAAAACTATAAAAACGTACCAACATTTGTTAACACAACTTGGCCACTTGTTCTTACAAACTTGCTCGCTGGCTCAAACAATTCGTCCACTTGCTATTACAATCGGTCGACCTATCCTATCAACTCACACACTTACCATAACAACTGTCCCTTTTCCCCAACATCGTGTCCACCGACTCTCTCATATTATCGACTCGCCCTATCAACTTACCCACTGGCTCTAACAACTTCCCCACATGAGCTCACAAAATTTCCACTTGTTATTACAACTTGTCGACAACCTCACCCAAATTACCACTTACTCTTACAAACTGTCCCAACTGCGCGCACAAAGGTGTCCACTTGTGATTTCACGGCCTCCTCACCACATAGATAAGTAGCCCTCATAAAATACAAATGTATCCCGCAAGTCATACAGAAGTGTCCCCCATATTATCATAAAAAAAAAATAAATAAATATTTGTGTGTGTAGGTAAGTTCATGTCTTTGGCAGTTCATATTTTGTAAATTCATTTCTTCACCATAAGATTTGTGTAAGTTCACGCCCTCATCATAAATTGTGTTGTGTAAGTTCATATCTTCGACAGTTCATGTTTTGCTAAGGCCTAGTTTTAGGGAAAATGCAGAAGTCTATTGGCTAGAATTTCAACCTGAATGGTCACTTACTAACACTGCCTGTGGAAAGCTATTCTTACCCATGCGCTAAAGTTGAGAAAATGAACTTCCGTTGAATGGAAGCTACCGCAGACTTGAATTATTAAACCCCTCTGGAAGAAGTAGCAGTAGCTTAACCACGAAAAGATCGAATTAGTTAGCTCCCTTAGTCTGGGAATTATGAAAATATATGCTCACACAAGCGATATTACTCATGACGTCATATAAACAAAAATATAAAGGATAACAATTGTGGCTTTGCCTCATTTGTTATCCTTTATATTTTTGTTTATATGACGTCATGAGTAATATCGCTTGTGTGAGCATATATTTTCATAATTCCCAGACTAAGGGAGCTAACTAATTCGATCTTTTCGTGGTTAAGCTACTGCTACTTCTTCCAGAGGGGTTTAATAATTCAAGTCTGCGGTAGCTTCCATTCAACGGAAGTTCATTTTCTCAACTTTAGCGCATGGGTAAGAATAGCTTTCCACAGGCAGTGTTAGTAAGTGACCATTCAGGTTGAAATTCTAGCCAATAGACTTCTGCATTTTCCCTAAAACTAGGCCTTAGCAAAACATGAACTGTCGAAGATATGAACTTACACAACACAATTTATGATGAGGGCGTGAACTTACACAAATCTTATGGTGAAGAAATGAATTTACAAAATATGAACTGCCAAAGACATGAACTTACCTACACACACAAATATTTATTTTTTTTTTTTTTATGATAATATGGGGGACACTTCTGTATGACTTGCGGGATACATTTGTATTTTATGAGGGCTACTTATCTATGTGGTGAGGAGGCCGTGAAATCACAAGTGGACACCTTTGTGCGCGCAGTTGGGACAGTTTGTAAGAGTAAGTGGTAATTTGGGTGAGGTTGTCGACAAGTTGTAATAACAAGTGGAAATTTTGTGAGCTCATGTGGGGAAGTTGTTAGAGCCAGTGGGTAAGTTGATAGGGCGAGTCGATAATATGAGAGAGTCGGTGGGCACGATGTTGGGGAAAAGGGACAGTTGTTATGGTAAGTGTGTGAGTTGATAGGATAGGTCGACCGATTGTAATAGCAAGTGGACGAATTGTTTGAGCCAGCGAGCAAGTTTGTAAGAACAAGTGGCCAAGTTGTGTTAACAAATGTTGGTACGTTTTTATAGTTTTGGCCACGCTATTTCTTTACTTGACCAATATTTTTCCTATTTGGTTAACAAGTTGTTCCTACTTTTCATGCGTTTGGTTGAGAAATTTCTGTATTTGGCCGACATTGTTCGCGTTTTGTTGACATATTTTCCTACTTTTTATAAGTTTGGATGAGACATTTCGTTACGTATACCATATTTTCCCTTTTGGTTAACACATTTTTCTATGTTTCTTAAGTTTGATTGCCATATTTATAAATTGGGTTGAGTTATTTTTGTATTTGGTCGACATTTCCCCCTCCTTTTTTATAAATGTGGTTAAGATGTTTCTGTATTTGGTATAACTTTACCCGATTTGGTTGACAAATTTTCCAACTTTTTATAAGTCTGGACGAGATATTTCCCTCTTTGGGTGATATTTTTTCACATTTGGCTTTCAAATTTTCCTACTTGTGCAATATTTTTCATATTTGGATAACAAATTTTCGTAGTTTTCATAAGTGTGGACAAGTTATTTCTGTACGTGGTGGACATTTTTCACATTTGGGTAACAGAGTTTCCTACTTGACCAAGGTTTTTTCTCTTTGGCTAACAAAGTTTCTTAGTTTTCATAAGTTAGGTTGAGATGTTACTATATTTGGTCTAACTTTTTCTCATTTGGTTGAGAATTTTCCTTCTTTTTATAAGTTTGGATGAGATATTTCTCTCTTTGGCTGATATTTTTTCACATTTGGCTATCAAATTTTCTTATTTGGCCAATACTTTTCCTATCTGGCTAACAACTTTTCCTAGTTTGCATACGTGTGACCGAACTATTTCTGCATTTGTCCGACATTTTTCACATTTGGCTAACATATTTTCCTACTTCAACAAGTTTTTTTTTTCTTTGGCTAACAAAGTTTCCTAGTTTTCATAAGTTTGGTTGAGATGTTACTATATTTGGTCTAACTTTTTCTCATTTGGTTGAGAATTTTCCTTCTTTTTATAAGTTTGGATGAGATATTTCTCTCTTTGTCTGATATTTTTTCACCTTTGGCTATCACATTTTCTTATTTGGTTAATACTTTTCCTATCTGGCTAACAACCTTTCCTTGTTTGCATACGTGTGGCCGAACTATTTCTGCATTTGGCTGACATTTTTCACATTTGGTTAACAGATTTTTCCTACTTGACCAAGGTTTCTTCCATTTGGCTAACAAAGTTTCGTAGTTTTCATAAGTTTGAGTGATGTATTTCGTTACTTGGTCATTATTTTTCCTCTTTGAGTAACACATTTCCCTAGTTGGTCAATATATTTCCCGTTTGGTTATCAATTTTCCTATTTTTCATAAGTTTGGTTGAGATGTTACTATACTTGGTCTAACTTTTTCTCATTTGGTTGCGAATTTTCCTACTTTTTATAAGTCTGCCCGAGATATTCCTCTCTTTGGGTGATATTTTTTTTTTTTTTTACATTTGGCTATCAAATTTTCCTACTTGGGCAATATTTTATCCTGTTCGACTAACAAATTTTCCTAGTTTGCATACGTGTGGACGAACTATTTCTGTATTTGGCCGACATTTTTCACATTTGGGTAACATATTTTCCTACTTGACCTAGGTTTTTCCCCTCCTTTGGTTAACAAAGTTTCCTACTTTTCATTAGTTTGATTGAGATATTACTATATTTGGTCTAACTTTTTCTCATTTGGTTGAGAATTTTCCTTCTTTTTATAAGTTTGGATGAGATAATTCTCACTTTGGCTGATATTTTTTCACCTTTGGCTATCACATTTTCTTACTTGGGCAATATTTTATCCTGTTCGACTAACAAATTTTCCTTGTTTGCATACGTGTGGCCGAACTATTTCTGCATTTGGCCGACATTTTTCACATTTGGCTAACAGATTTTCCTACTTGACCAAGGTTTCTTCCATTTGGCTAACAAAGTTTCCCTACTTTTCATTAGTTTGAGTTAGATATTTTTGTATTTGGCCTAACTTTTTCCCATTTGGTTGACATATTTTCCTATTTTTTATAAGTTGGGACGAGCTATTCCTCTCTTGTTATTTGTTTTACATTTGGGTATCACATTTTCCTACTTTCACATTTTGGTTAACAAAGTTTAGCTTTTCTTTAGGTACCTTGTTTAGTGTTTGTGTCAGCTTCTAGTGTTCGTGTCAGCGATTTTTCATTGGTTATTTCAGTTTTCATTGTGTGTGTGTGTGTGTGTGTGTGTGTGTGTGTGTGTGTGTGTGTGTGTGTGTGTGTGTGTTTGTGTGTTATTTTGTCGTGTCATTTTTTTTTAGTCACTGCTGTATCTGTCTTTGTATGTGTTATATTTTGACGCTTATGTCATTTTTCCCCCTTGTTTTTGTCCGTTTTCCTTGTTTGGGTCGGTGCCTTATTATCCTATATGTTTATTTGAGTGAGTATATTGTGAAGTTAGTGAGCGCCTATTTGTCGACCGTGATGGAATGGACAACCGATGACCTCATAAGTTTTGTATGTTACACTATACTCGACACCATTTGCCTTGTCGTTGCCTTATCGTTGTTTGCTCGTAATGGGCATGCACCCCGGATGCTGTCGCTTTGAGAAATGATCGATATCTCACAATGAGCCTTTTTCGCAGCACTGGAGACACTATCAATAAGATGATAGAGTGGTGGGTTATGGTGTCATCACCTCTTAGAACTACACAATACAGATATTTCAGTAACACCTTACATGGCATACAACACAAACTATCTTTATACTACATACGATATACAAATACTTAGTGAAACAACAAGCACCCTCGCTATTCTACTACTCCTACTATTACCACCACCACCACCATCATCACCACCACCACCACCACCGCCGCTACTACTACTACTACTACTACTACTACTACTACTACTACTACTACTACTACTACTACTACTACTACCAATATTATTACTATTTGTATCCATGGTGTTGGAGATAATAGTTTATGGAGTGTCATACTGACCAATGTCAGGCGATAAGTCTCTTGCTGATGTTGGTGACTATTATTACTGGTGCTATTGGTACTATGAGTACCACCATTACATGCAGGTAATGCCGTTAATTGGGGATTTCTGTAGTGTGAGTCAACCCCGGAATTGTTCAATGGTGTTGGAGATGGCAATGTGTGGGTGATACGTCCGTTGGTAAGACACGTGATGATGATGATAATTAGTACTATTGTTGGTATTGCTACTACTACTACTACTACTACTACTATCATTACAAATACCACCTAACATGACCCTTGATGATGATGACTAATATTACTACGAAACAACTCTACTATTATTACTATAAAACCACGCCAATTGTAGACAATAGCGATAAACGTATTAGAACCTACTCGCCCTGATCAGCGCCATCCTTCCCACAGCAGACAGTTTGATACTTCATGACTGAGACACCCCAACCTCTAGACCTAACAACTTGACCACCTCTTGATCATCACCATGTCATTACACCTACTCTCCTCTGCAATTTATGTGGTCACTCGACCACTTGACCACCACTTGACCATCACTTGACCCCTACTTGACCACATCTTGATCATCATCGTGTCACTACACTTACTCTCCCCATCAATGTAAGGGGTAACTTGACCACTTGACCACCCCTTGACCACTACTTGACCACCTTTTGATCATCACTGCATCACAAGACACACTCTCCACTACAATTTTAGGGTTATTTGACCACTTGACCACCGCTTGACCACCACTTGACCACTACTTGACCACCTCTTGATCATCACCGTGTCACTACACGTACTCTCCCCAACAATTTAAGGGGTCATTTAACCACTTGACCACCCCTTGACCACCGCTTGACCACCTCTTGACCACTAATTTACCACCCTTTAATCATCACCATATCATTACAACTACTTTCCCCGACAATTTAAGTGGTCACTCGACCACTTGACCACTGCTTGACCACTGCTTGACCACTAATTTACCACCCTTTAATCATCACCATATCATTACAACTACTTTCCACTAAAATTTTCCTCACTTGACCACTGCTTGACCACTGCTTGACCACTAATTTACCACCCTTTAATCATCACCATATCATTACAACTACTTTCCACTAAAATTTTCCTCACTTGACCACCACTTGACCACTGCTTGACCACTAATTTACCACCCTTTAATCATCACCATATCATTACAACTACTTTCCACTAAAATTTTCCTCACTTGACCACTGCTTGACCACTAATTTACCACCCTTTAATCATCACCATATCATTACAACTACTTTCCACTAAAATTTCGTCACTTGACCACCACTTGACCACTACTTGACCATTACTCCACCACATGACCACCACTTGACCACCTCTTGACCACCACTTGACCACGCCACCTCTGATGAGTCACTAGACCACACCTACTCTGATGAGTCACTACGGCAACGCCACCTCTGACCACCTACTTAAAAACCTGAAGAGTTATCGCCCTTTGAGGAGGAGGAGGAGGAGGAGGATGGATATCGATTCCCTCCTCAAAAAAGGAGGTGCTTTAGCCCCACTTACACTACTACTGGTGAATTGATAGTATATCACTGCATCATACACCAAGGATCGCTGTATGGTAAAGTTCTCAACATGGAAGATGTAATGAGTATTGTAACACAAACCGTCAACTTTATCAGAGCCAAAGGTTTCAATCACCGCCAATTTCAGTCTTTTTTTGCAGGAAATAGAGTCGGCGTTCAGTGACATGCCTTATCATACAGGGGTGCGGTGGCTAAGTCGAGGAAAAGTTCTCAGTAGATTTTTCCAGCTGATCAATTCATGGACAGTAAAGGAAAAGATTCCACAGTTTTTCGTGATAAAAAGTGGAAATGTGAGTTGGCGTTTCTGTCTGGTATAGCCACTCATCTCAACGACTTGAACCTGCAGCTTCAGGGACGGGATCACATTATCACTGATATGCATGATGCAGTGAAGGCATTTCAAGTGAAGCTGCGCTTATGGGAGACACACATACACCAATGCAACCTGTCTCACTTTTCTTGTTTGCCAGGAAATGTTAAACCAAGTCAACGCTATGGTGTTTCCAAATGCAGACTTCGCTGAAAAATGTAGCTTACTTTGCGCCGAGTTCGCTCGGCGCTTTAGTGACTTTGAAGCACAAAAATGTAATTTCGAGCTGTTTCGTAATTCATTTGGCATAGATGTGGAAACTGCACCTGTAAATTGGCAGATGAAGTTAATAGAGCTACACTGTAATGGGACACTAAAGGCAAAGTACGACACTGTGGAGCCTGCACAGTTCACTCGTTTCATTCCTGAAGAGATGCCCCGGCTTCGTCTACATGCGGCTCGAACCTTGAGCATGTTTGGTAGCACATATCTGTGTGGGCAGCTGTTTTCTGTGATGAAGATTAACAAAACATCACACAGGAGTCGTCTCACCGATGAACACTTGCAGTCCATCATGATAATCTCAATGACACAAAACATTACTTCCGACATAAACAAACTTGTAGCCAAGAAAAGATGCCAAACATCGTGCTCTGACAAACTGACATAAGAGTGAAAATGTGTATACCAATGATGTTTTATTACAAAAACTTTTTTCTATTTTAATTTATATTAATGTTTTAAAAAAGGTTTAATTTTCGGCTTATTGAATGTTTATCCTGTCCGGCCCGCAACCTTGCGTGTGATTTGAGTTTTGGCCCGCTGAGCGATTGAGTTTGGCACCCCTGCTCTAACTATAGTATGTCCAGAAATGAATGCCGTCATTCACGATCAATTATTTTGAAAACTGTCTGTTGCATCGTTATGAAATTTTTCCTGCCGTCTTATATTTACCCCCCCCCCCCCAAGGAATATATCTTTGATAGGTCCAAAAGCAACTGAAATCATCGAAAGCGGCGACATTTCTTTGATGTTTTGAGGAAAATGTAGTGAATTCACGCTACCAAACTAGTCTTACAGTAAACCACGTTATTTCTGATAAGGACACAAGTACAAGGCGTAGCCAGATTCGTATGGGAGTGGGTGCAATAAAAAAAAGTAGCTTAAACGTCGACAGGGTCGACTGCATTGCACCGGGTTTTATCCCATATGGCTCAGTCACTTTCCGCAGCACGAAAAGCGTCGCACAAAGCACGAACTCCGTAGCTCCAGCGACGACCCTCGGAAGTCTCCGAAAAAAATGCACTCGTTAAATGAAGGAATCGAACATAGAACCTTCGGAGCCCGAGTCAGACGGCTTGACCACTTCACCACGGAGAATCCCGAGAGGGGTGCAATGTGTAATATTAGTAAAGACAGCGAATTTACAGAGGCATGGGGTAAATAATGTGTAAATTGACAGGAAAGTAGAAGGAATATATTTCTTACCTTATTTTTCATTTTCTTCTTGTTTCTTCAGCTGCTGGTTAATAATGTGTACACAAGTATTCATGTTAGCTTTTTATATTGAGTTCGTGAAAGCTTCCAAATAGATGTGCTTTAATGTGCGTATGGAGTGACCAGAAATGATACCGCAATTTAGTCATCATGCTTCCATTTGTAAGGATCTGTTCAGCTGTCTGTGTAGTTTGTTCACACGTACACATGGGTGACAGACCCGCTTTGAGTCTTCGTGAAAGATTGTCTACTCTGCTGTTTACCGTTCAGAGACGGAACAGGATTACCTGTTTTGCACTATGAAAATAGTTGTCAGTGTCTCTGTAGTGGGCTTTCTTCTTAACGACCAAGATGTTGGTCCTCTTTTCATTGAAGTTTATAGATTGATTCGTATGCACGTGTGTTGTCCCCTAATTTGACAACGTGTTTGCTCTCACGTTTCTTGTTATGCCACAATATGTCAGTTTCCATCGCAATATTACTCGTCTGTTGGTATTCAATGCGTTTAGTGTGTGTGTGTGTGTGTGTGTGTGTGTGTGTGTGTGTGTGTGTGTGTGTGTGTGTGTGTGTGTGTGTGTGTGTGTGTTTTCCAATGCAGTTGTTTGTCACCGCTGAGGGCTTGCGGAATTGAAAATTAATCACTGTGGAATACAAACTGTTGCCATTGACATTATGCTGATGCTGTAATGTTTAGGGCCTGCAATTCGTCTCAATGTTTGGAGCAAAATATCCCAGTAAGCGTGCACACGGATTAAGGTCTGCGATCTGCTCAGACCTTAATCTGTGTCGGACGATTCCAGTAGGTTGATGACTGCTCTTGGTTGCATAAAATTCAATCCATCCTTTCTCCGATAGTCCTCTTCCTCTTTCAACACATGGTCCTCACATTTTCCCAGTAACTTTATCAATATTTAATAGCGAGGACTGGATTAGTATCTTGATGTCAGACAATTTGAATATAGTATTGTCAGCTACCACCTGTCCTTTAATTTTAGCCCACACAAGTTCTATAGGGTTAAAATGAGAGTGCTACGGCGGAAGTCTCAAGCAACCATGACGATGCTCTTCTATCAACTTGTCGATTTGATATTTCTTTCTTTTTTTGGCGTCTGTTTTACAAGGGACAACAATTCTAGCTAGAAATACCTTTCTGGAAATGGTATGTTTTCCATTCGGAGCCATATCTTTATTTCTCCCTTAGTGCTCGATGCTGTAGGTATTTTGTCTTCTTTGGCAACAACATTGATATCATGCATTGTCCATAATTGGACACGACGGTCTTTCTAGGGATGGAAGCACAGTATTTTCGAGCCAATCTCTAAATACATTATCATTCATCTTATTATGATAATCCATATTGTCTGTATGCTTTGCTACGAACACGAGCCCAGCATTCTGTTGTAAGCCATTATGCGTATTACCAGCATGGGCCATGACCAAAAGCTGTCCTATACTACTGGGCACATATCGCTTTATCTGTCCATCCACTGATTGCCATTCCTTATCACTTGTGTGGTGCGCATTGATCCACATTTCATCCAAATACACTACGCCATAATTTTCTTTGCGCATTTCCCTTATTTCACGTAGGTATCTGCTTCTCGTGGCTTCCAAATGCGGTTGCTCGCAAAGAATATTTCTACCTCCCTTGTACTTTCTAAAAGTGAAGATAATGTCCTTATAATTTTCCACAAAGTTGTTTCGGATAGCTCTATGTTATTGTTCTTTCTCAACCAAACCCTAAGTTTTCTTACAGTCACTGTTTCTTTGGCATCCAGCATTTTTATAATGCTAGATAACCCTGGATATAAAATCCAAAATTTTTATAATTTTAGGAGTCTCCGTGGCGAAGTAGTCAAGCCTTTTGACTCAGGCTCCAAAGGTTGTGGGTTCGATTCCAGACCGCATCCTTCTGTTCACGAGTTAAATTTTTCGGAGACTTCTGTGGGTCGTCGCTAGAGCTGCAGAGTTCGTGCTTTGTGCGATGCTTTCCGCGCTGCGGAAAGAGACCGAGCCATACGGGATAGAACCAGGTGCAATGAAGTCTACCCTGTCGAATTTTAAGCGACTTTTTGAAGCATTTTTATAATAGCTCGCCTTATGACATCTTTGTCAAAGCTGTCTACAATAATCTTTCTACCTACTTGATTATTGCGTGGTGGTTTAATTCCAGATTCTTGCACCTATCGACGAAATTACCGTTAACTCAAACCCAATGCATGCACTGTTCTTTTTTCGGAATTTGTAATAGTATAAAACAGTTTCCTGCGATCGGCTTCTATACAAAAATATGTGTACAACTTCATAGCGATGCTTTGAAGTGTATACACAATTTCGCATTCAGTCCCATTGAAAAATATTCACACATTTCAATGTTAGCGATAAGTGGTAAGATTTTAAATAATAATCTTCTTCTTCTTCTTCAGCGTTCCGAGCCATTGAGGTTCTTTGCTGCAAATACAATCCGTCTCCATTCGTCTCTCTGGTGGACCTTCTCTTGCCAGTCGTTCATTCCAAGTGCTTGTAGGTCTGTACATGTATTATCTCTCCACCATCTTCTTGGTCTACCTCGGGGTCTACGGTCATTTATTTCCTGAGTGTAAGCGAGTTTTGTTTCCCTATTATCTTCCATTCTTTCTATATGCCCCAGCCATTGTAGTCTATTAGCCTTCATGATACCAGTGATTAGCGGGGACTTAAACAGATCATAAATGTCTTTGTTACTTCTTCTTTTCCACTCTCCACTTTGTGTATCCCTAATGGGTCCAAAGATGCGTCTTAAAATTTTGTTCTCAAAGGTTTGTAACAAGGCTTCGTCTCCTTTCGTTGTACTCCAGGTTTCAGAGCCATACAGCACAACTGGTCTGATCAGTGTTTTGTATATTGTGATTTTGGTGTTACGAGATAGCGCCTTTGATTTTAGTAGATGTTGTAGTGCATAGTATATCTTATTTCCAGAGTTGATTCTAGTTTGTATTTCTTCCCTTATGATGTTGGAGCAGTTGAAGATCGTACCCAGGTATTTGTATGTTTCCGTTCTTTTAATGGTCATATTATCTATTTGTATGTGGCCAGAGTTTCTAGCCATTCCGTCTCTTGAAATTACCATATATTCTGTCTTATCTTGGTTGATAACCAACCCCATCTGTTGGGCTTTTTCCTTTAAGTGAGTCAATATTTCCAATGTCTTTTGTTCACTTTGCCCTATAATATCTATATCATCTGCATAACCAAGCAGCTTGGATGTTCCTCCAATATCACATTCCTCCTTTACCTTCCTTACAACTTTCTCTAGAGCCAGATTGAAGAGTAGCGGCGATAGTGCATCACCCTGTTTCAAGCCAGATGTTATTTGGAAGGGGTCTGATTTCCTGCCTTTATATGTTACTATATTATAAGTATCTTCCATGCATAGTCTGGTCATGTTGATTAACTTCCTTGGTATTCTAAATTCCTGCATAGCATTCCATAGACTATTCCTATGGACACTATCATAAGCCTTTTTAAAATCCACAAAAATGTTATGGAGATCTCTTTTATATTCCCAATGTTTCTCGGCTATTTGTCGTAAGATAAATATCTGATCTATTGTTGATCTGTTTTGTCTAAAACCCGCCTGGTAGTCACCTAATATGTCTTCTGAATATGGTTTTAGTCTATTTAGTAATACTGTGGATAGTATCTTATAGCTTGTGGACAGTAGTGATATTCCTCTATAATTTCCACATTGGAACTTGTCTCCTTTCTTAAAGATAGGTATCAATAATGACTCTTTCCAGTCATGGGGTAATTCTTCTGTCCTCCAGATTTTTTTTATTAGTTCGTATAGCTTTAGATGTAATGCATGGCCACCTGCCTTTATAAATTCAGCAGCAATTCCATCAGTCCCAGTTGCCTTATTGTTTTTAAGTCGTGTGATTACATATAGGATTTCTTCAAATGTAGGTTCTTCAATTTGTGGTTCGCATGTTAGAACCTCTTCCTGTGAGAAAATGTTACTTGGAGCTTCACAATTTAGTAATTCAATACAATATTCTTTCCATGTGTTGCACATTTCCTCATTGGTATTTATCATATTCCCATTTTTGTCTTTTAAACCATATGTGTTTTGTTGGTGCCCTCGTTTCATTGACTTCAGTTTTTTAAAAAAATTTCTGGATTCATTTTTCTGGTGATTAGTTTCCATATCTTTGATTATATTATTCATATATTCTCGCTTCTGCTGTCTGACTATTTTTGTAGCCTCTTTACATTCATTTCTATAATGCTCTTCCTTTTGGATGTTATTGATGTCATTTAACCATACATGTCTGGCATTCTTCTTCCTAATGACTGCTTCTTCGCATTTTTGATTGAACCATCTGTTCTTTCTATGCGTGGTTAACACACCGAGACATTCTTCTGCGGTAGACTGAATTGTATTCTTGATGTTCAACCAAGTTTGGTCAATGCTTTCCTCCAAAGGGTTTTGCAGAGTTTCAAGTTTACATTTTATTTCATCTGTAAATTTCTCTTTGACTGTAATGTCTTGCAGTTTTTCTCTGTTATATGTTGGGTGTAATCTTTGTAATTTAGTATAGAAAGCTCTCTTAAGTTTTATTTTAAATTTTGCTCCAACGAGGAAGTGGTCACTGTGGCACTCAGCTCCTCTATAACTTCTGACTTGCTGTATGTTTGATGCATTTCTGTTGTTAATTAAAATGTGATCTATTTGATTATAGGTTCTCTTGTCACATGATTTCCAAGTTTGTTTGTGTATATCCTTTCTTTGTAGTCTGGTACTGCTAACCTGCAGTCCTTTGGCTTCTGCCAGGTTGATGACTCTCCATCCATTATCATTTGAAGTTGTATGTAGGCTTTCCATACCGGCCACTTTTTTATTAGTTTGCTCTCTACCTATTTTTGCATTGAAGTCTCCCAGCACAATCAGGATGTCCTGTTTGGGGGTTTCTTCTATGACATCTTCCAGATCATTATAAAAGTCTTCTTTAATATCATCTTCTTTCTCTTCAGTAGGTGCATGTACATTAATCATCGTTATATTTTTCCATTTACCTTTTATTCGTAATTTACTAATCCTGTCATTAAAAGCTTTAAAGTTTAAAACGTTCCCCCATAACTCTTTTTTGATGACAAATCCTGTTCCTAATTCATGTTTATTTTGGGTGTTTCCTCCATATATTATAATCATTCCATTTTGCTCTAAAGTACCCTCTCCTGGCCACCTTATTTCTTGAATTGCTGTTATATCCATTTGATATTCAATCAGCTCCCGGGTTAGTTCTTCGGCCGCTCCAGCTCGATATAGTGTCCGTACATTCCATGTTCCAAATCTCAAAAGTCCTTTAACGTTCCAAGGTCGTTGTCCAGATAAGTCAGTCCGATATCGAGGCTCATGTATTTGTTTCGTAACAAAGAAAGGTTTTTACAAAGGTGGGGATGTTAACCCCACGCTTCAACCCCCAACCTGGAGGACCAGGGTGTTTCTCTTTGTCTGTTCTCTACCCTTTGACCTGTCCGGCTTGGGGGGCCCTGCTGGTAGCTACGCTACCGCCGGCATAGCTCTCAGGGTCATTGAGAAACTCAAGCTACCCCACCACGACAAGGTGGAAACACCATCGGGGGAGTTTAATAATAATAATAATAATAATAATAATAATAATAATAATAATAATAATAATAATAATAATAATAATAATCATGTTTCATGAAATAACCACAGTTTGACGACACCTCTGAACAGTCCCGGTTTAAACTGCGCGGGGTTCTTGGCATAAGGCCAATCCCGTGAAAAGCGTAACATATTCAACATTGAACGCTGATTGTCTGGCTACGCTGTAATACATTTAAAATTATGAACTTCATCTCTTACCCGTAAATTATATACCGCATATAAACTTTGAAATCTGTTGTACAATCTCCAGAACAAAAATATTTTTGTTGGGTGGACATGATGATAAGGTTATATGCTAAATATCATAATTTTCCCTCAGTTGGTTACAACGAGGGTTAGAATTAAATTGTAAAAAGACACAGATTATGGTCGTCACTAGGAAGAACGAAATACCACAATGTAATATACAAGTAAATGGGAATATTCTTCAACAAGTGAATAGGTACAATTATCTCGGAACAGTAATAACATCTGATGGGAGATGCCTTGAAGAGATTAGAACAAGAATCGCCATGGCAAAAGTAGCCTTTAGCCAGAAGCAAAACATACTGACCAATAAAAAGATGTCAATTGAAACGAGAAAAAGAGTGTTGAGATGCTACATAGAACCTGTACTTTCATATGGATGTGAAGCTTGGACAATGAGCAGTCAAGCTGAAAAACATCTGATGGCTGTAGAAATGTGGTTTCTGAGGAAAATGCAAAGAATACCATGGACAGCCAGAAAGACCAATGAACAAATCCTTCAAGAAACAAATGAAGATCGTAAACTGATTTGAGACAATAGACGTAGACAGTCAAAATTTTTTGGGCATGTTATGAGAAGAAATGAATTGGAGAACTTGGTGACAAGTGGTAAGATAGAAAGGGAACATACCAAAAGGAAGACCTAGAAGCAAATACCTGGATGGCTTGGCCTCGTGGCATGGTCGAGACAGAAACACTGAGCTGATCCACGACTATGGTGATCGAGTGAGATGGCAAAACATGACCGCCCACGCTTACCGGCGTGGCACATGATGGATGGATGGTTACTGAGATGGATTTTTATATGGAGGCGAACAAACGTGAACGCACTATAGTTTCTTGTTCTCCCCCACAAACGCTATTGGCTTCAGTGCTAAAGTAAACTTAACTCTTAGGCTGGGGATATTAGAATGACCGGCTGTTGTACCGGTGTACACAAGTCCTCATTGTAGTGTTATCAAAATGGCGGGCTGTTATACCAATGTACAGGAGTCCTAACGGCAGTGTTATCATAAATGACGGGCTGTTGTACCAATGTACAGGAGTCTTCTTCTTTTTTCTTTTTCTTCTTCTTCTTCTTCTTCTTCTTCTTCTTCTTCTTCTTCTTCTTCTTCTTCTTCTTCTTCTTCTTCCTCCTCCTCCTCTTCTGCGATTGTTTGCTATCCGTTGTGCAAAGCATCTATTGAGATGTCCGCTTTCTAGTCACGCGCCACTTAGGTTAGCATCTTCTTATTTCAACGGTTGAGATTTCTTTTCTGGATTCCTCCTCCCATAGGCAGATTGCCTTCACGGGTTGGTGGGCTCGTCCTGCCTACACTTGCTATCAGGCTTTGTTGCCCTAACCTGTGATTTTACAAGAATTTCCACAAGGCAGTGGTCGTTTGGTACGGGGTGTGTCCTTCACGTGGATGGTTTTCCTTCCAGGGTCGGTAGGCTCCATCAGCCCATTTTGTTTGCTATATGTTTTGTCCTATCAAACTAAGGCTATTGACAGGGAGCACAAATGTAAATTCCAATGTTAGCAGTGCTGTTTCAGTAAAGGAATTACCACAGTGTTGAACCAAATTTGCCAAGCGTTTATTCCAGCAGTCTGTTACGTGTGACTGTAAAGGGGATGACAATATGGGTAGAATAATGAGCAACAAGCCCCAGACACACAACATTAGGAGGACAAGCTGGGAACAATTTCTCTGGTGGAACGACGAAATAGAAAGGGCTGGTCACATCAGCAACATACTGTGAGCGAATACCAAAACACCAACAAGAACAGAACCGTTCTTCGTGGCCATTGACTGCTGCTACTAAAACAAGACATGAAGGACACAATTGACTGTTTCAACCACTCGCAAGGACAGTAAAAAGACAGAAATTATCAGAGTTCTGTGAGCGAGTGAACAACGATTAATCATTGACAGTGGTAGAAAAGAACAAGTATGAACACGACCTCCAGAATGCAGACCTTACCCGGGTGTGGACGGATGATTGAGAACAAGGTGGGGCTTTACGCGGTCACTATCTGGAGCAGTGTGCCCAAAAAGACATAACAGGACGTAAAGTGATCATAACTGACATCTTTAATAAATGCAAGACTCAGAAGAAGGGGAAAGAAGACTACGTGGGTGTGGCTGAGATCAATTCTGCACTAAGGTGGATAAAAAAAACTGTTCACCAGGTTCCAATGGTACCAAGTATGAGGACGTTAGTCAGTTGGAACAGGAAGAACTGTCGTACACCTACAACAGAACGAAAATGTTACAGTCAGATTAGAATGGCTGCTTAGTTTCCTGATGTATCTGCCGGAGCCTGGCGAGGACCACACAAAGTTACGGGTATGTCGGATAATCCCTATGGAGAACACGAAAGGCAAGTTATTGAGAAAAATACTATTGCCAGGAAATTATCCCAACAACGTCAAAGGCTACTTTTGTTTCCACTTACCCTTGCAGAGTACAAACCCAAGCAAAACACTTTGGGAAATGCAGTGCCTTTTGCTCACGATGTGTACGAGGGTTTTCGCGCAGGTACTGTGGCGTGTGCTATTGCTATCAACTTTTCAAACATGCACAATAGAGTACCATCTGAGTTTTTAATGAAGCAGCCTCTTGAACTTAAAATTAGTTCATACCTTCTCAACTGGATCGATGTGGCATGTTTTCGGAGAAAAATAGTGTTTAAATGTGGAAGCTGGGCGCCAGAACTCACAGATATATATATATATATATATATATATATATATATATATATATATATATATATATATATATATATATATATATATATCTTCTTATATATAAAAAAGACTTGTGCGTATGTATCTCTGTATGTATTTATGTATCTCTGTCCGTATGTCCTTTATGCGCTCGCGAACGGCCCATCCGATTGAGATGAAATTTTCTACACGCCTTCCTTTCATTCCAGAGATGCCAACTGTCGTAGTTTTTTTTTCTTCTTCCTCCTCCTCCCTCCTCCCTCCTCCCCCTCCCAAAATACGTACGTCCAGGAAATGGTCTTCTACATAGACACTTCTCTCTGAGGTCCGCGATAACATATTAACCTGGTGGGATGGCAATCAATCATCCTACTACCTCCTCCCTCCTCCTCCCTTCTCCCTCTTCCTCCTCCCTCTTCCTCCCTCCGCCTCCTCCCTCCTCCCACTCTCTACTCCTCCTTCCTCCTCCCTCCTCCTTCTCCTCCCTCCTTCTCCCTCTTCCTCCTCCCTCTTCCTCCCTCTTCCTGCTCCCTCCGCCTCCTCCCTCCGCCTACTCTCTCCTCCTCCTCCCTCCTCCTCCCTCTCCCTCCTCCTACTCCCTTCTCCTCCTCCTCCTCCTCCTCTCTCCTCCTCCCTCCTTCTCCCTATTCCTCCTCCCTCCTCCTCCCCCTCCTCCTCCACCCTACTCCTCCCTCCTCTTCCTAATCCCTCCTCCTCCCTCCTATTCCTCCTGTCTCCTCCTCCCTCCTTCTCCCTCCTCCTTCTACCTCTTCCTCCCTCCTCCTTCTCCCTCCACCTCCTCCCTCCTCCTCTCTCCTCCTCCTCCCTCCTCCTCCCTCTCCCTCCTCCCTTCTCATCCTCCCCCACCTACGTTCTCCTCCCTCCTCCTCCTTCTCCCTCCTCCTCCCCCTCCCTCCTCCCCCGCCTCCTCCTCCACCCTACTCCTCCCTCCTCCTCCTCCTCCTTCACCATCCTCCCTCCTCCTCCTCCCTCCTCCTCATCCTCCCTCCTCCCTCCTCCTCCCTCCTCATCCCTCTTCCTCCTCCTCCTCCCTCCTCCTTCTCCCCTTTCCCCCCTCTTAATCCCTTCTCCTCCCTTCTCCTCTCTCCTATTCATCCCTACTCCTCCTCCTCCCTCCTCCTCCTCTCTCCGCCTATCTCTTCCTCCCTCCTCCTCCCTCCTCTCTCCTCTCTCTTCCTCCTCCCTCTTCCTCCTCCTCCTCCCTCCTCCTTCCTCCTGCTCCCTCCTCCTCCCTTCTCCTCCTCCCCCTCCCTCCTCCCCCTCATCCGTCTTCCTCCCTCCTCCTTCTTCCTCCCTCCTCCTCCCCCTCCTCCCCCTCCTCCTCCCTCTCCTCCTCATCCCTCCTCCTCCATTCTCCTCCTCCCTCCTCCTCCTCTCTCTACCTCCTCCCTCCTCCTCCCTTCACATTCCTCCTCCTCCCTCTTCCTCCTCATCCCTCCTCCTCCTCTATCCTCCTCCCTCCTCCTCCCTTTACCTCCTCCCTCCTCCTCCCTTCACATTCCTCCTCCTCCCTCTTCCTCCTCCTCCCTCTCATCCTCTTCCCTCCTTCTCCTCCCTCCTCCTTCTCCCTCCTCCTCCTCCCTCTTCCTCCCTCCGCCTCCTCCCTCCTCCCACTCTCTACTCCTCCCTCCTCTTCCTCCCTCTTCCTGCTCCCTCCGCCTCCTCCCTCCGCCTACTCTCTCCTCCTCCTCCCTCCTCCTCCCTCTCCCTCCTCCTCCTCCCTCTCCTCCTCCTCCTGCGATCTCCTCCTCCCTCCTTCTCCCTCTTCCTCCTCCCTCCTCCTCCCCCTCCTCCTCCACCCTACTCCTCCCTCCTCTTCCTAATCCCTCCTCCTCCCTCCTATTCCTCCTGTCTCCTCCTCCCTCCTCCTCCCTCCTCTTCCCTCCTCACCTCCCTCTTCCTCCTCCCTCCTCCATTTACCCAAGACAGACAGACATACAGATAGTCGGGAACGGGATCTTATATGACTCCTGCGATCTCCTCCTCCCTCCTTCTCCCTCTTCCTGCTCCCTCCGCCTCCTCCCTCCGCCTACTCTCTCCTCCTCCTCCCTCCTCCTCCCTCTCCCTCCTCCTCCTCCCTCTCCTCCTCCTCCTGCGATCTCCTCCTCCCTCCTTCTCCCTCTTCCTCCTCCCTCCTCCTCCCCCTCCTCCTCCACCCTACTCCTCCCTCCTCTTCCTAATCCCTCCTCCTCCCTCCTATTCCTCCTGTCTCCTCCTCCCTCCTCCTCCCTCCTCTTCCCTCCTCCACCTCCCTCTTCCTCCTCCCTCCTCCATTTACCCAAGACAGACAGACATACAGATAGTCGGGAACGGGATCTTATATGACTACTTATATGATTTAAATGAGATGCTCTCCACCATGGGCTGGGCCGGGTCAGACAGACAGACAGATAGACAGACAGACAGACAGTCGGGAACGGGAGCTTATATGACTACTTATATGAATTAAATGAGATGCTCCCCACCAGAGTCTGGGCGAAGCCGGGCCGTGTCAGCTAGTATATATATATATATCTTCTTCTTCTTCTTCTTCAGCGTTCCGAGCCATTGAGGTTCTTTGCTGCAAATACAATCTGTCTCCATTCGTCTCTCTGGTGGACCTTCTCTTGCCAGTCGTTGATTCCAAGTGCTTGTAGGTCTGTACATGTATTATCTCTCCACCACCTTCTTGGTCTACCTCGGGGTCTACGGTCATTTATTTCCTGAGTGTAAGCGAGTTTTGTTTCCCTATTATCTTCCATTCTTTCTATATGCCATATATATATATATATATATATATATATATATATATATATATATATATATATATATATATATATATATATATATATATATATATATCCTGTGTCTACGACGTGTTGGTGTGTCGTCAGGGGAAACAACGAGAGCAGGTTTCCGAAGAACTTCACTCAGATGGTGCAAAGAAGGCAGCTTTGACATGGTTCTGGTTAAATAACTGAATTTTTAACACCCCAAAACCAGTTGTAAACATTCTCTCGGAGATAGTGGAGAGGACTCATGTAATAAAATACACAGGCATATGGTTTGATAGAAGAGGCTTTGCCTTTACAGAACACATAGACCACGTGATTATGAAAGCTCATGGGTTTCTCGGCTCAGGTTGGAAGAACTGTTGAGGAAGACAGCGAATCATCTGTCGCGACCAGAAGCAATGTGATATTGGAGATCATATCAGTAACAAAGACAGAAGTGTTGCTAGAGACACAATCATCCGCTGATGCATGTTTTTCTAACCGACTTCATGGGTATGCCCAGGAAGTTCGAGGTGGGCTGAGGCAGAAAACAATGGCTTGAAACTCAAAGGAGCCAAGACTAGCTAATGATATCTGTATCATTTTTAGCCAAGGCCTCCGGGTGTAAGAGGAAACGAGGGAGCAGATAGGCTTGCAGGCTTGGCTGCTGTGGGGAGTGGACAAGCAATGGACCAGGATGACAACTTGAACTCGCTCAGGGAGGCAGGACGAGTAAATGACTCGAGACATTAAGTGAATTTGCAACTCTGACCAAACTGCAAGAACATTATAAGTCAAATGGTATCAAGCCAGACAAGAGCGCCATGCAGAGAGCAAAAAAAAACAACAACAGCCAGCCAGTACATAATACTTAATAGATGCCGTCAGTCGCTGCAGGCTGAGGGAGGCACTGAGAAGATCTGGATACTAAAAGTTTATTGTAGGGTGTCTTCGTGGGTAAGCTGACCTCATCGCGATCCAAAAGTTAGGTTAGTTTCCTGTTTATGTCATTCGGCTCATTAGTGTTAATTTTCTCTGGGGGTCGTCGCTGATGCTTCTGGGTTCGTGCTTTGTGTCACGTTTTTGGCAGATCTCAGAGCAAGGAGGAGTAGGTGCCCAATCTTCCCCCCACCTTGATAAACAACGAGTCCGCGCCTGACTGTGCTCATGACATTACCAGCTCATTTCGCTATCAACTTTGCTAGTGCGACACTGAAACATTTACATTGCCTAGTAAATCAACCTGGGTTAGAGTCGATCGCAAAGTCTTGCAAAGAACATGCAACATTTTTTTTTAAAATCATTGTGCAATAGCTGGCTGGTTTGATCCTAGCAGACGGGGCTAGCACTTCCGGTTCAAGCGACCCGGTGTAGACATTACAAGGAAACTCAACCTTTCATTAATTTCTCACATTTCCAAAAATGTCAGAGGACAAAGACCAGGCTTTTGTATGGAAAGTTAAAAACGGAGAACCGGTGGCTGATATTAAGAAATTTGTGGAAGAAGAGGTAAGTACATCGTATCATAAGTTAAAATATGTTGCTTGATGTCTGCGAGGTATAAATATAATTTTCTTACTTTTCAGTTCTGTCTCTACAGTCAGTGGAGTCAGCAGACTCCGGGAGTTCTATATCTATAATAGCAATTTCATCTCAAAGTCGGAACAAGTAATCACATCTCAGTTATTTTCACCATTTAAATTAACAGTAAATTGGTATAATTGAAGGTGTATAGAAAGTGAATGTTCATAAATGTATCGGCAGTAGTAGTGGTGGAACGAACCCATTTGCTGGCGTTGTAGTTTGTATTAATGTAATGTATTGTAGTCTGTATGACTAAGAATCAAGAATGAGATTACTTCTGGCGTGACAAGTAAGTAACAAGCAACAGCGAATGACTAACTTTGCACAATGACAACAAAGTAATTGGTGTAGCTGTGAGCCTAGGATTGCTGGAATGTGGGGCACATAACACAAGAAGATAGGTAGATGATGTGTTCCATAATCTGCATTCTGCAGGAACATAAGGATAAGGCCATTTATTCTTACTGGAATCTTATCATAAATAGAATGAGAAATAAAGTGACAAGTATTGATTGGCACTTATACTGAGGAAAGGACAGAAGTAGAGATCAGCAAGTCACCTGGCTCCCTTCACCTAATAATGCCTTGATCTAGGAGGATGCCTTCATTTTTCTCAATGGAGGATGAGAGTGGTCTCGAGATATGGTGTCCGCCTCCAGTGCTGGAGGTCACGGGTTCAGGCCCTGGTGAGGGCCGGGATTTTTTCCCATGGACTTCTAGTAACAAAATTTCCCCTGGTCTCTGGGTAGTGAGATTAGCTGCCCGGTGTATTGTTGCACACGTAAATAAATCCCTTGGCAGTTGGAAATCGAAAACCAGTAGCCTAACGGCGCTGCTCAGGCAAAGTTCGTGCACTGAGCTGAGTTTCTCCTGACTCCGGCTTGAGTTAGGAGTAGAACAGAGCACTTATGGGTTGACACTGTGCCGTGATGTTAATCCGTCAACTAAACTAAACTACATTTTTCTTTCTGTATTTTACATAATCATATCACTTGCTCTTGATCTGGGAAAACTGAGCATGTGTTGTGTAGTTGAGTTGAGTAAGAACTGACATCACTGCACTCATAACAATCCCACACGCGCTTCGTCCCCTCGTTCAACAGCCAGCGAGGAGTCATACTGCTAATCATTCCAACTGCCACCTGATTGAAAGTGCTCCTGATCTTCCCTTTCAGTTTTGCAATTTGTCCAGAACCCCTGCAAATCTGCCGCCATATCATTCTCTCCACATACGGGTTCTCAGTCTGTTCCACCGCTTTCTCCACCTGGTCCTACAACCGCACGACCACCTCTCCCTTGTCCATAGGTAATGTACCACCAAGAGGTGCATTCCCTGCCAGCCTATCAGCCTGTTCATTCCCCCACACTCTCGCATGACCAGGGCAAAAAATCCATACAATTCTCACAATCTGTGACCTCTGAAGCGAGGCCAGCTGTTCTACATGAAACATTCCTTTCTCCACCTTACTAAGCATATTCTGTGAGTCCGTAATAATTACAATGTGTGTTACAGCAGTCTCCTCCAACCATCGAAAGGCTGCTGTTACTGCTTCCACCTCCATTCTCATGCTGGAGGTTTAGTCTCAAATGCCAGACTCTCCTTTTTCAAGCACCAATCACCAATATAGAGAGAAATAATATTACTAAAATGGTGTGTAGATTAAACTAAGTGGTCTTTCTCTTTTAATTCTTTTTCTTTCATCCGTTATCCTCATTGAGGCATACCTGTTAACCAATTCACTTCAGTCCATCCATTCCTTAGCTATCCCATGCAGCTTCACCCACATCCTCCCCATATTATTCATTTCTGTCTCCATGTGTTTCTATTTTCCTCTATTTAACCTGTGGATTCCAGACAAAAAGCTTTCTAGTGATACTATTTTCAGATTTCTCAATGTATGTCCTATCCAGTGATACTATTTTCAGGTTTTCTCAATGTATGTCCTATCTAGTGATACTACGTGGGTAAGTTAATAAGTAAGTCACAAATGGCTGTAGAAAAATAACTAAATATGATAACAACTTGAAACCAGTTTATTTTTATACATACATTGCCCCTTTATTTCTTAACATAATTTCCACCAACATTGATGCACTTATCCCATCATTTGGGACGCAGAGGTGTTTCCAAGGCACCAGGGCTGGGTTCTATACTGGCAAAGACCTACTGACGTGTCCTCGCCAAGCGTCCTGGGCAACAGGTCCCTTTGGGGTCCTGGTTAAAGTCAGTAGGATCGTTTATTCCTCCGAAGTCGGAGAGTGTCTGCCTGCATGGCGAGGAACCACTAGTCTGCACACCAGTAAGCCAGACATGGGACAACAGATACTCACGCAAACCTCAGGTCCTGCATGACATCACACTGATGTTGGACAGCAGGATGTTTTCATCCGACATACAGGACTTCGCGCTGGAGTTCACAGCCAGTGAACACAAGCAAGCATCCCATCATTTTATCAGTCCTCCCAAACCGGCTGCATAGAACTGCGTGCTTTGTTTTCATTTACCTGCCATCCCACAGAACTGTGTGACATTCTTATTGACTCGCCCTCTTAACTTTTTCTACCCAGCTATGCACCGCTTTACGGGATAGACATTTGTCTGCATAAACACTGAAAGTCCACCTAGGCGGGAGACATTTTGCTAATGATGCCGAAGTTGAATGTGAAGTGAAAACGTAGTTAGAAAACAGAGCACGCAGTTCTATGCAGCCGGTTTGGGAGGACTGATAAAACGATGGGATAAGTGCATCAATGTTGGTGGAAATTATGTAGAGAAATAAAGGGACAATGTCTGTATAAAAATAAACTGGTTTCAAGTTGTTATCATATTTAGTTATTTTCTACAGCCATTTGTGACTTATTTATTAACTTACCCTTGTATTTTCAGGTATTCTCAATGTATGTCCTATCAAGCATCAGCTACTTTTCCCCTGTAGTGGCTGTGTTTGTACATGATAAATATAACCTATAGTTTACAGCTAATGGACAATAAAAGAACCTGAATGGGAGGCAGTATAACAGGAACTTTCAGAGGGACTCCAGTGATACATGTAATCTTGTTAGAGTTGTTAATTATTTCCAGAGTTCCAGTTGCCATGAACTCATAGAACTGTTATGCCAGCTTGTATTATGTTCGTACCCACTACTATTGCCGATTCACATTTTACAAATTTACCTGGGCTTCCAGGACGACCTAGCCTAAAATGAGCACCAGGAAATGTCCTAATAAATAAAGGTGGCCTGCATCAGGGGCAGCCACATCTAACAATGATCCTGGAGTCAGCTACTTTTCCTCATGGGCCAGCATATTTTTTTTTAAAACAAATATTAAGATCATATTGTGAAATGAACCAGTCAATTCCTTTATTGACTTCCCCAGTCAAAAATATCATCATGAGATCACTTAAGTTACCCACATGTCTCTAGAGCTTTCAAGTACCTATCACTTGTTGCATCTTACAGTGGCACAATAGAAAGAAATGTCTCCTTCACCTTTCCTTTTCTGATAAAACGAATATATAACATCAGCACCTCATCATCACATCTGTCTGCATATCCATCAAGTAGGATACTGGCATGTGGGCTTACCTTTATTTCATATTTCAAATCTTATTTTATATTTCAAATCTTATTTCATATTTCAAAATATATCGAACTCTATTGTACGCATCCTCGAGATTAACGATGGCGGCAGCGCTTGATCTCGAGGATGCATACAATAGAGTTTGAGATGATATTTTGATGACCGCACTGATGGAGAAGGGGGTCAATCCCTGGTTAGTGAACTGGATAGCAGCCGTCCTGCATTCTTGTCGGGTTGCTCTCCGTCTGGGTGCATGGACCTCAGAGCCACATATTTTAACCCCGGGACTGCCACAGGGATCTGCAGTCTCACCTGTGTTCTTTAACATGTATACGAGCAAGATTGCAAACCTAGAAGCACCAGGGGTTGGAAGAATACTAACATTTGCAGATGATATTCTTGCATATAGGCAGGGGAGAGATAGGGAGCAAACAGCCCAGGAGTTACAGTCGACAGTAGATAAAGTGATTGACTGGTGCACAGAAATGAGTGCTGTCATCCACCCGGAAAAGGCGGCTGTTTTGTGGTGCTCTCTGGACAACAGGATTGTGAGAGCTGATGTCCCAAGCCTCGCGATAGATGGTAGAAATGTCAGCAGAGAGAACAAACTGAAGTATCTGGGGATCACATTTGACAGGAGCCTGTCCTTCAAGGACCATGTGGAGACAGTTGTGACAAGGTCTCAAAAGGGACTCAGTACACCTAAAACTATGGCTGCAATGGACACAGAGCAGAGAATGCTTTTCACACTATACCAGCACTTGATCCTCTCAGTAATTGATTATGGATTGGGACTGCTCACTGTCTCAGAGAGTCAGCTGGTGAAGTTAGAGCGCATACAGAACGAAGCTATACGGGTCATTCTGGGATGCACCAGAGACACCCCAGTAGTGTGTATGCGTTACATCTTTGGTCTGCCAACTGTTGCTGGTAGGCTCAAGGTGATGCAGGCGAAGGCATACCTCAAAGTAGCTGCAGACACAGATCACCCACTGCATGAGGCGCTGGACGCAGTTAAGGGTCAGCGACTGATAAGAGGGAAATCATGGATGGCTCAGGCGGAGGATACGATCAGACAGGTGTGCCCCTTGGAGAACATTAAGCGAGGAGAGGAGTGGGTCAGAGTGCCAGCGGAGCAGTCAGATTTGTGCAGAGTTATAATCACATTAAGCCAGGAGTGCAGGGAGTGACCAGCAGGGGCCACGAAAGTGGAAATCCAGCAACCAATTCAGGACAATGCTCACTCGGTTGATGTGATTATCTACACAGATGGTTCGGTGTCAAGAGGTGAGAGAATTGGCTGGGGATTCATAGCCAAAGCTAATGGTCGACGTTTGGTGCAGGAGAGCCTGGCATATGATACCACAACATCCAGCTTAAGCATGGAGGTGGAGGCAGTCACTGCGGCTCTCCGCTGGATGGAGAATACGACACACACACACACACACATCGTGATTGTAACTGACTCAGAAAGCATGCTGACGAGGGTGAGGCTGGGCAGGCTTCGTGCAGAGTGGCTTGCTTCGCTTTGGAGGTCTGTAGCGAAACCCCAGTGGCCCATGTCCTCATACCTATCCGCTCAATTCCTTCGGAGTGGGATTCTCTGGGGTACTTTCATAACCCGAGCATTTGACACGAATACTTTGAAATCTATCTGTTCTTCGGGAAAACCCAATGGCGCGCCTTGCACCAAATATGACCTAGGGTAATGGTTTGGGCGTGAAATGTCTGTTGTCAACCTTGTCGGTTGTGGTCGGCACAATGTATTGAAGTTTTAAAGAATTCTACAGATAAAGTGCCGCATCCTACTGCTGGGATATGAAAGGTAATTTTAGATTAATAGGTCCTGCCAGACCTGGGCATATTAAGCTTGGTCGTCTCAAATAATGAGACGATTTGGTGAAACGGCAGTCTTGCCAATTTGGCTAAGCGTCTAGATCTGGGCATGGCGGGGGAACAAATCGGGGCTATCTTTCTTCCTATGGCTTTACCTCTGTTTAGTGTCATCTTTCATTTGAATATAAACATTCTATAGCTATGGCATGTCGAGGGGAGGGAAGGGCTCCGTGGGGACCGGTTCCACCCATCTGAGTTATATCTTCTTGAGCCAGAAGAGGCGATCCACTGTGCTATCTCTTTCGTCTTTCGGCTGATGGGGGGGGGGGGGGGGGGGGGGGCCCAGGTGGACCGGGTGGTTCCTGGTCGATAGGAGGATGTTGGGAGTATAAATGGACTTCCCTGTCTCCCTGAGAGAACCTGAACTCATCTGAATATATGGGTTATGTGAGACACGGCTGATACATTGCGGTGACAGCTCAGACAAGAGCGGCGGCCGGACAGGGTAGTTTCCTCTTTCCTGTTCTTGCTAGGGATGGGGGAGGGAGATGCACTGCGGTCCATACAGACCCACTATTATGATATTAGTTAAGAGTGGGAAACATACATAATTACGCACACTACTCCACAATAGCTTTGTCGTGAGAAAGGCAAGGTTTGCAAGTGAGAGGGAAGCCTGAGAAGATATGTGCCCAATATTAATAAAGGCATGGTATGAGTGTGGAGAGGAGTGTGGTATGAAGACAATTGAATACTAGGTAAGTGTGTGTATTTTATGTATGGCAACCGACATGCTGAGACCATTGGAATCTCCATGCCGGCTGTATCTGAAGTTTACATCAGAGGCTCTCAAAATTGTTTTAACTTTACAGGATCCTTCTTTTGACGGCGAATATAGCCGGAAGTTTCGACAGAGCATCGACATAGAACATTATGTTTACTATGAAGTCCCTGCTGCTGTTGGGCTATACCAGATAGAACCACGGCGGGCCCGAACGAATATTTTCAGACACCTCGGCAGGCTTTTCGTTGAGCTGTGATCGAGTATGTTTGCATTTTGGGCTAGATCCCGCCTAAGTCACTGACACACCCGTACATATATCCTATTTATTCTCCTTGAGTATTTCCCCACCAAAATTGTGCCCCGTGATCCCAGGGCACTTTCCCTAACCATTGGACACACTACATTCGTGAAGGACACGGAAACTTGGAATCCTGGATCTATGGAACCCTGTTGTTCGAACAACCTACGCGGGAAATAAAGACCATAGAACTTGCTGTGAGGTGGTTGTGAATTCATGGGACAATATGGAAAACGATGATCTAGGATATTTATATTTGTGTGGATATTGTATGGACTAGTTTTCTCTCTAGATTGTGTGTAGATGTTTATGAGTTAATCGTCAGATATTTTTTCGGTGCTGTTATGTATTGAGTTATTAAATTTACAATTACAAATATGTTGAAGAACGTCATGTTGTATGCGTGTCAGCCAGAACGACCCTGCAGGAAATAGGTCCTGAGGTCGAAAGAGAGAGTGACAGTGAGTCCGGGGAAGACGGAGGAGGGTTGGCAGGGAAAGACCTATTTAAAGCCAGGGCTATGAAATATACATGAGAAAATTGAGACATAGTTATTTGGGACCCTCCACATAGCTTGTTACAAGGTCACGGGTGACAAGCATCACCTGGATGTTTTCTCCGGGGCATGCCGGTGTGCTGGGAAATGAACAGACGGACAGATTGGCTGGCTCTGCAGAACTTGGTGGAGTATTGATACATGACAAGGCAGACGTGGTTGCGGTCTTGTGGGAGCACGTGTACACCTCGGAGGAGCAAATGGATTACCATGGTCTGGCAAGAATGAGACAGCGAGGAGTGACGAGGGGATATGGCCGACGCTCAATGCTCAGAGGAAAGGCGAGACGGACATATAATAAGATTGCTACTGGTACTATTAGTGTTGGAACTCTTTGTTGGCTGCTGAGGATATGGATGGAGCACTTATAGGAATGTCCCGAATGCTGTGATGTCGATTCCTAAATCAGTCAATCGATCAATCAATCATTTCAAATCTTAATGAAGATATGAGGCAATGTATGAAATACATTTTCTACACTTTTTTCATTCACATACTTCTCTGAATCAATCACATTTAGCTTTGTTAACAATGCAACCAAATCTTCAAAGTCAGTGTAGGGTCTATAATTTTTAGCAGTACAGTACAATACCATGAAATGTATTCATTTGTTGCACCATATTAGCATCATTTTCCCCCGAGCACTTTGCTAAACACATTCAGGATTCTTCTTTGTACATTCAACCTCCTGACACCTGAAGTACATATAGGATTTGTCGTTCTTGTTAAGATTCCAATTTAAATGGTCCTGAACATGCAAACACAACCTTTCAATTATGGTCTGCAGTGTTGGGAAACCTATTTCTCACCTCGCAATTCCATCTTCATAACGTAACCATGGTAGCAGTTAAAGCCACGATTGCTGACATTTTCATTTGCATGACTGAGGAAATGTAGAAACACTGTCTTCAGTGCAACACCATCTGTTACCAGCTCTGGCTCTACATCAAACAAGATCTGATACAAGAATAAGAAGATGCTCGGACATGGATTAATGGCATCATAGACATTGTATAGTCACACATAATATCCAGTGTCCATCATCTGGTGTTGGAACGTCAACTACTTCTCTCCATGACACTTGATGAAAAAAGTGGAAGATGATGATGATTTTCAAGGCTTTGTTTTACGCTGATAATAATCATCTTGAAAATTACAAATGGCTCTTTGATAGACTTGTTTCTTGCCTTTATTCTCTTCTCTATCGCTTTGGAGTACATTTTCGGCCAAGGTTGGCCTACTTATGAAGAAATATGTCAGAGTCTAATCTCATCTCATCTTGTTCCTCTAGTACCTGCAGTGTCGAGGTGAAGTATTAACAGCGGGAGAGTGCCCATTTATGGGCTTCATGCAGCTTCTGTAGGAGTACTTTTTTTATTCACTTGCACCAGTCAATGTACATGGTTGGTTAGTTAGTCAACAGATCATCCTCATTGCACATCGAACAATTCAGTCCAAAGTGCTCAAATCCCCTCCTCAGTAAGTCCCACAGCGTGTAGCGTCTAACGACACCAGTTCTGTGTTGGTTTATTAATTAATAAATAATTTACATGTTCTTTTATATTTCTTCAATTTAAGAAAACGTAAAACGCCACACAGCGCGTAGGTTAGCATGGCCAAATGAATTCGAACTTGTGTACTTAAACATCAGGTGTGCTGATGCCTAGGTAAAGGGTTCAACCCCTACACCAGACAGTTGGACTAAAATGTTGACCTCTCATCTTTAACTTGGGGATGTAAATTACAAGTACCTCTGAAGACGGAGTGGGTTCACCTGATGGTGAGAGACACTATTCATTCATTCATTCAGTAGCATGTCCTTTGCAGAACCTCGCTCCCATAACAACCTTCCGGAAAACCTCTCGATCATAAGCAAGATGTTCACATCCAATACACCCATCTGGAGATCATCCGCCACATCCTGCACCCATCTTCTGTTAATTGGGAAAGCTAATGTACACGCAAAATTCAGTCCAGCACTACTATAAGTTGTGTGTATGGACTATGCATGAGTTCAAAGCATGCAAGCACCAAAAAAAAAACAACAACAACAACGCAGCGCAGACTCTCAACCTTTGATGATGCACAGTGTGTGCTTGTGATGTATTTGTTGATGCTAGAGCTTCTATTGAAAACAGGATGAAGAACTTTGCTGTCCGAGTTACAAGACCTTTACCATTGATGTTAATAAGATAACATATTGAATAAATCAAAAGTTGATTTGCGAAGGTACTCATTTTAAAAACTAGTAATGGATGTGCCTAATAGGGGGCTTGAAATACAAAAACAATATTTCTAGAACTGAATTTGAAAAATTCAAGTACCATGACGACCGATCACGTGGATTGTTTTACCCCAGGCAGGCGTGTACTGATGACATCTCCCACCCATTGCCTTGTGGTCATTACAAATACGGGTCTAGCACCATATGTCCAAATGCACCTTAATGGGTCCTGAACATGTTTGTAACTAGGACGTAGAGCCTTGGGCACGTAGTGGTTTGTTCACTGGCTTGCCAGCGCAGTGGTCTGCAACTCAATCCAAAGTAGCTGGGAAGGTTAACCCGGTCAACAAATGCCTGCAGAAGTCATATGTGTCGGCCTAACGGCGCAAGAACGCAGCTCTGCTGGAAACAGGCAAAACGCAATCACGTCCGGGAAAAAAACTCCGGATGAACGAAGAAGAAGAAGAATCCCCAGTAGTGGTCACCTACAGACATCAATGTGAATGTATTCACAGGCAGCGTCAACCAACTCCAGGTTGTTGTCATCTTCATAGCCTTAGTTCTGGAATTGAACCAGTGGAGACCAAAAGCTGTTGTCTCTGTTCTGCACATGTTCTTCTGCGGTTCGGATGTGATTGCGTTATGCCTGTTTACAGCAGAGCCTCGTTATTGTGCCGTTAGGCAGACACATCCAACTTCTGTGGGCATTTGTTGACCGGGTTAACCTTCCCAGGGGTTCTGCATATATGTTTGACACTCTTGCAAGATTAGTCTATCGATCGTTTTACCAATTTCACAGCTACATACATAGTTGTCCCATAGCAGATACAGCCCTCAGGGTGTGAAGTGTTAGGCTGTCACATATTCTAGATCATGATATATGAAGCGGGTAGGCTACTTCTCCAGACATTTCCTTTCCTGGGAATTCCCTGAAAATGGTCTGGCGCCCTTTCTTACGAGGCTGCGTCAACCCTGCAGTTGTACTGGCTGGAAATAATGTCTGGCCTCGGCTGGGAACTGAACCCAAACCACTGTCCTACAGGTAAATGCAATAGCCACAATGCCACCATAAATCCACAATTCATGTAGAAAGTACCAGTTACTGAGTTAGGGACCCTGGTATATGCCTTGGGTGCAGTGGGCAGGTGGTGCTGGGCCCATGTTTGTGTAGATCAGCTGGCACTGGGGGGGGGGGGGGGGGGGTGCTGGGCCCATGTTTGTGTAGATCAGCTGGCACTGGGGATGGGGGGGGGGGGTGCTGGGCCCATGTTTGTGTAGATCAGCTGGTACTGGGGGGGGGGGGGTGCTGGGCCCATGTTTGTGTAGATCAGCTGGCACTGGGGGGGGGGGGGGGGTGCTGGGCCCATGTTTGTGTAGATCAGCTGGCACTGGGTGGGTGGTGTGGTGCTGGACCCATGTTTGTGTAATCAGCTGGCACTGGGTGGGTGGTGTGGTGCTGGACCCATCTTTGTGTAGATCAGCTGGCGCTGGGTGGGTGGTGTGATGCTGGACACATGTTTGTAAAGATCAGCTGGCACTGGGTGGGTGGTGTGCTGGACCCATACTTGTGTAGATCAGCTGGCACTGGGTGGGTGGTGTGCTGGACCCATACTTGTGTAGATCAGCTGGCACTGGGTGGGTGGTGTGCTGGACCCATACTTGTGTAGATCAGCTGGCACTGGGTGGGTGGTGTGCTGGACCCATACTTGTGTAGATCAGCTGGCACTGGGTGGGTGGTGTGCTGGACCCATACTTGTGTAGATCAGCTGGCACTGGGTGGGTGGTGTGATGCTGGACACATGTTTGTAAAGATCAGCTGGCACTGGGTGGGTGGTGTGCTGGACCCATACTTGTGTAGATCAGCTGGCACTGGGTGGGTGGTGTGCTGGACCCATACTTGTGTAGATCAGCTGGCACTGGGTGGGTGATGTGCTGGACCCATGTTTATGTAGATCAGCTGGCACTGGGGGGGGGGGGGGGAGTGCTGGACTCATGTTTGTGTAGATCAGCTGGCACTCATTGGCTGGTGTGGTGCTGGACTCATGTTTGTGTAGATCAGCTGGCACTCATTGGCTGGTGTGGTGCTGGACCCATGTTTATGTAGATCAGCTGGCACTGGGGGGGGGGGGGGGGGGGGTGCTGGACTCATGTTTGTGTAGATCAGCTGGCACTCATTGGCTGGTGTGGTGCTGGACTCATGTTTGTGTAGATCAGCTGGCACTCATTGGCTGGTGTGGTGCTGGACCCATGTTTATGTAGATCAGCTGGCACTGGGGGGGTGCTGGACTCATGTTTGTGTAGATCAGCTGGCACTCATTGGCTGGTGTGGTGCTGGACCCATGTTTATGTAGATCAGCTGGCACTGGGGGGGGGGGGGGGGGGGGGGGTGCTGGACTCATGTTTGTGTAGATCAGCTGGCACTCATTGGCTGGTGTGGTGCTGGACTCATGTTTGTGTAGATCAGCTGGCACTCATTGGCTGGTGTGGTGCTGGACCCATGTTTATGTAGATCAGCTGGCACTGGGGGGGGGGGGGGGGTGTGCTGGACTCATGTTTGTGTAGATCAGCTGGCACTGGGTGGGTGGTGTGGTGCTGGACCCATCTTTGTGTAGATCAGCTGGCACTGGGTGAGTGATGTGCTGGACCCATGTTTATGTAGATCAGCTGGCACTGGGGGGGGGGGGAGGTGGTGGTGCTGGACTCATGTTTGTGTAGATCAGCTGGCACTCATTGGCTGGTGTGGCCAATATCTATCTCGCTGGCCTCCTTTACTTCCCATGACATTTCCTCGTGCCCAGTTTAGGCTGGGTCGACCTGGCAGCCCAGGTCAGTTGTTAAACATCCATCCTGATTGGATTCAAACCCATGACACCAGACACATGATACTCTCATTTCTGCTTTTATTTTCTGTGACCTATCAGGGAGTGAATGTCAACAAGGAGATTCAAGGTCGATATCCGCTACATTATGCTGCAGACTATGGTCAGACGGAAGTTTTAGAATACCTGTTGTCCAAAGGTGCCAACATCAATGTGAGTACCTGTGTGTTGATGAAGTGATTGTCTCTCTGTCTTGGTTAACTCATAGTTTATTATCTCCTTCTGCTTTTCTCTAGTATTTTTATTTGTGGGTGGCATTTATGGTGTGACTGTTTACAGCCTAGTGACACTAGATTTGTCTTTTGGACAATGCATACAGCATTTGTTGCCTGGATTAGCCTTCCCAGGTAGTTCATAGTCTGTGCTATGGGAATTCACAAGAGTCCTGCAATCATGTAAGCACAGAGGGTCTTTATATGACTTGTGCTGGTTTCACAGTTGCAGCGGTCCAAAAATGCCCCTATTTTCATGGTGGAATTTGCATCTCCTTTCAGACCGTGCTCACTGATACATGTTTTTATTGAGTTCCAGGAGTTCAACACTCGTTTATATTCAATGTGGCCACTTTCAGTACGTTCACAGAAAGGTATTTTTGCAAGAGGAAGATGATTTAAGTGGTTTAGCAGTTTCAGTAACATAAACAATTAACTGCGCACAGAATATTGTTCTCGGCCGTAATGCCGAAAGACAAGATACTGATCAATCATTGCAGTTTACCATTGATATGAACACATCAATAAGGATGAGTGAATGAATGTGTGTCCTTGTTACTTTCCCGCATACCTTTAGATATCGGCTGAATATATTTACAGACAGCAGCAGTCAATTTGAGGTTGTTGATGTCTTCATCGAGTTTTGTCCTCACTTGGAGCCAGCTAGGCTAAACAGAGCTTTCTCTTTATTACATGAGCACTCTTGTAACGCATATTTAGTTGTCACTTTACCAATTCCACATTTACATTTATAAAACCCCCAGCTTGGCAATTTTGTAGTATTTTATCATTATTTACTGTAAAGAGTCTGAAGCTAGCTACTTGTTCACTTTTGTGGTCTGGATGCTGTGATTCCCACTTGGTTCTGTGGCTGCATTTGATTGACTTCTTGGCCTAAATGTAGACTGTCTTATCAGGCTGAGGTAGTCATCCACATTTTGTCAATTTGACAGCCTCTTCATTTCCAGGTATGCTGCAATGGGATGGGATCCATTGTGTTACACCCATTTGTAATTTCTGACATAGTCCATGCAGTACTGTTCTTAGACCTGTTAGGTTTGTACTGGCTTTGCTCTTCAGTGTTGAGATGACTGACTGCATCTGTGAAGAGAGCTGTGTGTTTCTCTCTCTTTTTTTTTCGCTCGCTCGCTTTGAACTCAAGCATAGTCCACCCCTCTGCTGTGTGTCCACCGTGACGAGGTAGAGGGGCTTGAGTGTTCCAATGACCCCAAGAGCTATGCCGACGGTAGCACAGCTACTGGTAGGGTCACCCATGTCGGACAGGTCAAGGGAGAGGGACCAGACGAAGAGAAACACAAACCTGCTGCCTTGTAGGTAGACTGGGGACAGTCAAAGGCTAGGGAAAGCATCCCGAAAAATGCTTGTCGAAATCGGATGTACTGAGCCACAGGCTTGACAAAGCAGTGCAACGTAACTTAATTTATGATGTCACAAATTAAAATTAATCGTTATGGTGCTAATCCCACGAAGTCCCATCAGGCGGTGATAGTGCCGGGCCTCCTGCCTCGAGGGGGTCCACCCATGATTACTGGTGGTCACCTTGCCCTTGTGCTGTGGAGTCAAGGCACAGAGGAGTAGGTTAAGAGCTATTGACCAAACACCCCGGACACTCAACATACTACAGTGGAATGCCGAAGGAGTTTATAACAAGAAAGTCTCCCTAACACAGCGTCTTCATAAAGATAGAATAGATGTGGCATGCATTCAAGAAACACACCTCAACGCCAATCGCAAATTCTCGGTCAGAGGATATCAGGCCACACGTCTTGACAGCGAAGGACACAAAGGAGGAGCTCTAATACTTACCCGAAATACAAAACCTTGCAGCGAAGTATCTGTGATCTCTGACAACCAAACGGAAATTATAGGTGTTGATATAATGATAAAGGACATGAAAATAAGAGTTTACAATCTGTATAGCCCAGCAGATAAGGACCTTATACTCTCAAACATAAAAATAACTGACACAAACTGCATTATTGTCGGAGACTTTAATAGCCGTTCAGAAAGATGGGGGTACCCAGATACTGACAAAAGAGGAGATGAAGTAGAGGACTGGGAAATAGACTCGAATCTCCATCTACTCAACAATGCGGATGACACACCAAGCTTCTACTCCAGAAGATGGATTACCACTTCTACTCCAGACTTAGCTTTCTGCACAGGAGACATCCTCCACAAAATCGATAGCCATGTGCTTGACCAATTAGCAGGTAGTGACCACAGACCAATCAAGGTTGTAATGAATATGGAGTATGTTCCACAGGAGTAAAAGCCTTTGCCCCTCTGGAATTACAAACGAGCAGATTGGGACAGATTTGCCGTAGTAACAGACAACTGTTGTGAAAACATGATAAGGCAACATGAAGCAAATGGTGGAAAGTCTAAACAGAGCAATAATACAGGCGGCCACTGAGTCTGTTCTAAGAGGAGCTAGGAAAAATTACAAACCATACTGGACTGAAGAACTACAAATTTTGGAGGACAAAGTTGAAGATGCCAGGAAGACAGCAGGGAGAGAACAAACAACTGAAGCGAACATCTCTCTCAAAGCCATCTCAGCAAAATATAAAAGGACAGTAAATTAAACAACAAGAGATTGTTGGAGGGAAAAACCAGAAAACCTGAATTTTGACAGGGATGGAAACAAACTATGGAAAATAGTGAAAGCCATGAACAATGAAGGACCTAGAAACAAACAAATAACAATTAAACAAGGAAATGCCTTGCTTACAGGAACAAAGGCTGCAAATGCACTAATGGAACACTATACCAGTGCAAACCACATTGATATTACAACCAAACAGAAGAAAGCAATCAAAGACAAACAGATACATCATAGTAATACAGAGACAGCAGCAGAATATATGATGGCAAATCTAACAATGGAAGAAATGGAACAGGCAATGAATACCCTAAAAAAGAAGAAATCACCAGGAAAGGATGGAATCACAAATGAAATGCTAATAGGACTAGGCACCAAGGCAAAGAGGAAACTACTAGCAGTCCTAAATTACAGCTGGAAGAGAGGAATAGTCCCACAGGCATGGAAGGAAGCTATACCAATACCAGTCCCAAAGAAAGGAAAAGACCTGGAAGAACCAAATGGCTATCGACCTATCAGTCTACTTAGCTGTGTAGGAAAATTAATGGAACGCATTATCAATGGCAGGCTAACATGGCATCTGGAAGAAAACAAACTCTTAACACCACACCCAGCAGGATTCAGAAAGTACAGATCCACTGAAGATCAAATAACCTATATAGCTCAGGGAATAGATGATGCCTTCCAAGAGAAAAAGCACACACTAGCGGTCTGGATAGATTTAGAAAAAGCATTTGATAAAGTATGGAAGGAAGGACTGAAAGTAAAACTGCAAAAAAGCATGTTTGTGGGAAAATGTATAAATGGATCAGCCACTACCTTGAGAACAAAACTGCCAGGACAAACGTACAAGGTCAGTTAGTTAGTTAGTTAGTTAGTTAGTTAGTAGTTAGTTAGTTAGTTAGTTAGTTAGTCAACAGATCATCCTCATTGCACATCGAACCATTCAGTCCATAAGTGCTCGGATCCCCTCCTCAGCAAATCCCGCAGCGTGTAGCGACTTACGACACCAGTTCTGTGTTGGTTTATCAGTCTTCTTTGGCTTCCTGCGTAGTGTTCTTGTTTGGCCACCCCTCTTTTAATTTGCTGTTCTCGCAGTCTGGCCATGGTTGTAGATTCACAGTCATCACTTGGTTCTCGCAAAAGTCTTACTTCTCGTAGAGCATTCAGAATGTCAGCCTGGTCCATGGCGCGTCCGCCCTCCACAGTAGCGTTACCTGCGAGTTTGTCAGCCCGCTCATTCCCTTGTACTCCCGCATGCCCTGGCACGAATATGAAACTAATCTTTGCCAGCCGAGACCGCCCCAGAGACAGCAACCATTCTCTTCGGATCCCCCCCCCCCCCCCATCTCTATCCTCTGGAGCATGTTCATTGAGTCGCTAAGGAAACATGCCCTAGTGAATGTCTGTGTCTCGAGCCATGTTATTGCTTTACTTACTGCCATGACTTCCATAGTCAGGCTACTTGTGGTCTCAGCAAAAGCACCAGAGTCCTCCTTCACAATTCTCCCTCCGGCCTGAGCCGTAAAGGCCAGTGAACTTCTCACATGTTGGACGACCAACCCATCTGTGTAAATGACAGCATCACCGTCTAACGAATTCTTGAAATTCAACGCTTGTACTTCCGCCTCCACAGCTGCCGGGTTTTCTTGTCTGCATTTTCTGTCTAGTTGGATGCAAACTGAAAAGGATGTGCAGAAATCTGTTGACACTTGTACCCACCCCTCGCCAGGCTCTAAGTCCTCAAGTGAACACACCTGTTGAAGAATGTCTTCGGCTTGACCCATCCACGACCGTCCTCTTTTTAACCTGCTGCCCTTCACCTTCATAATTTCACTATGCAGTGGATGTTGTGTGTTTGCGTTAACTCTGAGGTAGGTGCGAGCTCTGCAGACTTGTATTCTGTCTTCAATGGTTGGAAAATCAAGAAGGTAGCGCATCGCCCTGCATGCTGTATCTCTTGTACATTCAAGAATAATGCGCATAGCTTCATTCTGTATCCTTTCCATCCTTTCTATCTGCTTACGGCTGAGAGTCAGGATTGCCATCGCATACTCAAAAACAGACACGACCAACCCTTCGTATAGAAGACATAGATGGCGCTGCTCACAGTTTGCTGCCGCCATCACCCGCATCGCAGCCAACCCCCGCTTGGCCTTTGTTATCACCTGGTCTATGTGCTCATTATAAGCCAGGCTTCGATCAGACCGTATCCCCATTGCCTGCGTTCTTTCCACTGTCTCTGAACACAGATTTACAGTTGGTGTTGGAGTGTTGACAGTATGATACGTACGAGGTCAAACCAGCAAAATATGCTGTTGGAGCAAGGTGTCCTCCAAGGAGGAGTTCTTTCACCAACATTATTCCTAGCATATATAAATGACATCACGGAAAATTTTCCGGTCAGAGTACACACATCCTCCTTTGCAGATGACCTAGCCATATGCACATCTGAAGAATATATTAGTACAGCTAACAGCAGAACCCGGGTATATGGGCTCACAGACCACGTTCGCAACCCTTAGCCCGTCTCTGTGGCTAAGGGCTTGTGAACGTGGTTTGTGAGCCCGTATACCGGGGTTCGAAACACAGCGGTGCTGGTTTTTTCGAAAAAGGTATAGGAGCCGGTTGTTCAGAAATAATGGCAAACTACTGAACGTTAAATTTGCCTAGGAATCACAAACAGCGAAAATGCTGGGGTTGACTGCTACGTCCTGTGAAGGACAAGCAACTTAATTTTTTTTTAACCCCTTTTCAGCCTTCAAGTTTTCGACTTGGCTATGTAGGGGTGTTTATGATGTAGCTTGTTGTTTGTCTTTCGTACTTTGGGCTGATTGTTGTCAGCTTCCCGGCTTCTGATGGGTTGATTGCGTTTGTTACTTTCTTGGTGAGGTTTTTCATGTCTGGGCAGAGTCGCGCACTTGTTGAGGCCCGGTGTAATTGTGGTCCCACCTCGTCTTATGGTGCTCCTGCAGGGAGCTTTACCAGTTGTCTCTCCTGGTGTTCCTCCTATTTCCCCATCGTGGGTTGCCTTTGAATCTTCTCGGTGTTCGCCAGTCGGATCTTGGTGGTGAGCGATATCATCCTTCCTCTGTTTCGTCTTCTTCTGTTTGTGCATCTTCTTGTTCGGGTGTGGCTGTCTGGATTTTGAGCATGTCAAATATCTCGTGTAGAGTGTCTTCTGTCTTTCGTTTCACTTCTTGTATTTTTGATATCTGTTCTTCATTCTCAGCCTTTAAAGCAGTCATTCGAGTGACATCCTGCTCTATCTTCTGCTGAACTTGCTTCAATTCGTCGAGGATGCACTGAAAGGCCATTATCTGTCTTTCTTGCTTCTTGTCTTTTTCTTCCTCCCTGCTTGATAGCCTTTGTTCTGTCTCAGCCTATATAGCAGCCATTCGAGTGACATCCTGCTCAATCTTCTGCTGAACTTGCTTCATTTCGTCCAGGATGCGCTGAGCGGCTGTTATCTGTGTCTCTTGCGTTTTGTCTTTTTCTTCCTCCATGCTATTGAGCTTTGATCGCAGGTCCTTCAGTTGACCTTCAAGTTGCGCTTTGTCGCTTTTTGTGAGTCAATTGGTGGCCTCGTACTGCCTCCTAGCCTCTTTATAGGGCAGGTTAGTTTTGATGGTGATCTTCATGGCTTCCTTGCTGTCTTGGTGGCAGGGGCAGCCGAGGTACCTTGCTCCGTGGTTGCCGAGGCAGTTGGCGCATTTTCTGTTAGTGTTAGGCCTCCTGAAGTCCTTGTCGATCTTTGCATGCTGGCACTGACTCTATGGATGAGGTCCAGAGCAGTATCTGCAAACCCCAACCTCACTCTTGCAGGTGGCACGGATGTGCCAAAACTTCTGGCACTTAGAGCACTGCAGCATTCTCGGTATGTAGTGCTCTGGAAATTGGTCTCTCTTGTCCCATCTGATGTATTGAGGAATCCCTTGGTCCTCCGATGTACTATGATGACTGTGGAGGGGATGTTGTTCTTTCCGATGATCCTCTCAGCGCTAGTGATCTTGAGTTTCTTGTTCTCCTTTGTCAGAATCTCCCTGATCTGGTCGTTGGTGAGATGAGTCTTAACTCGTTTAATGACCCATCATTTCATCATGCTGTGTCAGGTGGCCTCCAATAAGATGCTGTGGTGAAGCTTGATGTCGGCCTTCTCTCCTTGTTCTCTCCTTGTCTATTCTGTGGTTCATTGGCCTCATATGTCCTCCATCTTCCCCCATCAAATGAACTTCATAAGTGATGTATGAATGAAATAATGTATGAGAGCAGAGAGATAAGAAAGGCAGAAAATCAGACAGGTCTGTGTGCCCAGTTCTTAGCCCTTTCAAAATAAAGTTCATTCGTTCGTTCATTCCATTAATTGTAGATAAGGGATCTTTTTAAGTTCATTAGTGGTCATTACCTTTGTGTCTCCTTGATTTGGTGAACTAGATTAATTTTGTCCCCAGCATGACTTGGCTGTTTTTGCCACGGGACAGTACCACAATTCAAATGTTTAGCTTTCTGAGAGCTTCCTTAACTTTTCCTCTTGTTGTGCCTCTTGTTTTTTCTTGGTTGTCATCATTTGCCTTGTTCTTGTTCGATTTGTCTCAACATCAATGTAGTTTACACCAGTATAATATTTCATCAGTACATTTGCAAATTTCAGTTTCTCAAGATTTTTTTTTTTTTTTTTTTATCTTACGACAAATAGCCGAGAAACATTGGGAATATAAAAGAGATCTCCATAACATTTTTGTGGATTTTAAAAAGGCTTATGATAGTGTCCATAGGAATAGTCTATGGAATGCTATGCGGGAATTTTGAATACCAAGGAAGTTAATCAACATGACCAGACTATGCATGGAAGATACTTATAATATAGTAACATATAAAGGCAGGAAATCAGACCCCTTCCAAATAACATCTGGCTTGAAACAGGGTGATGCACTATCGCCGCTACTCTTCAATCTGGCTCTAGAGAAAGTTGTAAGGAAGGTAAAGGAGGAATGTGATATTGAAGGAACATCCAAGCTGCTTGGTTATGCAGATGATATAGATATTATAGGGCAAAGTGAACAAAAGACATTGGAAATATTGACTCACTTAAAGGAAAAAGCCCAACAGATGGGGTTGGTTATCAACCAAGATAAGACAGAATATATGGTAATTTCAAGAGACGGAATGGCTAGAAACTCTGGCCACATACAAATAGATAATATGACCATTAAAAGAACGGAAACATACAAATACCTGGGTACGATCTTCAACTGCTCCAACATCATAAGGGAAGAAATACATACTAGAATCAACTCTGGAAATAAGATATACTATGCACTACAACATCTACTAAAATCAAAGGCGCTATCTCGTAACACCAAAATCACAATATACAAAACACTGATCAGACCAGTTGTGCTGTATGGCTCTGAAACCTGGAGTACAACGAAAGGAGACGAAGCCTTGTTACAAACCTTTGAGAACAAAATTTTAAGACGCATCTTTGGACCTATTAGGGATACACAAAGTCGAGAGTGGAAAAGAAGAAGTAACATAGACATTTATGATCTAAGTCCCCGCTAATCACTGGTATCATGAAGGCTAATAGACTACAATGGCTGGGGCATATAGAAAGAATGGAAGATAATAGGGAAACAAAACTCGCTTACACTCAGGAAATAAATGACCGTAGACCCCGAGGTAGACCAAGAAGGCGGTGGAGAGATAATACATGTACAGACCTACAAGCACTTGGAATGAACGACTGGCAAGAGAAGGTCCACCAGAGAGACGAATGGAGACGGATTGTATTTGCAGCAAAGAACCTCAATGGCTCGGAACGCTGAAGAAGAAGAAGAAGAAGAAGAAGAAGTTTTTTTTTTACTCAAGCAGTCTCTTGCTTAATTGCAGGTTGGCTTGCATTTTGCTGAGATGGCTTTGAGCCAGATGTTTGCTTCAGTTGTCATGTTCCCTCACTGCTGTCTTCCTCTATCTTTTTCTCTTCATTTCTGTGGTAGTTCCTTAGTTATGTATAGTTTATAATTTTTCTTTGCTGTTCTTGGAATTTATTCAAGGTTACCAGAAGTAATTTCTTTAGGCTTTAGATCATTTTTATTCTGCCATGAGATATTTTTATGTTTTCATAGTGCTTGTCTATTAGCAAGGCAGGCCTGTCGCATTTGGCTCATCAATTATACTAATTGGGCAGTGGCTTATGTCATTATAGTTATGATTGATCTGTGGCCACATCCTGCTAATTGGTCAAGTAGGTGGTGATCAATCTTGTTAAAGATGTCTCCTGTGCAGAAGACCAAGTCTGTAGTGCGGATTGTGCACCAACTTCTTGAGTAGAAGCTGGGTTTGCCATCCAGTCTGTTTACTACATGGAGATTATGCTGGTGTGCATATGAACAGGCAGACAGATTGGCTGGCTCTGCAAAACAGTTAATGTTTATGCCCGCAATGCGAGTATGGATTCCCAGAAGTGGCAGTGCTTAAGTGACATATTAGGTCACGAGAGAAATGTTATTTTCTGTGACGATTTCAACGCTAAAGGCAAAACTTGGTGGAGTATTGATGCATGATAAGGCAGACGTGGTTGCGGCCTTGTGGGAGCGCGTGTACACCATGGAGGAGCAATGGATCACCAGGGTCTGGCAAGAATGCAATAGCGTGGAGTGACGAGGGGATCTGGCTGATGCTCGACGCTTAGAGGAAAGGTGAGACGCACATATAATCAGAATGCTACTGGTACTATTGGAGTTGGAACTCTGCTGGCTTCTGAGGATGGGGACAGAGCGCTTATGGGAATGCCCCGAATGCTGTGATGTTGGTTCTTAAATCAATCAATCTACATGGAGATTATCATGTATTTCCTGGTCTTCCACATCATCTTCTCTCATGTTAGTATCTGTAGGCTCTCATCTTTGTGAGCAACGATAACAGTTGCCTTTGTTATTTGACTTGCTGTGTTTGTTCACACATGTGAACTACCTCTGGAATTTTTCAGGCTCCTGACAAGTATGGTATTTCCCCATTGTTGTCTGCAATTTTTGAGGGACATACTGCCAGTGTCAAGCTGTTACTGGAGAAGGTAAGTTCGAGGATGTCATTTATTGAAGGCTTGTGAGTCACTCATTTTACACTTTTGCAAAAAGTATAACTCTCACATTTAAGGTATAACTGGCTCAACCTTTAAGATATAACTATCTCACCCATTAATATATAACTGTCGCAATTTAATGTATAACTCTCTAACCCTTTAAGTTATAACTCTCACATTTAAGATATAACTGTCTTACATTTACGGTTTAACTGTCTCACATTTAAGGTATAACTATCTAACCCTATAAGGTATAACTGTCTCACCCTTTAAGATATAACTGTATCACATTTAAGGTGTAACTGTCTCACATTTAAGGTATAACTGTCTCATGTTTAAGGGTTAACTGTCATAACATCTGATGGGTGATGCCTTGAAGAGATTAGAACAAGAATCGCCATGGCGAAAGTAGCCTTTAGCAAGATGAAAAACATTCTGACCAATAAAAAGATGTCAACTGAAACGAGAAAAAGAGTGTTGAGGGGATACATAGAGCCTGTTCTTTTGTATGGATGTGAAACTTGGACAATGTGCAGTCAAGCTGAAAAACATCTGATGGCTGCAGAAATGTGGTTTCTGAGGAAAATGCAAAGAATACCATGGACAGACAGAAAAACCAATGACCATGTACTACAGGAGACAAATGAAAATCGTAAATTAGAGAAATTAGACGTAGACAGTCACAATTTTTTGGACATATTATGAGAAGAAATGGATTGGAGAACTTGGTGACAACTGGCAAGATCAAAGGGAACAGACCAAGAGAAAGACCGAGAAGTAAATACCTGGATGACTTGGCCACATGGCATGGACGAGATAGGAACACTGAGCTGATCCACGACTCTGGTGATCGAGTGAAATGGCGAGTCATGACCGCCCACGCTTTCCGGCATGGCACATGATTGATTGATTGTCTCACATTTACGGTATAACATCTCACATTTAAGGTATAACTCTCTAACCCTTTATGGTACAGCTGTCTCACATTTAATGTATAACTATCTAACCCTATAAGGTATAACTGTCTCACCCTTTATGATATAACTGTCTCACATTTAAGGTGTAACTCTAATTCTTTGAGGTATAACTGTCTCACATTTAAGGTATAACTCTCTAACTTTATACGGTATAACTGTTTCACCTTTAAGATATGTCTGTCTCACATTTAAGGTGTAACTGTCTCACATTTAAGGTATAACTCTCTAACTTTATACGGTATAACTGTTTCACCTTTAAGATATGTCTGTCTCACATTTAAGGAATAACTTTCTAACCATGTGAGATATAACTGTCTCATAACCATGTGAGATATAACTGTCTCATAACCATGTGAGATATAACTGTCTCATAACCATATGAGATATAACTGTCTCATAACCATGTGAGATATAACTGTCTCATAACCATGTGAGATATAACTGTCTCATAACCATGTGAGATATAACTGTCTCATAACCATGTGAGATATAACTGTCTCATAACCATGTGAGATATAACTGTCTCATAACCATGTGAGATATAACCATAACCATGTGAGATATAACTGTCTCATAACCATGTGAGATATAACTGTCTCATAACCATGTGAGATATAACTGTCTCATAACCATGTGAGATATAACTGTCTCATAACCATGTGAGATATAACTGTCTCATAACCATGTGAGATATAACTGTCTCATAACCATGTGAGATATAACTGTCTCACCCACTAAGCGTTAACTGGTCTTTATTTGACTGTTTGCAGGGTGCTGACAAAAGTGGAAAGTCTCCAGATGGCGCCAATTATATAGACTGCGCTGAGAAGGATGAAATTAAAGCTCTTCTTAAGTAGCTGTGTGGGCCGTTACAGTCAACATATGTCTAACAGAATAACTTATATTCAAATTATGAACATCCATATGCCAGTTTTCACATTCATTGTTGCCATCTCTGTAAGACATACATGTTGTCATAACAATATGGTATCGGAACAGATTTAAACTGTTGTTGTCATATGTATACTCTGTATGAACAATGTGTCTCAAATATGTTGCTTGCCATTAGTAATTGTCTAAAGTATTAGTCGTCTTTTTCAACCTGAGTGCCTGCTCTTGAATTGACTACAGAGTTATGTTTGATCTCATGCTGCACCATACTGCATACACAATGCAATGTCTGTATAAAAGGAAGCATATCAAATTATATAAAGTGATATTTATAGCATGCAATTGGTATTTATGCATGAAATGATTTTGCTGACTGCATGAAATCGTGAATATTGCTTTTATTAACTTTTTTTGTAAAGCAAGCAATCTGTGTTGTTGAAGCAAGAATGTTCCCATTTGCAACCTGTCAAAGCGCACACAACAAAGGCAGATTTTCTCTCATTTGCTGTCATTTATAGTTACATCTGGAGATTGCCCCACTTGCCATGACAAGATTGAATCCTGTGGGGAAAAGTTACATCAGTTTTCCTGATAATGTCAAAGTGTACAAGACACTTGTGATATCCATTCCCTTTTATGGGTGTGAGAGTTGGGCTCTTACCGTAGAAACAGTTCGGAGACTCCAGGAAATTGTATACAAATACGTTAGGAAAATCTGCGGACTGACTTGTTATGGGGAGCACAAAACGTGTGCTTGTGTTATAGACAAAGTAAATACAAATGTAGGGCATCGAGAACCACTTTTATTAGTGTGAAAAGACAAACATGTGCCAGGTTGTGGTATGTCATGGCGTCCTCTCAAAGGTCATATTGGAGGGAACAGTTGATGGCCAAAGGAGAAAAGAAAGGCAGAAAAAGTCCTGGCCCAATAACATTAAAGAGGAGACAGAATATATTTCCACACTTGTGTGTGTTGCTGAGGACAGTGATAGGTGTCTCTGATTATTGATGCTTCCATCGTGACAGCTCTACCGCCACATCCAGAGTTGTGGGATGAGATGAGATAATTACATCAACTGATTGTTGAAGATCTTGAGCAGTTTGTCACAACTGCAGTAAGACACGACAGTTTTCTGTTTGCTGCTAATGTGTTGTAATTTGTTTTGTTTTTTTAAAACAGCCTTGCTGAAACAAATCAACACGGTGAAAGATTTTATTTCCAGGTACATGTACGATTTTATTCGGATGGCTCCTGTTAAACCTTATTTTCACTGAACACTTCTTTGTAGAATACAATAGATTTGACAATGTCAGGACAACAGACCACCCCGATGTTATGATGGATGATTATTATTGACGTTCAAGGTAGCCACTTTAGTAACTTTTTCTAAATTGCTTTTTAATTATATAACGTGCATAGTTGGATAGCTCTTGAAAAAAACAAATCCAATGGTACCTTATTCAAGTCTGTAGGTCAATTCTAAGGGGAGAAATAAATGTTTGTGTGTCAGTTTATCATTTAATATAGACATAGAATAAAAATGATTTTGACCTTTTCACTTTTATGTAACCCTACCTACACACTCACACAACTGTTGGTTACACTCGTGCCAAGGGAGATTAGCACAGCCGCTGTCTAACTCAAGAACAGATAACTACTGCCAGTTTATATATATATATATATATATATATATATATATATATATATATATATATATATATATATATATATACACACACACACACACACACACACACTGATATATACATCTCCACGTCATGCTGTGATGATGTCAGACCGCGGCGCGTGACGGCACGCATGGTTGTCAATACAAGGCCGTGAAGCGGAGATCATTTTTGACCAGAGAATTCACCTTACTAAGTTACCCAAAAATAAATGTAACCAAACTTGTAGAGTGATGACAGTTTACACATATATACTAAAATGGGTGTTGAATGCAAACATGTATTCATTATCATTTCAGTCGCTCTGAATAATCCATAAGAATATTAAGTGATCATCGTTGGATTATGACACGGAAAATCACTATTTTCCCGCCTTGGAAATTATGGCATCATAGCATGCTGAGTTAAATAGTTGAAAATTACACTGTACGCGTAAAAATGGATGTTCAGTTGAATTATTAATACTAGATCAATTCATAACGTCTATATAAAACAAAAGATGCGAGTCAACTTACATCTTTAAAAGACAGTCTCTTTATCTCTGTGAGAAGAAAAATGTGAGAAGCCAAGATGTATACATTCATAGACAATGGAGGGAACTACAATACTCGGTAACCGGTTTCTGTTTTAATGTGATCTTAAAATAATCGGGGAATTTAACGTCACGAGTACTTTATACATCCTTAAATCAGAGACACAAAAACAAGAAACAGAAAATTAACGCCAAAAACATCTCCGGTAAGATACGCCAAAACTAAAAGGTGGTGCCTAGTTTAAGGCAATATCAAGTCTTAATGTTTAGATTGTGAGCATGACACAAGATTGGAACATCCATCCCACAAGTTCATGGTAGCGTTGTTGGATCTTCACGTGTGTGACAGTAGCCCAGTGATAATCTAGCACCTGCTCTAGTCCTGCCCAAATTACAACAGTGAATGTGAACAAATATATCATGAGACAACTTCATTCCACCAGAAACTTTGTGTATCATGAACCTCAAACAACTGCTTTTCTTAGCAACATTAATGCACAAGTCTGATTGCAGGAGAGGAAAACAAAGAAGAAGTAAATGTGGAGGCAGCATCAAGGGGTTGGTTGTGACAGCTAATGCAGACGGCAAAAAGACATGACTGAGAAGCCTTGTGAGAAGCTGATAATCTCAGAAAGATCACCCAGTAGATTTCACACGACCCAAGACAGATCACATATTTCTTATAAATCGTGTAGTTTTTCATGGTTTCCAACAGTCTTGAAACTTCAAGAACAAGAAGCCAGAAGTTTTCTGTCAGTAGTAATGTTTTCCATACCAGAGTTATTTGTATAACTGAGATAGTTTTGAAAGAAGCAACTTGGAAATATTTTACACTTTAACAGTATATTTTTTTGGGTGGGGCGCTTGCTCGCTTTCAATTTAAGTTAGTCCATACACACCACTTCTGTTTGTGTGTTGATTAGTTTTCCCTATCAACAGTGTACCTCGCCATCAGGCGAACCCACTCCGACTTCATAGGTACTTGTAATTTATTTCCCCAAAGACAGTAGGTCAACATTTTAGTCCAACTGTCTGGTGTAGGGGTTAAACCTCTTACCTCGGCATCAGCACACCGAATGTTTAAAAACACGCGTTCTTATCCATTCGGCCATGCTGATCTACTAGCAGTATATGAAACCCAGTGAAAGAGAGAGAACACCTCAACCAAATATGGGCTACCCTAAAGCCCTGTAAGATAGTATGTGAAGTTTATACAAGAGACAACATTGCATATATAGACAACAAATGTCTAGCAAATGAAAGGAGAAGAAGTTAGGTGTGTATGCAGTCACCCACTGAACATTGCATTTATCTACAGTTGGAGGATTTTGTTTCTACTTGATGTTTGTGCAGTAGATAGCATTTATTATTTGTTGTTCACTAGAATTGTTATTTAGTTTGCACGCTGTCTGTCAAACCTCACTTCAAGTGGTGGAATCATATATATACCTCTATAGGTAGCGGTGTACACAAAGATGGGGAAACAGAGAGAGCTATTCAACTAAGAATATAAACAGGTAAGAGAGGTCTTCAGAGTGCTAGGAAACTTGTGGAAGTGAACAGAAATCAATTTAGTACCAAGCTAAGAATATTTCACTCTAACATCAAATCAGAACTGCTGTCTAAAGCAGAAACATGGAGGATAACTAAAGCAGTGACAGGTCAACTACAAGCATTCATTATCTGATGTCTGCACATAATAGGACTAAAATGGTGTGGCGGAATCACCAATATGGAGAGAAATAATAGGACTAAAATGATGACAGAATAACCAGAATGGAGAGAATTATTAGGATTAAAATGGTGTGACGGAATCACCAATATGGAGAGAGAATAGGATTAAAATGGTGTGATGGAATCACCAATATGGAGAGAAATAATAGGACTAAAATGATGACAGAATAACCAGAATGGAGAGAATTATTAGGATTAAAATGGTGTGACAGAATCACCAATATGGAGAGAGAATAGGATTAAAATGGTGTGATGGAATCACCAATATGGAGAGAAATAATAGGACTAAAATGATGACAGAATAACCAGAATGGAGAGAATTATTAGGATTAAAATGGTGTGACGGAATCACCAATATGGAGAGAGAATAGGATTAAAATGGTGTGATGGAATCACCAATATGGAGAGAAATAATAGGACTAAAATGATGACAGAATAACCAGAATGGAGAGAATTATTAGGATTAAAATGGTGTGACGGAATCACCAATATGGAGAGAGAATAGGATTAAAATGGTGTGATGGAATCACCAATATGGAGAGAAATAATAGGACTAAAATGGTGTTACAGAATCACCAGAATGGAGAGAATTATTAGGATTAAAATGGTGTGACGGAATCACTAATATGGAGAGAAATATCAGTGTCAAGGGATGAGGGAATGACGGTGGTGCTGGGTAGAATAGGCACTGAGAACATCTGTTGATAGTATAAGTAAACATTCCTCCTCTTTGGAATTCACGGGGCAACAGAAATAAGTGGAGATACATGTTTGAGAATTAGCGACAGATGAATAATATAGAGGACATGAAGGGAGTCGCATGAGGTGGCAACAGTTAGGAGAGCGTGAATTGGTTGAGGGTGTATGAAGGCAGAGTAAGAACGTGCACACCTGATCCAATGAACAGCTCAAGTATATATTTGCCAAAACTGGCAGGTGTCAGACAGGCAGATTGTCTGCTTCTTGTGTGTTAAACATTGATTGAAAGTCTTAGATGTTTTATTTTTCATGCGTTTTTCATCGATTGTTGTTACATCAATTAACATTGTGTGTGCATACTTACACAGCTAGTTCTACAGACACCAGTGTTGTTAGGCCACAGTAGGAAATGTTGCAACCGCTGTTAATAGTTCTAGTCCAGTTATGTTTCTATAAAGAATTGTAATCATACACTCCCAAAACTACACATATCCTGAACCTGGAACCTGCTGAATGCGTGAATTATTGGGATTGTCCTATTATGTAGATCAGAGTGCATTAGGTGGTCAGTCTATCCCTCCCGTAGCAAGCATTGAGAGCTGACATCAAACTCTCATCTGACTTTGCTTCATTTCCACCTACTTGCACGCTGGTACATACAAAAATACTTTTAATGTAGAAGTAATGGCCCCTTCTAAGTCTAAGGTAATTATTTAGTTTTCAGAAGTGCCAAACGCAGATGAAGTTCTTGGTGTTAGCACTGGAGTGTGATAAGTAGTTGCACTTGCAGTTTTAACTCTCCTGTTATCTTCATTTGACAGAAGCCCTATATTGAATACACTGTTTTGTCATAACAGATATGACACTTGTCTAAGTCATGTGACAACATCACGTTGTTCATACTCTGTCACATGTACCATGTTTTATTTTGTGACATTTATATTTACATGTTAAAAAAGCCTATGTTTATTTGCTTCATTTGTTTTGTGAAGTAGTGCAGAAGTAACATGACTGCACGTGCAAGCACTAGACACAGCTGTTAGTAGACATGTTGTCTTGTCAAACTGCCTCCCGTTGATGATCAGACATTTGTCTCTACTTCATTTATATCATCATCATCCATGTTGGTGAACAAAATCATCTTTTAGTGCTGTCATCTACTGCCGTGAAATAAAATGATTGCAGTGCCAAATCTGTCACATGGATTTCTGAATGTAAAATAACGTGCTGTTTTAAGTCTTTTGTACATGGCTGCTGTTAATTCAGCAATATCAATGGACACTTGCCTCTAGCAATGTCTCCTGTTAATTCAGCAATATCAATGGACACATGCCTCTAGCAATGTCAGTCTTCTATGCCTGGCTGCTGTTAATTCAGCATATCAATGGACACTTGCCTCTAGCAATGTTAGTCTTCTATGTCTGGCTCCTGTTGATTCAGCATATCAATGGACACTTGCCTCTAGCAATGTTAGTCTTCTATGCCTGGCTGCTGTTAATTCAGCAATATCAATGGACACTTGCCCCTAGCAATGTCAGTCTGCTGTTAGTTCAGCAATACTAATGGACACTTGCCTTTAGCAATGTCAGTCTTCTGTTAGTTCTGCAACATCAATGGACACGCTCCTCTAACAGTGGCTAGATCGCTGGCCGTGTTTGAATCCTTATCGAGGCTTTTCTTTAATTGACCTCCTCCAGTTTGACCCAGCTTAATTAAAATAAGATACCAGAAAATCCTAAGAGTTAAAGGATACTAGCATATCAAGAATCTGTAAAAAAAAAAAAATATGGGCCAGCATCATATACACAGCAAGCCTCAAGACCTTCTAAAGGGGTTTTGTTACCACATGTAGATACAGACAGGGGAGGGTTGGCTCAGAGGTCATGGTATCCACCACCCCATTAGTTACCCCTGGTCTGTTGGGTGTGGCATTGGATACCTAGTATTCTCAGGTACGAGTGAAATAATCCCATGACAGTTGGAAATCACAATGAGAAGGTTGCTCGCCTAGTGGAACCGTGTAAATCACAAAGAGAATGCTGCTCTCCAAGCAAAATTGTAGAAATCACATAGAGAAGGCTGCAGTCGTAGCAAACGTGGAAATCACACACAAAAAGCTGCCGCACTAGCAAAATTGTGGAAATCACAAAGAGAAGGTTGCTTTCCTAGCAAAATTGATTAGAAAGAAAAGTAAAGTTTCTACTGGTAGATGGAAGTCTGTTAACTTGAGTGGAATCTTTTAGGGGATGGAAACTTTACTCAAATACTGCCGAAGTTGAACACGGCCTCTGAGTTGCATAACTAGTTGTGACACTTTCATCTCAAAAGAGGAACGTGGAAGAATAGGAACTGTGATGAACATGAGATTTCTAGTATCAAAGCTAGGACATACACATCTACTAGCACCGCATATGACATTCACAATATTAGGACACAAATTGGCAATATCTTACAGCTAGCACAACATCTTGAAGAGACTGGTGATATCTTACAGCTAGCACCACAGTTAGGAGAGCCTGGCAGCATCTTACAGCTAACACATGAGCTAGAATACATTCTTGGTGTATATTTGTTAGCTGTGCTATAGTACCACAACTAGGACACCCAGTACTCGATGAGTCTGTTCAGATCATTGATGTTAGCTAATGTGCCCGTCGTAATACTGCTTGTTGGCACTGCAAAAGCACTACTTGCTACTTTGATAGTTTTGCATCTTGTACATGCTGAGAATGGTACAACAGCACAGGATTCATTGCAGCCACCACTTTCGCTGCTGACAAACTTTCTTGGCCTTGGTTATGTGGTTATGAAAACTTTGAATGTTAGAATCTCACACTTAAATAGTTCATAGAGCTGGTTCTTTCAATATCCTGTCCACAGCTGTCTTGTAGGTAGATTGGCGAAAGTCAAAGACCAGGGAAACAAAGGAATAAATGATAGTCGGTTGTACTGAGCCTCCAGCTTGATCAAATAGCAATGTAACTTGATGATATACAGAAAAAGGACAATCTGGAGACCAAGTTAAAGGTCACACATTCTACAACCTGACAAGCAGAGAAACTACATAAATCAGTCATTTAAATTACCAAACAAAAGTAAAATATTTATAAGAACAAACAAAACATGAATCCAATGTTTATGACATTTATTCTTTTCCACAAAAACAAATGCTCCAAAATTTAACGGTAAGATTTCTGGTATCTGGCACGAGCACCAGGTCCTCCAAACTTCTTTGGCTCACAGCGACGGGGATCTGCAACCAGCAGGGACCTGTCATACTGAATCAGCACATCTCTAATCTCTTTCTTAGAGGCTTCATCCACATCTGGAGCAACAAGAAATCCACATGCTAGTTAAATATAGTCATACACCAAATGAACTATAGTGACACACTAGGTTAAATCATGAAGTTGATATATGACGTCACACAGACCTTAGTGACCTTACATAATGTAAAGAACTACAGATTACAAGTACCTCAAAATCAGTGCCATATTTATATATTAAATTGCATGATTGAAGAATAGCAAAGTGGCACATTAATGTCAACATCTGGCTCTATATAACGAATGTGGCACAGGATATTCTTGGTCAGATGCCTGCCCACAAGGCAAGCAGAGAATATCAACTAACCTACCATCACGTCCTAAGTCGCAACAAATTAGAGCTGGCATAAGACTGGCTACTTTATGCTGTAGACACCTTTGGCTGCAAAGTCCAACCAAACATCAACACAGGGCTTGGCATGAACTGCTCCATCGTGAAGACATCGAAATAGTCGACCTCATTTTTCTAGTTGCTCTACAACTATGCAAGACAGCATTCAAATGTGGCATAAGATCTTGACATCTGGCCAGTGTGTCAGCACATTTACATAACTGGCACACGATGTCAAAGATGGTTGCTGCGTATGTCCATTCATGAGTAACTTGTCAAACATCAATCAGTGCAACTCTGCTCAATCAGCACGTCTGATGCCTTCCACTATCATAAAGTGTCTGTATCCAGTTCTACCTACCTAAGCTTGGTTATCCCACAACATAATCATTTTTAACATACGTAATTTCATGACTGATATGAACTAGGTTAGCTGAGCTTTAATATACTAGGCACAACATAATAAGGTGAGGTGACCAGTACCTTGACTCAGAGAATCTCTGGAAACTTCCTCTTCCCCCCCCCCCCCACACACACACACAAAGACGGTGAACACAGTGTTACTGGGGATTTAACCCACACCATAAGTAACATCCTGCATTATTCTTCACTGCAGTTCCTAAACTAAGTAACATGTTTAAAAACCTTAGTACATGAAACGTAAATGTTTATAAAACATATGAATGTTAAGTTACATAACTATGTACTAAAAATACAAAGCTACATTGACTTACATTTCTGATAGTATGAGACGATAGCCTTGGAGATAGCTTGTCTGATGGCTGTAGAAAATAATGTTACGATATATTAATTACAAACATTTATCCTCCTATACATGGTAATAAGTAATGCTATATTTAATATTGTGCCTTATCACAAGACTAACCACGAGTTCTTGAGACCTAAACAAAGGAAAGACTGCAAGAAGCCACACCACAAACCATGGGCTGTTGTCATATATTTATAATCCTGAAGACAGAAACAATATTGCCTGGCATATTTTGCTCTGCATCCCATCAGAAATCAATCAAACTATGAATCCTGAAATATATGTCATTTCCAATAATGTTCCAATAAATTGTGAAATCTTATCATTTGTGATTTCATTAAATAAATTTATAATGGGATATATCTTTGTTAATAAAATTCATAAAGGGATATATCTTTAAGTTCATACTGATATATATATTGCACATACAAATTGATCAGAGCAAGATGCCACCCCCACAAACCATAGACTGATGTAAAATGCTGCAGTCCCCCAGAAGTAACTTGACAATACTGAGGTGAGGTCAAACACACAAGTGTATATTATCTGCTTTGATTTGTTGAAGGAGGCTCACCATAAATCTGTGCCACGTGACCACCTCCCTTGACTCTCACACGGATGTCAACTCCAGAGAATCGATCCTTGCCCAGAAGCAGTACTGGCTCTTGGAGCTGCAAGTAACATTTACACAAAACATGATTAGACTGTAGTCTATGTGTTCTTAAGTAAGTTCTGATTGAGTTGTTTAATAATGTTTGTGTATATCTGCTGTCTATTCTGAGTTCTGATTGAGTTGTTTAATAATGTTTGTGTACATCTGCTGTCTATTCTAAGATTTTCAGCTGTTGGCTCTTTTGATATTTGTCTACATTCCTGTTGATGCAAAGTAAACTGAGATGTTAGCGATAATCCTTAACTGATTCAGCACTGAGGGATGATTTAACGCCACATGTGATCTCTCACTTGTACAGGACGATACATTGCCATACTAAGGTGTTCGTGTTATGCTCATAGTTTCTGCAATTTTATTGATTGCTTGATTTAGGAACTGACATCACAGCATTTGGGGCATTCCCATAAGCCAGCGAAGCGTTCCAACCCCAATAGTACCAGTAGCAATCTGATATGTGCGTCTCGCCTTTCCTCTAAGCATCGAGCATCGGCCAGATCCCCTCGTCACTCCAAGCTGTCGCATTCTTGCCAGACCATGGTGATCCATTTGCTCCTCCGAGGTGTGCACGTGCTCCCACAAGGCCGCACCCACGTCTGCCTTATCACGCATCAATACTCCACCAAGTTTTGCAGAGCCAGCCAATCTGTCTGCCTGTTTATTCCTCAACACACCAGCATGCCCCGGAGAAAATATCCAGATGGTGCTTGCCACCCGTGACTTCCAAAATGAAGAAAGCCACTCGGCACGCAGCTTGCCAGTCCTCACCCTACTCAGCATGCTTTCTGAGTCAGTTACAATCACGATGTGTGTATGTATCGTATTCTCCATAAAACGGAAAGCTGCACTGTCTGCCTCCATCTCCATTCTTAAGCTAGATGTTGTGGTATCATATGCCAGGCTCTCCTGCACCAAATATCGACCATTAGCCTTTGCCAAGAAACTCCAGGCACTTCTACTACCTCTCAACACCGAACCATCTGAGAAGATAATCACATCACCCGGGCGAGCATTATCCTGAATTAGTTGCTGGATTTCCACTTCCGTGGCCCCTGCTGACCACCCCCTGCACTCCTGGCTCAATGTGGTTATACCTCTGCACAAGTCTGACTGCTCTGCTGGCACTCTGAGCCACTCCTCTCCTCGCCTAATGTTCTCCAAGGGGCACACTTGTCTGATCGTATCCTCCGCCTGAGCCATCCATGATTTCCCTCTTATCAGTCGCTGGCCCTTAACAGCATCCAGCACTTCATGCAACGGGTGATCTATGTCAGCAGCTACTCTGAGGTATGCCTTCGCCTGCATCACCTTGAGCCTACCAGCAACAGTCGGCAAACCAAGGATGTACCGCATACACACCACTGAATGACCCACATAGCCTCATTCTGTGTGCGCTCTAATCTCACCAGCTGACAGACAGTGAGCAGTCCTAGTCCATAATCAATCGCCAAGAGGATCAAGTGCTAGTATAGTCTGAAAAGCATTCTCTGCTCTATGTCCATTGCAGCCATAGTTTTAAGTGCGTTGAGTCCCTTTTGAGATCTTGTCACAACCGTCACCACATGATCCTTGAAGGACAGGCAGGCTCCTGTTAAATGTGATTCCCAGATACTTCAGTTTGTTGTCTCTGTTGACGCTTCCACCATCTATCATGAGGTTTGGAACATCAGCTCTCACAATCCTGTTGTTCAGAGAGCACCCATTTCAGTGCACCAGTCAATCACTTTGTCTACTGTCGCCTGTAGCTCTTGGGCTATTTTCTCCCTATCTCTCCCCTGCCTATATGCAAGAATATCATCTGCAAATGTTAGTATCCTTCCAACCCCTGGTGCTTCTAGGTTTGCAATCTTGCTCGTATACACGTTAAAGAGCACCGGTGAGATTGCGGATCCCTGTGGCAGTCCCGGGGTTAAAATATGTGGCTCTGAGGTCCATGCACCCAGACGGAGATCAATCCGATGAGAATGTAGGACAGACGTTAATCCAGTTCACTAACCAGGGATTGACCCCCTTCTCCATCAGTGCGGTCATCAAAATATCATATCGAACTCTATTGTACGCATCCTCGAGATCAAGCACCGCCGCCATCGTTTCTTGTCTACTCTGGAACCCCTCATAAACGTCAAAGGCAAAAGTGGCTGCATTTGGCCAGGTATCTTTTCCTGGCCTGTAGCTCCCCAGGCCTCTTGGAAGAAGCGGCCTGGGGAGCTACAGGCCAGGAAAAAATACCTGGTCAAATGCAGCCACTTTTGCCTTTCTGCAGTTTTAATGCTCAGTGAATGGACATGTACATTATAATACTTGTTCATTTCACTGTCAACCATGCTCCAAGCTGACTTTGGCACTGAATCTGTTATGTGATACTCCATGTGCTCTAAATAAAAGTCACCTTCACAGTAAATCATCACACTAGAAACACCGTCAGCACTATATGCAAATAACTTCTGTATTCAATTTGCAAAATAATGTGCATTTATATCGTTTCTAAACATGTCATGAGAACATTACAGTTCACTACTAGTTTATCAGTGTTGCACAACTGAAATGATGCAATACCATTAAATGACATTTTGGTGTGTAATCTGTGTGTATTTTTGTGATGATTTGCCTGCAAATAATGCGATAAAACTTTCCATTTTTTTCGTTCACAAAAGCATTAAACAAAATTGACCAAAATGTTCTTTTAGTCAGAAGACCCAACTAAATTATATCACACAGTATCTATCTGCTTGTAAAATACAAGATTATGCCTCTTCTCTATCTAGTGGATTGAGGAGATGACATAAGTTATAAGTTTTTTTTGGCAGAAGCGTTGGAAATTGAGGATGTAATCATTTTTTAAATTGCATTTACCAACCACTAAATTTCTTATCCTGAAGAAGAAAAAAAAACAGTATTAAGGTGTTTGAACAAAAATTGAGCACTGATGGTTACTCATTCAAACAAAACAGAATCACGACTACATCAATGATTACATTCCAGCTATATTGTATGTTGTGTATGACAACGGGTGTTTTACATTTTGTTCATTTCTGTTGACAACGAATACTAATCCACATGAACACTTAACAGTACCTTGACCCTGAGAATTTCTGGCTCCATTTGGTCTAGTGGACGTCCATTCACCTTGATAAGCCCAGCTCCACGCTTACAGTGGGCGACTGCTGTTGCAGTTTTCTGTGGACACAAACATGAAATGCTCACTACATACACAATGATGCGACCACAATAAAATGAAGACATGACCCGCCATTCAGGCTACATTACAACAATTCAAAGTGATGTCTCAGTAAACTGGTACATGCCGAGACAGTATCACTCAGTCAAGCAAATCAAGATGGCGACACTTGATTCCAGCTTTTGGAAGTTGCCAATGAATCAGATACTGGCATCTACAGGAGTTTTGTTACTGGCAAGCTTCAATGCCAATTTTGGGGAGAAGGGTCAGATCAGAGTTGTGTTGCTTTGAGGCAATGCCTGGTCATTTCTGACACCTGGTCTCACATAGGGTCAGATCAGAGTTGTGTTGCTTTGAGGCAATGCCTGGTCATTTCTGACACCTGGTCTCACATAGGGTCAGATCAGAGTTGTGTTGCTTTGAGGCAATGCCTGGTCATTTCTGACACCTGGTCTCACATAGGGTCAGATCAGAGTTGTGTTGCTTTGAGGCAATGCCTGGTCATTTCTGACACCTGGTCTCAGATCTGTAATTTTCCACTAGTTGTAGTTTGATCAACAGTGAACACAACACAATCCATCTGACAATGTAAATGATGAGAAGTCATGGTCATAACCACTCAGCTCAAGTTCTTTACTACATAAATAATGATATTAGATCAGTAAAGAAATTTAGTCAGAAGTAACTCAAGTTCACATGACAGACGAAACAAACATGACATACATAAACACTGTTGCTAGATATGTCCAGACATTTAGTCAGCAGTGTCTTCCTACTTGACAATGTGTCTACACATAAAAATTGTTGTTAGATCGGTAATGTCAGAGTGATTAGTTCAACCCCAAACTTCAGCTACCCAACATTCACTGTACCCTTATCAACACTGGCAGACAACCTACGTCAGGCTGGTGCCAAACCATAAGGGGGAATCAACACTATACTTGAACAATCTAACTATACTTATACAATCAATACTATATTTGTCATGTATTACTTTAGTACGTGATCTGTTAATTTTACTGATATATATCTGACTACAAGCTCAAAAGCTGTTGTTAGATCGGTAATGTCAGGGTCATTAGTTCAACCCCAAACTTCAGCTACCCAACATTCACTGTACCCTTATTTACACTGGCAGACAACCTACGACAGGCTGGTGCCAAACCATAAGGGGGAATCAACACTATACTTGTACAATCAATTCTATACTTGTACAATCAATACTATACTTGTCATGTATTACTTTACTATGAGATCTCTTAATTTTAGTTGCTAATGAATGGATTGTGGCAGGAAGACAAAAGTTATGTAATATTTTAGTCAGCAAGAGAGTGTCAAAAAATACTGCAGCTACAGCAGAATATACAAAGCAAACACTCAAGCCATCCCAATGTGTGTTGTCATTTCTGCGACTCAAAGTGTATTGTCAGAGATATGCCTGGCACTACCTAAATTCTAAACTAGGTCGTGTACAGATTATACCCTTAAATTATTATTGTATCCCAAGAACTGACGGGTAGCAGAAATGTCTTGGACAGTGAAGGTGCCCACTGTGGTTCGACTACATCAGCCATCAAGTGCTGTCTGGTCCACAAATGTGGCTAACACCATTTATATATATATATAAACATATCTTTAATCACCTTCAGACTACTGTCGTGTTTGTAATGTGTATACAAATCTATACAGAAAGCTATCTGGTTTTTGTCCTGTATATTTCCAAACAAACGGAAGAACTTTCACCAACCCGGGTTTCAAGTCAACCCTAGCCTTAGAGGCACCAGGGAATTATGGGGAGTAGAGGTGGCAGGAGTGACAGCGCCCACATCAACCATTGAGTGCCAATGTCAGACCCAGTTTAGACACATAAGCACAGTGGTAGGATCGGTGAGGTCGGCTATATCTCATGTCACAGGACAGCGATGACATAAACACTTGATAGAAAGCTATAGAAATTCAGTCAAAAACACCTCACGTTTGTATGAGACATAACAGGGTTGGCTACACATAAACATATTTGTTAAATCTGTAGTCATCCAGTCAGAAATATCTCGTGTTTACACAATGAAAAACTCGAAGACAAAACTCAAAAACTTGCTAGATCGGTAATGTAAGAGTCAGTTTAACCCCAAACTTCAACTACCCAACATTCATTCAGCCCTTATTAACCGTGGCAGACAACCTACGACAGTTGCCAAACCATAAGGGGAATCAACACTATACTTGTACAATCAATACTATACTTGTCATCTATTACTTTATTATGTGATCTTTTAATTCTAGTTATATATATATTATCTGTCTACAAACACACAAACTGTTGTTAGATCGGTAATGTCAGGGTGATAAGTTAAACCCCAAACTTCAGCTACCCAACATTTACTGTACCCTTATTTACACTGGCAGACAACCCACGACAGGCTGGTGCCAAACCATAAGGGGAATCAACACTATACTTGTACAATCAATACTATACTTGTCATTTATTACTTTAGTACGTGATCTCTTAATTTTACTTATATATATCTGACTACAAACTCAAAAACTGTTGTTAGATCTGTAATGTCAGGGTGATAAGTTCAACCCCAAACTTAAGCTACCCAACATTTACCGTACCCTTATTTACACTGGCATACAACCTGCCGTCTCTGTGGCCAAAGGCTTGCAAACGCAGTTCTTGAGCCGCCAGGCGTTCAAAACTCAGCTGCGACCGATTTGTGCAGCAGACAGTGTCGCGTTGTGTTATAACGTGTTGGTATGGGAGCTGGTCGTTCAGAAAGCAATGGCAAACTACTGAACGTAAAACTTGCCTAGTACATCAACAGCAGCTGAAAAATGCTGGTGTTGACAGCAGCGTCCTGTAAGAGATATGCAACATTAAAAAGAAAAAAATATAACCTGCGGCAGGCTCCTGCCAAACCATAAGGGCGAATCAACACTATACTTATACAATAAGTACTATACTTGTACAATCAATACTATATTTGTCATTTATTACTTTAGTACGTGATCTCTCAATTTTACTTATATATATGACTACAAACTCAAAAACTGTTGTTAGATCGGTAATGTCAGGGTGATTAGTTCAACCCCAAACTTCAGCTACCCAACATTTACTGTACCCTTATTTACACTGGCAGACAACCTACGACAGGCTGTTGCCAAACCATAAGGGGAATCAACACTATACTTGTACAATAAATACTATACTTGTCATTTATTACTTTAGTGTGTGATCCTTCAATTTTACTTATATATATCTGACTACAAACTCAACTGTTGTTAGATCGGTAATGTCAGGGTGATAAGTTCAACCCCAAACTTCAGCTACCCAACATTCACTATACCCTTATTTACACTGGCAGACAGCCTAGGATAGGTCAGTGCCAAACCATAAGGGTAAATCAACACTATACTTGTACAATCAATACTATACTTGTCATTCATTACTTTATTACTTTACTATGTGATTGCTTAATTTTAGTTCCTAATTCTGAAGTCAAAGATTGAATGATTGAAGTAGGAAGAGAAGATATGCTTATACACATGTGTAGTTCTTTTAAACAAGGACGAATGGATTGTGGCAGGAAGACCTGAATTCTTTCAATATTTGTATAAAGTCAGCAAGTGTCAAGTGGTGCAACCATAGCCGCACAAGCTAAACCTCAAGCCTGGGTGTTGTGTCGTTTCTGCAACAAATATATTTGTCAGATATGTCAGGCACTAAATTCTAACGAGGTTTTATATAGACATACCCATAAAATTAGGACTATCTCAAGAACTGACAGATAACATAAATTTCCTGGGAAGTAAAGGCTATTTAGGTATCTCTGTTGTAGATACAAACTGAACTATTCCTCAAGTTTCTGCGACAGACCAAACCCAGATGACTTCACAAATGAACAGTTGTTGGATTGATGAAGTCATCCAGTCAGCTATATCTCATGTTTCCAAGACAGAGATGACAACATAAACAACTTGTTAGATAGCTAAAGAAATTCAGTCAGCAGACCTCATGATTGTATGAGACATAACAGGTTGGCTACACACAAGAACCTATAGACATCCAGTCAGCAATATCTAACATTTACACAGCAACAAACCTGACTACAAATATAAAAACTGTTGTTAGATCGGTAATGTCAGGGTGATTAGTTCAACCCCAAACTTCAGCTACCCAACATTTACTGTACCCTTATTTACACTGGCAGACAACCTACAACAGACTGGTGCCAAACCATAAGGGGAATCAACACTATACTTGTACAATCAATACTATACTTGTCATTTATTACTTTAGTACGTGATCTCTTAATTTTACTTATATATATCTGACTACAAACTCAAAAACTGTTGTTAGATCTGTAATGTCAGGGTGATAAGTTCAACCCCAAACTTCAGCTACCCAACATTTACCGTACCCTTATTTACACTGGCATACAACCTGCCGTCTCTGGGGCCAAAGGCTTGCGAACGCGGTTCTTGAGCTGCTTACCAGACGTTCAAAACTCAGCTGCGACCGATTTGTGCAGCAGACAATGTCGCGTTGTGTTATAACGTGTTGGTATGGGAGCCGGTCGTTCAGAAAGCAATGGCAAACTACTGAATGTAAAACTTGCCTAGTACATCAACAGCAGCAGAAAATGCTGGTGTTGACTGCAACGCCCTGTAAGGGATATGCAACATTTGTTTTTTAAATGCAACCTACAACAGGCTTCTGCCAAACCATAAGGAGGAATCAACACTATACTTGTACAATCAATACTATACTTGTCATCTATTACTTTATTATGTGATCTTTTAATTCTAGTTATATATATATATTATCTGTCTACAAACACACAAACTGTTGTTAGATCGGTAATGTCAGGGTGATTAGTTCAACCCCAAACTTCAGCTACCCAACATTTACTGTACCCTTATTTACACTGGCAGACAACCTACGACAGGCTGGTGCCAAACCATAAGGGGAATCAACACTATACTTGTACAATAAATACTATACTTGTCATTTATTACTTTAGTGTGTGATCCTTCAATTTTACTTATATATATCTGACTACAAACTCAAGAACTGTTGTTAGATCGGTAATGTCAGGGTGATTAGTTCAACCCCAAACTTCAGCTACCCAACATTCACTGTACCCTTATTTACACTGGCAGACAACCTAGGATAGGTCAGTGCCAAACCATAAGGGTAAATCAACACTATACTTGTACAATCAATACTATACTTGTCATTCATTACTTTATTATGTGATCGCTTAATTTTAGTTGCTAATTCTGAAGACAAAGATTGAATGATTGAAGTAGGAAGAGAAGATATGCTTATACACATGTGTAGTTCTTTTAGACAAGGACGAATGGATTGTGGCAGGAAGACCTGAATTCTTTCAATATTTGTATAAAGTCAGCAAGTGTTAAGTGGTGCAACTATAGCCGCACAAGCTAAACCTCAAGCCTGGGTGTTGTCGTTTCTGCAACTCCAAATGTATTTGTCAGATATGCCAGGCACTAAATTCTAACGAGGTTTTATATAGACATACCCATAAAATTAGGACTATCTCAAGAACTGACAGATAACATAAATTTCCTGGGAAGTAAAGGCTATTTAGCTATCTCTGTTGTAGATACAAACTGAACTATTACTCAAGTTTCTGCGACAGACCAAACCCAGCTGACTTCACACATGAACAGTTGTTGGATTGATGAAGTCATCCAGTCAGCTATATCTCGTGTTTCCAAGACAGAGATGACAACATAAACACTTGTTAGATAGCTAAAGAAATTCAGTCTGCAGATCTCATGTTTGTATGAGACATAACAGGCTGGCTACACACAAGAACCTATAGACATCCAGTCAGCAATATCTAACATTTACACAGCAACAAACCTGACTACAAATATAAAAACTGTTGTTAGATCGGTAATGTCAGGGTGATTAGTTCAACCCCAAACTTCAGCTACCCAACATTTACTGTACCCTTATTTACACTGGCAGACAACCTACAACAGACTGGTGCCAAACCATAAGGGGAATCAACACTATACTTGTACAATCAATACTATACTTGTCATTTATTACTTTAGTACGTGATCTCTTAATTTTACTTATATATATCTGACTACAAACTCAAAAACTGTTGTTAGATCTGTAATGTCAGGGTGATAAGTTCAACCCCAAACTTCAGCTACCCAACATTTACCGTACCCTTATTTACACTGGCATACAACCTGCCGTCTCTGGGGCCAAAGGCTTGCGAACGCGGTTCTTGAGCTGCTTACCAGACGTTCAAAACTCAGCTGCGACCGATTTGTGCAGCAGACAATGTCGCGTTGTGTTATAACGTGTTGGTATGGGAGCCGGTCGTTCAGAAAGCAATGGCAAACTACTGAATGTAAAACTTGCCTAGTACATCAACAGCAGCAGAAAATGCTGGTGTTGACTGCAACGCCCTGTAAGGGATATGCAACATTTGTTTTTTAAATGCAACCTACAACAGGCTTCTGCCAAACCATAAGGAGGAATCAACACTATACTTGTACAATCAATACTATACTTGTCATCTATTACTTTATTATGTGATCTTTTAATTCTAGTTATATATATATATTATCTGTCTACAAACACACAAACTGTTGTTAGATCGGTAATGTCAGGGTGATTAGTTCAACCCCAAACTTCAGCTACCCAACATTTACTGTACCCTTATTTACACTGGCAGACAACCTACGACAGGCTGGTGCCAAACCATAAGGGGAATCAACACTATACTTGTACAATAAATACTATACTTGTCATTTATTACTTTAGTGTGTGATCCTTCAATTTTACTTATATATATCTGACTACAAACTCAAGAACTGTTGTTAGATCGGTAATGTCAGGGTGATTAGTTCAACCCCAAACTTCAGCTACCCAACATTCACTGTACCCTTATTTACACTGGCAGACAACCTAGGATAGGTCAGTGCCAAACCATAAGGGTAAATCAACACTATACTTGTACAATCAATACTATACTTGTCATTCATTACTTTATTATGTGATCGCTTAATTTTAGTTGCTAATTCTGAAGACAAAGATTGAATGATTGAAGTAGGAAGAGAAGATATGCTTATACACATGTGTAGTTCTTTTAGACAAGGACGAATGGATTGTGGCAGGAAGACCTGAATTCTTTCAATATTTGTATAAAGTCAGCAAGTGTTAAGTGGTGCAACTATAGCCGCACAAGCTAAACCTCAAGCCTGGGTGTTGTCGTTTCTGCAACTCCAAATGTATTTGTCAGATATGCCAGGCACTAAATTCTAACGAGGTTTTATATAGACATACCCATAAAATTAGGACTATCTCAAGAACTGACAGATAACATAAATTTCCTGGGAAGTAAAGGCTATTTAGCTATCTCTGTTGTAGATACAAACTGAACTATTACTCAAGTTTCTGCGACAGACCAAACCCAGCTGACTTCACACATGAACAGTTGTTGGATTGATGAAGTCATCCAGTCAGCTATATCTCGTGTTTCCAAGACAGAGATGACAACATAAACACTTGTTAGATAGCTAAAGAAATTCAGTCTGCAGATCTCATGTTTGTATGAGACATAACAGGTTGGCTACACACAAGAACCTATAGACATCCAGTCAGCAATATCTAACATTTACACAGCAACAAACCTGACTACAAATATAAAAACTGTTGTTAGATCGGTAATGTCAGGGTGATTAGTTCAACCCCAAACTTCAGCTACCCAACATTTACTGTACCCTTATTTACACTGGCAGACAACCTACAACAGACTGGTGCCAAACCATAAGGGGAATCAACACTATACTTGTACAATCAATACTATACTTGTCATTTATTACTTTAGTACGTGATCTCTTAATTTTACTTATATATATCTGACTACAAACTCAAAAACTGTTGTTAGATCTGTAATGTCAGGGTGATAAGTTCAACCCCAAACTTCAGCTACCCAACATTTACCGTACCCTTATTTACACTGGCATACAACCTGCCGTCTCTGGGGCCAAAGGCTTGCGAACGCGGTTCTTGAGCTGCTTACCAGACGTTCAAAACTCAGCTGCGACCGATTTGTGCAGCAGACAATGTCGCGTTGTGTTATAACGTGTTGGTATGGGAGCCGGTCGTTCAGAAAGCAATGGCAAACTACTGAATGTAAAACTTGCCTAGTACATCAACAGCAGCAGAAAATGCTGGTGTTGACTGCAACGCCCTGTAAGGGATATGCAACATTTGTTTTTTAAATGCAACCTACAACAGGCTTCTGCCAAACCATAAGGAGGAATCAACACTATACTTGTACAATCAATACTATACTTGTCATCTATTACTTTATTATGTGATCTTTTAATTCTAGTTATATATATATATTATCTGTCTACAAACACACAAACTGTTGTTAGATCGGTAATGTCAGGGTGATTAGTTCAACCCCAAACTTCAGCTACCCAACATTTACTGTACCCTTATTTACACTGGCAGACAACCTACGACAGGCTGGTGCCAAACCATAAGGGGAATCAACACTATACTTGTACAATAAATACTATACTTGTCATTTATTACTTTAGTGTGTGATCCTTCAATTTTACTTATATATATCTGACTACAAACTCAAGAACTGTTGTTAGATCGGTAATGTCAGGGTGATTAGTTCAACCCCAAACTTCAGCTACCCAACATTCACTGTACCCTTATTTACACTGGCAGACAACCTAGGATAGGTCAGTGCCAAACCATAAGGGTAAATCAACACTATACTTGTACAATCAATACTATACTTGTCATTCATTACTTTATTATGTGATCGCTTAATTTTAGTTGCTAATTCTGAAGACAAAGATTGAATGATTGAAGTAGGAAGAGAAGATATGCTTATACACATGTGTAGTTCTTTTAGACAAGGACGAATGGATTGTGGCAGGAAGACCTGAATTCTTTCAATATTTGTATAAAGTCAGCAAGTGTTAAGTGGTGCAACTATAGCCGCACAAGCTAAACCTCAAGCCTGGGTGTTGTCGTTTCTGCAACTCCAAATGTATTTGTCAGATATGCCAGGCACTAAATTCTAACGAGGTTTTATATAGACATACCCATAAAATTAGGACTATCTCAAGAACTGACAGATAACATAAATTTCCTGGGAAGTAAAGGCTATTTAGCTATCTCTGTTGTAGATACAAACTGAACTATTACTCAAGTTTCTGCGACAGACCAAACCCAGCTGACTTCACACATGAACAGTTGTTGGATTGATGAAGTCATCCAGTCAGCTATATCTCGTGTTTCCAAGACAGAGATGACAACATAAACACTTGTTAGACAGCTAAAGAAATTCAGTCTGCAGATCTCATGTTTGTATGAGACATAACAGGTTGGCTACACACAAGAACCTATAGACATCCAGTCAGCAATATCTAACATTTACACAGCAACAAACCTGACTACAAATATAAAAACTGTTGTTAGATCGGTAATGTCAGGGTGATTAGTTCAACCCCAAACTTCAGCTACCCAACATTTACTGTACCCTTATTTACACTGGCAGACAACCTACAACAGGCTGCTGCCAAACCATAAGGGGAATCAACACCATACTTGTACAATCAATACTATACTTGTCATTTATTACTTTAGTACGTGATCTCTTAATTTTACTTATATATATATCTGACTACAAACTCAAAAACTGTTGTTAGATCGGTAATGTCAGGGTGATAAGTTCAACCCCAAACTTCAGCTACCCAACATTTACCGTACCCTTATTTACACTGGCATTACAACCTGCCGTCTCTGGGGCCAAACGCTTGCGAACGTGGTTCTTCAACTGCTTACCAGGCGTTCAAAACTCAGCTGCGGCCGATTTGTGCAGCAGACAGTGTCGCGTTGTGTTATAACGTGTTGGTATGGGAGCCGGTCGTTCAGAAAGCAATGGCAAACTACTGAATGTAAAACTTGCCTAGTACATCAACAGCAACAGAAAAATGCTGGTGTTGACTGCAACGCCCTGTAAGGGATATGCAACATTTTTTTTTTTAATGCAACCTACAACAGGCTTCTGCCAAACCATAAGGGGGAATCAACACTATACTTATACAATAATTACTATACTTGTACAATCAATACTATACTTGTACAATCAATACTATATTTGTCATTTATTACTTTAGTACGTGATCTCTTAATTTTACTTATATATATCTGACTACAAACTCAACAACTGTTGTTAGATCGGTAATGTCAGGGTGATAAGTTCAACCCCAAACTTCAGCTACCCAACATTTACTGTACCCTTATTTACACTGGCAGACAACCTACGACAGGCTGGTGCCAAACCATAAGGGGAATCAACACTATAATTGTACAATAAATACTATACTTGTCATTTATTACTTTAGTGTGTGATCCTTCAATTTTACTTATATATATATATCTGACTACAAACTCAAGAATTGTTGTTAGATCGGTAATGTCAGGGTGATAAGTTCAACCCCAAACTTCAGCTACCCAACATTCACTGTACCCTTATTTACACTGGCAGACAACCTAGGATAGGCCAGTGCCAAACCATAAGGGTAAATCAACACTATACTTGTACAATCAATACTATACTTGTCATTCATTACTTTATTACTTTACTATGTGATCGCTTAATTTTAGTTGCTAATTCTGAAGACAAAGATTGAATGATTGAAGTAGGAAGAGAAGATATGCTTATACACATGTGTAGTTCTTTTAGACAAGGACGAATGGATTGTGGCAGGAAGACCTGAATTCTTTCAATATTTGTATAAAGTCAGCAAGTGTTAAGTGGTGCAACCATAGCCGCACAAGCTAAACCTCAAGCCTGGGTGTTGTCGTTTCTGCAACTCCAAATGTATTTGTCAGATATGCCAGGCACTAAATTCTAACGAGGTTTTATATAGACATACCCATAAAATTAGGACTATCTCAAGAACTGACAGATAACATAAATTTCCTGGGAAGTAAAGGCTATTTAGCTATCTCTGTTGTAGATACAAACTGAACTATTACTCAAGTTTCTGCGACAGACCAAACCCAGCTGACTTCACACATGAACAGTTGTTGGATTGATGAAGTCATCCAGTCAGCTATATCTCGTGTTTCCAAGACAGAGATGACAACATAAACACTTGTTAGATAGCTAAAGAAATTCAGTCTGCAGATCTCATGTTTGTATGAGACATAACAGGTTGGCTACACACAAGAACCTTTAGACATCCAGTCAGCAATATCTAACATTTACACAGCAACAAACCTGACTACAAATATAAAAACTGTTGTTAGATCGGTAATGTCAGGGTGATTAGTTCAACCCCAAACTTCAGCTACCCAACATTTACTGTACCCTTATTTACACTGGCAGACAACCTACAACAGGCTGCTGCCAAACCATAAGGGGGAGTGCTTTAGATTCCCACAAATTAATGACACATTATGACAGTGAATGTATATGAGTACGGCCTATCACTTTCATCGTCAATGTCTATGAAAACTGGACAGAATTCTCTGATGACACTGATCACATGGGCAGTTTCAAGTATTTAAGAGCACAAGCTCATGTGAAATCATGTCCGTTATGCACAGACTATACCTGTGGTGAAGGCGTAGCAAACATGAATTGCAATCAAGCCTACTGTGTTCGAATCAACTGAAGGCAATTTGGAAGCAGACTGCCTTTTGATGATTTTTAACAATGGTATGAGCATTGTTCAGAAAATAACTATGGCAAAATATAAAAAGCTATAAATAAAGCTAATCCTGAGCTATCCTAGTGTGTGTGCTATCTCACTTCTAATTCAACGTATTGTGTGAGACTTGTACTGTTAGATATTTTAAGCACTTCATTCTAAACGTCGTCTTATAAGACATTTTCCCTTACTTTTTAAAAATAAGTATACAGAAATGCATCTCAGGCATTGCCAGGTAGCAGGGAAACGTATCTCAGGCACTGCCAGGTAGCAGGGAAACGACTCTCAGGCATTGCCAGGTAGCAGGGAAACGACTCTCAGGCATTGCCAGGTAGCAGGGAAATGTATCCCAGGCATTGCCAGGTAACAGGGAAACGTTTTTCAGGCATTGCCAGGTAGCAGGGAAACATATCTCAGGCATTGCCAGGTAGCAGGAAAATGTTCTTAGGCATTGCCAGGTAGCAGGACACTTGATGGGAAGAAAAGTTGGCCAGTGTGACACTACCCACCAAGAGCTGAATTGTGTCAAGATAAAACTAGAATCATATACGCAATACAATTCAAGGCATGAAAATGGGTAGATTTCACTTTTATGGACAGATGTAATAAATACAAGAAAGTTAACAATAGCTTAACATTCTGTGACAAACCAAACAGAGCTGACCTGCAATATCTCACATTTCCTGATCAAGAAAGACGGGGCCATGAGTCAAAGAAACAAGACCAATGCCTTTCCGTACGACACCACTGGTCAAGACGCCATAAGCAAGATCAGAAGAAGGAAACTAACTTCCTCCCGCAGGAGACAAGAAAGATGGCTGCAGCCACCATGGTGGAATGGAGAGGTCGAGAAGGTGTGGCTGGGAAAGAGGCAGGCTGTCAAAGACTGGCAAAAGGCCAGAAAGGCTAACATGCCACAGGTTGAATTGGCGAACCTGAAGACTGAGGTCGTTAGGATGACGACTTTATTCAAATCCTGCGCCAAACAGGCCAAGGCCGACAAATGGGACGAGTTCTGCAGGAAGGTGTGCTCCGAGCAATCTCTTACGACATTCTGGCGCCTCCACAAGAGCATGAACGGTGCTGCACAACGTAGGGGTATTCCAGACTTTCAAGGCACAGACCTCGCATGGAAAAAGTCGGATGCGGATAAAGGTAAGGCCCTTCTTGCACGCTACATAGAACAGACTGACCAGAAAGACCAGCCCGCCAGACAGAGGACCACAACAACACTCTCTCAGTTGTGCGAGGGGGTCGGGACAGACGAAGAATGGACGATCACAGTTGACATATTGCGTGCGATGCTCAAGAAATCACCTAACACCGCCCCAGGCCCAGACGGCATCCGATATGGTGACCTAATGGTGATATCAGATGATGACATGGAAGAACTGGCCAGAGAATTCAACACCAGTATCCAGAGGGGTCAGGTCAAAGAAGAATGGCTACACAGCTACCTGCTGCCGCTGCCAAAACCGAACAAAGACCACTCCAAGATAAGCGGCTACAGAATCATTACGATGCAGAATACTGTTGGCAAGCTACTGGAGAAAATTGTAGCACACAGACTTGCTTGGGACTTGGAACAGCTCGGCTGCTTCCCGCCCACACTTGGAGGATACAGACGCAACAAAGAGTCATGGCTGAATGCGGCGGTCTTTGCTCAAGATGTTTACGAAGGATTTCAGGTCAGAGAAGAGACATGTGCGGCCGCCATAGACTTAGAGGACGCATATAACAGAGTATCTTTCGAGCACTTGATGCAAACCCTCCTCAGACTGAAAGTGCACCCTCACCTTGTACGATGGATAGCTGCAGTTCTACTCCAAAGGAAGGTGGTGCTAAGATGCGGGAGTTGGTCTTCTGAGCCGATAACGATATGTCCAGGATTGCCGCAGGGTTCACCACTGTCACCAGTACTATTCAACGTGTATACGGTGCCGATCACTGAACAACAGTTGGATGGGAGGGGTAGGACTCTATCATTCGTTGACGACATCCTCGTGTATCGACAGGGTCGAGATAGACAGGCGGTTGCCAACTATATGCAGGGCGAACTAGATCGAATTTCCTCATGGTGTGCTGATGCCGATGCCCTTGTCAACCCTGCAAAGGCAACGGTTACATGGTTCTCACTAAACAACCATATTGTGAAAACAGACCTGCCGGCAGTAAGAATGGATGGGAGCATTCTGAGTAGAACCCAGTCAATGACATATCTTGGCGTGAGGCTTGATCGTAGCCTGTCCTTCAGAGATCATGTCGATTATGTCATAACGAAGGCTCGAAAAGGTTTGGCAGCAATGAGAGTCATGGCGAGTGCCAATATCGAGCAAAGACTGCTATTACTTCTGTTCCAAGGACTTGTGCTTTCACGCATCGAGTATGCCCTGGCCATCCTCACTGTCAGCCCTACACAGATTGGAAGACTTGAAAAGGTACAAAACGAAGCCATGCGCATCATTTTGGGCTGCACGAAAGACACCAGCTGTGTAGCAATGAGATACCTCCTTGATTTCCCGACAATGGAACACAGAATCAAGATCTGGAGAGCTCGTGCATACTTAAAAATAAGTGCAGATGAGCAGCACCCTCTGCATGACGCTGTATTCAGAGAAAAGGGTGACAGGCTAAAGAGGGGCAAATCATGGATGGGTCGGGCGGAAGATGTCGTCGGACAGGTCTGCAGTCTTACCAGTATCAACCCCGGCAAGGAATGGGTGCCGGTGCCTCGAGCTTTTAAGTGTACCTTCTCCTGCATTATCACACTCGACAGACGGTGCAGAGAGCAGAACCCTGCCGCTGTCAATGCAGAGGTTAACGCGCTCATCTATGATCACTCAGATAGCCCCGAAGTGCTCATCTATACAGATGGATCTGTTGTAAAGCAGCAGCGAAGTGCGTGGGCATTTACAGCCCGCTCAGCGGGCCGAACCGTTCAAGAATCCAGTGGTGCCCACTCCATGACCACGAGCAGCATGACGATGGAGGTGATGGCAGTTACACAGGCTTTCATATGGCTGGAATCACAGCATTATACCAACGTGTGTGTACTAAGTGATTCAATGAGCATGATTCAGAAGGTCGAAGCTGGATTTGTACGTAGACAGTGGACTGAGTCGCTGCGGAAGTCTGTTGTCCGCAAAGTCACCTTCATCTTCGTCCCGGGACATGCGGGAGTCGAGGGAAATGAACGAGCTGATAAATTGGCTGGCTCTGCACCCCCTGTAGATGGCCAGCCCATGGATCGTGCCGATGTTATTAACGCCCTTAAAGATATGGCGAGAACAGAGGATTTTGACGCCAGTGATTCCACATCGCTTTCCAGGATGAAAGACCTGGGAGTAAGAATCGGCACAGCCAGACGCGAGAGGTACATCGGGAAAACAAAGCGCCTCGTCAACCAACACAGAACTGGCACTATTAGCCACCGGACGCTGATGCATATGCAGGGGGGAGGATCTGAGCACCTATGGACATGTCCGGAGTGCAACGAAGATACCCCAACTGATAACTAACTAACTAACTAACTAACTAACTATCTCACATTTCCTTGACAGACCCGACTACAAAACACAACAACTGTTGTTAGATCGGTAATGATAGGGTGATTAGTTCAACCCCAAACTTCAGCTACCCAACATTAACTATACCCTTATTGACACTGGCACACAACATACATCAGGCTGGTGCCAAACCAGTAAGGAGAAAGCTTCCACTATGATTTAATTTAACAAAATAAATATACTTTTTGGTCATGCTTAAATTAAATTTGTCAAGATCGTCGTAGATTCTGAGGAAAATGAAGTGATGAATGAATGAATGAGAGTAAGTAGAGAAGAGAACAGAAAGAGGCAGGGGAGATTTGGTCTCATTTGGTACTAAGATCCTTTTTAATGAAATGCTGATGCTCAGATACCTCATCTCCATATTTTATAAGACCATTGTACCTATCATAAAAAAGTCACTTTAAAAAATTATACCTATATTTTCAGTTACATTTGACGTGCTATCACGTCACTTTTAAAAATTATACCGATATTTTCAGTTACATTTGACGTGCTATCGAGAGTGTTATTAGCATTCATTCATTCAACATGTGTCACTACAATAAGCACAAGAGTCTTTTTTCGACACCTCACACAATCACAACCACGTTTTGATCAGCTGTCACAACACAACACTGTTTATGTCCATATGCCATGTGGCTAAGCCAACCAGGAATTTTCTCACTGCCTTCCCTTTGTTCTTTTCCCATAAATTCTGCCATCCATCACTAAGTTTACATTTATTTCCTCTCATGTGACCAAACAATCTGCCTAGAAATATTTTTCGTCACTAGCATTACATTATTACAGTACTCAAATGTTTCTTAGGTCAGTCGCCACTGTATTGAGTTCTGCTTTATAAATCCTTTTGTACAATCACCGAACCATATTATGACAAGGTAATAGATTTCTTTCAGTAAAAAGGTTAAAAAATGACAATGAATTGGTTGGCATCCACAACAAATCACATCAAATCTATTATAAAACTAATCTATTAACCCTTTACAGAGCAGACGCTTGTCCGTTTTTTTAGCCCTGAACGGGCAAGATTTTTTCAGGTTCTGTAAAATTTTGGGTAAAAACATCACAAATACGGTGTTAGTCAACCGATTTTAATTAAATCAACAACACAATGTATGGAAAAGCATGCAGAATGTTACTCACGTGATTGTTGTCGGTAATCCATATATGAACACAAATATTTACGAAATACAGCATGTTGTTTGTGATTTTCAGTCATCTATACGGCAATTTACAAACACATTTTCAGAATCATAATCACTTTCTTTAAAGTCTGACTCAGACTGCTAATGCAAAGTAACGCTTTGCACTGATATCTAGCTCCGATTAATAGTCAACTTCGTGCCCTTTAATGTCACTTAAATTGAACCTAGCGAAATCTCTGCTATCACTTAAAGAATCGCCGAAAATTGTTTTGAAAAACTAAGAGTAAAAACCCCGAAAACTATCAAAAAGTCCATATAAAAAAGTCCGTTCAAATTCATAGTAGGCGCTTACAAATGGCGGCCACGTTGTCAAGCTATCGGCAAAAGCGAAAGTAGCCGTCGGAAGTATCGTAAGGCCGAGAAATCACGTTTTTACAATGCATAATAATATCGGACATAATCAGCCGATTTGTTCGTTAAAGCGATCAGACGGAAATGGACATTCTGCCTTGTAAAGGGTTAAATAAATTAATTCTCCCTAAACTTAGGTTACACACAAAATATTTCCTTACATCAGACTTCAATGATGACCCAATGAACGTCAATCAATATATCATTGGTAACTATAACTAGCAATGTAAATTGTCGGCATATGGTAAAATTGGTGGGGTACGGTATGACCTCATTAGCATAAAGTTTCTTGCGACATCCGGTTTGATGCCTGAGGTTACCCATGTTTGCTTCTGATTGTATGTATTCAGAAATAACCGGTCAAATTCACGGGAAGCAACTCTAAAAATTGCATAAATGTCCTGTCTGCTAAGACTGAAAGCCTTTGTCGCTAGACATTTCTTGGTGGAGTTAATTTGGATATTTGATGACCAGTAAGCTAACTGTTCTTATAACTCATAAATCATTTATACATATAGAGTATATTGCATTTTTGGATTCTCCGTTCAATTTCTCATATTTGTGAAGAGTTTTAACAATTACTGCTTCTTACTTTGTTAGGAAAAATTTTTTAACACAACCACGAAAATGAGATATGGCAGTCATAACACAAAATTCAAGATGGGGGGCACCCACACAATAATACTAAACATAGCGGACCTGTATTTATTTATAATTATAACTGACAATTTAACTACTAAAATTAAACAGAATATAAGTTTCATTTGTAGCAGTAATTTATCTGTGTACTTGTATAATTTTTCAGCATTTGACATGACTGAAAATAATTTTGAAAGCCAGTTTTAGACCCGTCTGTAAACCTGTAAGGAGTACTTTTTTCTTAGCAGCGCACCAGTACTTATTTAAATTTAAATAAAATACTGCGAAATAAGTTATGGTTTTTTAAAAGTTAGTATTTAATTATTAATTGCTCACTTTTAGTAGATACAGAACAGCGTAATTATTGAGCATAAGTAGAAATCAATTATTAGCAAATATTTACTTTTTTTTTTAAATTATTTAATATTTTAATAATTAACTGCTGCTTAATTTATGCAGCAGTTACATAAACTTATTTACTTACATTATTGTATGATATTTAATCAACAAAAGAAAGATGCCGCAATGCAGTGGTTACATTAAGACAATGTGAGTACATTTTTATGAATTGTTCTTTCACTAACGACGAACATTACACATGACATTTAATTAATATAAATGGGCAGCTATTTTTAACTGTTAATTAGGAAACAGCATATCCTATCGAAAAGTCTTAAAAGTCAAGTGCATTTTTCTCTGAGACACAGAGACTCCTTTGTGTCATGCTTTCTGCAGGCCACCCTGCGGAAAGAGACTCGGTCATATGGGGTAAAACCCGGTGCAATGAAGTCAATCCTCTCGACATTCTATTGAAAGAGGAATCTTTACTTTCCTGTTGCCAAAACGCATAATAAAATATACAGCTTACCAGGTTTGTTAGCAATGCTACAGACTTTTAATAAATAATTAAATTGTTAATTAGGTCACGGCACATCCTATTGAGAAATAGATAAAATGTCAAGTTAGGCTTCGCCACCCCGAACGCAATGACATATGGCACTATGTTGTCCATTTAAAATTAAACAAGCCATAGTAATAGAAGGCAGAATGTCTCAGCTTCCAATTTATTGAGCCGCGATAAAATCTCCGCCATTGCTTAGGACCTCATTCCACTTCCTGGTCGTAGATAATGACACAAAATTATTCATAACTCCGCTTAGAATTAACGTACTCTTTGTTGAGATACCGTTGGATTCGTCTTGTCAAGCTAAAGCTGTATCCAACTGTTATGATTTCATAAGTAAAAACCCAATTTTTAAATATTGACCAAAATTTTTACTATAAAAGAGTTAAGAAGAAATTAAGCTTAACAAACCTTGCGCCCGAATACTTGTACAGCTTGTAATGGTCCTTTAGCAGGCATCTGAAACAATCAACGTGTAACACGTTATAGAAATACAAAACACTAAATAAGGAATACATTAATATATATTAGAACAGAACACTGGAAGAAGTAGAAAACGCAACGTGAACGGCAGCAAGCACTGCAGCAAGCACTGCAGGCATGCCAGTTTTGATCGAAAATAGGTTATCCACACATGCGTTTGCGTTACTTGCATCTTTAACCACGTAATCCACAAGCGAGACATAAAATAATGTGACAAGTGTTATAACTTAACATTTCGGTGTAACTATGTAGACAATATGTGTATGAAATCAAGTCGCGTAAGACAATATCATAGATCTGAAACGGCACACACCTTGCAGCTCTTTACACCACCGACAGAAAGGAAATGGACACCGCAGTTAGGACAAAACTTAGCGATCACTTGTTGACGAAACAAACTTCTTTCTCAAAAGGTTGTCTAGAATTATGGGATGTGCGCAAAAGCGAGCCAGTAATTTAAATTTTAGTCCAATATTAAGGAATATGAATCACAAATATGGCCTTAAAGTAAAACCTAAAACTTTAACAAATCGGCTGTCTACAAGCTATGCAAACGCGAAGAGATAGATGAACCCAGCAGCTGGCAGATAAATATTAAATTGTTGTTTGTCCATCAAGAATTATGATGACTATTCGGTATTTTTGCCTTAATTCACCCCAAACAAACGGAATCCCAGGGTATGACGACACATCCAGGGGTTCCCTGTGTTGCGCCGTAGCTCGGTGCGCAATTTTATCGGTGTGGAACAGTTGCTCTCGGCGACACAACCCCCCCCCCCATCCCCACCCCCACCCCCCCCCCCCCCCCCACCCCACCCCAACTGTAACTGGCCAAATGAAAGCTTGTCAACTCATGAGACCAGCAGTATACGAAAAGAATGATGATGATCTGTCTGTACGGGAGACGCGAGGCCTTGCAGCCATGTGGCCTTGTCTCAGCGGGAGGATGTCCTGCCGACATACATGGTGAATGTCGTCGTCGTCGGCATCTCCCATCTGTCCTGACGCTCAGTCAGCGAAGCACCATGATGACATGATTATGAGAACAGTGTCTAGCAGAATGTCAGATGCCATGATGACATGATTATGAGAACAGTGTCTAGCAGAATGTCAGATGCCATGATGACATGATTATGAGAACAGTGTCTAGCAGAATGTCAGATGCCATGATGACATGATTATGAGAACAGTGTCTAGCAGAATGTCAGATGCCATGATGACATGATTATGAGAACAGTGTCTAGCAGAATGTCAGATGCCATGATGACATGATTATGAGAACAGTGTCTAGCAGAATGTCAGATGCCATGATGCTGCTGCAGAAAAGGCAACGCTACTCTGCTTGTCGTGGACAATTGCTGCCTGCTGCTGCCAGTTCCAGAAAACTCATGATGAGACAGACACACACACACACACACACACACACAGAAAAGGTTGCCAAAACCAAAGAAACACTGTGGGGCAATTGAAACGCACTGACACGCACCGTACCCGAACACAGAAGAGATCACTGTCAGTGCTAAATATAGCTGTTGACCCTAAATATAGCTGGTGACGTTTGTTTGGGGTGAATTAAGGCAAAAGTACCGACTATTCTTCATTTCATCCAGTGGGGTTGAAAGTATGGAGCCGTGAGTTCTAAGATGGCTGATAAGGCCTATTTTGGCTCGAAATGTTCTTTGACAATGTGGACAAAGAATGCTTGACGTTTCTTGTAGGAGGATTTCCTGCAGTGGTTTTTCTGTCCTAAATATTTTTTTTATTTATTTCAGGACAGAAATATTAAACTAAAGACGAAGAGACCACCTCGTATATGATAGTTTTAACTACATTGTCAGACTACGGGAAAGACCTCCTTTACAACGATTCACGTAAGGAATATTTATGACATTTTCTTTAACAAATAAGGACCACCAATTTTGAAGATGGAAGTTTACAATGCTCTATCCAAATGGAAACTGACATAACCCCGGATGAAGACAACACCACAACTGAATTATTCAACGTCCCCTACAACAGAGTAGGGCAGTCTCCGTGACGAAGTAGTCCAACCGTCTGCCTCAGGCTCCAAAGGTTGTGGGTTAGATTCCGGGCCACATCCTTTGGTTCACGAGTGCATTTTTTCGGAGACTCCTGAGGGTGGTCGCTGGAGCTACGGAGGTCGTGCTTTGTGCGACGCTTTCAGCGCTGCGGAAAGAGACTGAGTCATGTGGGATAAAAACCCGGTGCAATGAAGTCGACTTATAAGCGACAAGAAAGTAGACCAGATCACCAGACTGTTGAACACAATAATTTATACTGGAGATATATCTCCTGACTTATTTAAATCTGTTGATTGCAATCCCGAGGAAATCGTGATCCTTAGAATGTAATCAATATTGAACAATTAATATTGTGAATTACATGACAAAGATTTTGCCAACAATCGCCATGCAAAGAGAAAAAACAAATAACCAGAAATAGAAGAAGACAAATGTGGATTTGTAGAGTAGAAGGTAAGAATGCAACAAACGACGTGCATTTGCTGGGAACATTTCCTTTTTATGACCCGTGCTAGAATAGACTCATAGCAGACGTGATCCCGTGCGAAAAGAAGAAGACGAAGAAGAAGAAAAAGAAGATCATGAGAACATTAATAGAGCATTAGATAGAAGTTTTAAAACAACTTTGTTTCATTGACCTCAAAAAAGTCTTTCGATAGCACAAGACATGTCGACATGATAATGATTTTTACAGATTCCAAATTGACAGAAAGACCTAAGACTTGCAAAGATCATATCATCATCATCATGTGCCATGCCGATAAGAATGGGCGATCATGTTTCGCCATCTCACTCGATCACCAGAGTCGTGAATTAGCTCCGTGTTCCTGTCTCGGCCATGCCACGTGGCCAAGCCATCCAGATATCTACTTCTCTGTCGTACCTTTGTTCTCTTCCCCTCGATCTTGCCAGTTGTCACCAATTTCTCCAGTTTATTTCTGCTCATAACGTGACCCAAAATAAAAACAGGGATGCCCCCCCCCCCCACTCCATGTGTCTCCACCTTGTCGCGGTGGTGGGGGGGGGGGGGCTTGCGTGTCCCAATAACCCCAAGAGCTAAGCCGATGGAAGCACAACTATGTGTCGGACAGGACTTGGGTTAGGGGCCAGAATAAAAGAGACACAACCTGCTGCTCTGCAGGTAGACTGAGGATAGCAGTCAAAAGTTCAAATCAGGCGTACGAAGGCAGAAATTCTTGGTCCGGACACATAGTCTAAGGCTCTCAGCTGAGGGATATGGCTGAACGCCTCTAAGCTATAAGCCCTCGGGTGTGAGAGCCGGGCCGATACTCACCTACTGCAAAATGGTGATGCAATTCTGAGCACACTACATGCTTAGTTTAGATACCTATTCAATACTAGGGACACGGCCAGAGTTCCAACAGGAAAGTACTGCCATAACTATGATGCTGAAATTGAGGCAATCAAGATAGCAATAGAGAAATTACAAAATACCAGCCATGGTAGACAACCTGTGGTGATATTGACAGATGCAAAATCAGTAATAGAGGCACTTCTATCTGGGAAATTACCAGTTCTAAGGACACTACTTTCTGAAATTAGCAGTCAGAATAAGGTCACCATACACTGTGGAGTACCCGGAATCGACAGAGCTGATCGATTGGCTAAGGAAGGCGCAAAAGAAGAGCAGCCTGATGTGCCCATTACAGTCCACCAAAAGAAAAGAATGATCAAATCAGTCAGAAGGCCACCAAACCCTACTCAAGACGACTACCACGTTATGGACAGACCAGAACAGGTCATTATTCTGCGCCCCAGAACAGGAAACAATAGATTACGCAACCATATGTATACAAAATTCAAGATTGGTGACACAGCCATGTGCACATGTGGTTTGGCGTCGCAGACACCAGAGCACATACTCCAGGACTGCCCAAACTACAACATATCCAGGCGAACCTTCTGGCCTAGAGAGACAACAGTGGAAGATAAACTCTATGGACCGCTGAGTTAACTAAAAAAAGACTGTTAGATTCATACAAGAGACAACATTGCAGTTATTGACATATTTCAAGCGAACGAAAGAAGAAGAAGAAGATACCTGTTCGAAGGCTCTCAGCTGGGGGATATGAGGGATCCCCGGATAAGACGACCTTGCCGTTACTCGCTCACTGATGTATGGAGGTAAGGTGCTGAGCCGGCAGCACGTGTAGCCTACCTCGTGTGCGGTTACTACAGGTGGGAAAAGCGCCCCAGTCGCACGAATTGGTTAAGATGAAAATCTATATCTATACTCATAGAGTGAGCGTAGACAAAGGTGGAAGATATCGTCTGCACAAAATGAAACGCTTGGCTAGCGAATCCATTACGTGGAAGCCTGAAGTGAAAGCTTTCTGAGTGGATGTCTCCCCCAGTCTGTCCGTCCCTGGTTTGTGCTTGAGCGATCAATGGCAAAAGAAATGCCCAATACATGGAAGTGAGGAATTAAAGCAGCCATGAGCTGGTCAGCCCTCAAGGGAAGGCAGGGGCAGACTATGGGCATTCCCCGCCATCCAAGGAGGCTTCCATACTTGGCAGAGCCGACACACAGCTCACCCAAGGAATCGTCACGTCCTGCACATAGCTGCTTAGCCTCACTTCCGTATATTGGGCCTTTCGTTCACCATAGGCTGTTCTTCCGGAAACCAGAAGTATGCAGTCTGCAGATGACATCCACACAGTGAGCTGTCGATTCGGACTTTCCATGTAATGGATTTGCTATCCAAGCAATATTCCATTTCGTGCCACTAGGACACTTTTCCACCTTTTATGAAGCCCACACAGTGGGCTTTTGATTCGGACTTTCCACGTAATGGACTTGCTATCCAAGTAATATTCCATTTTGTGCCACTAGGACACTTTTCTACCTTTTATGAAGCCCACACAGTGAGCTTTTGATTCGGACTTTCCACGTGATGGATTTGCTATCCAAGCAATATTCAATTTCATGCCTCTGGGACGCTTTTGTAACCGTCATACCTGTGGTATGAAGTGTGGCAGTCTAAATACTTCTTCATGCACCTTTAAATGTCAAACTGAATGTAGTTGAAGTAAGATGCAGTCAACTTGAGCTTGTTGATATCTCCATAGAGCTTGTCCTCAAATGAAGCAGGTGTGGGCTAAAATATCTTTCTCTGTTCTGCATATATTGGGCACTCTTGCAGCAAATGTTTAGCTGTCATTTTACCAGTTCCACAATTACATTCATCGGTATCTCTTATCTTTAGTTTATTGAACAAGTGGTATTTCAGCCTGCAATGTCGTGTTCGGAGTCTGAAGATTGCTACTTGTTCTCTTCGGTCGAGTTTGTAATATGCATCATCCTTCTGGTGGCCTGGATGTTCTGATTTCCATTTGGCTCTATAAGTGCTTTTTATAAACCTCTTTGCTTCATTATAGTTTATGTCTATGTCGGGCTGTGGTAGTCGTCCACCCTATTTTGCTAGTCTGTCAGCCTCTTCATTTCCAGGTATACTGCAATGTGATGGGATCCACTGTATTACAACTTTTTTGGATTTCTGGCATAGACCATGGAGTGCTGCTCTTAGGTCAGCTATTTCTGTGCTGTTTTTGCTCTTCAGTATTGAGACAGCTGACTTTGCATATGTGAAGATAGCTATTTGCTTCTCTTTATTTTCCTCCATCAAGAGCATTTCTGCTGCAGTTTTCAAAGCCTCCACCTCCGCTTTGAAGTTACTTGAAAATTTTCCAGTTGCCACTGACTGTGTTTTTTTCACTCAATTTTTAAAATTAGGAGAATTCCTCCTCCTCCATTTTCTACTGAATTTTTGGCTGATCCATCTGTATATGCATGGGTCCAATTGCTGCTTGGGTAATGTTCTTTTATGTAATTTAGGGTTATTTCTCTTCTTTCAGTTTCATTCTGAGTGTTCTTTTTCTCAATACCAGGAATGTTTTCAATCATCTCAGGCAGTTGCTGCTGTCTCCAAGCTGGGAAGTTGTGTGCATTGTAAATGGGCTTGACTGTTGATATGTTAAGTGTGGGATCTGCCCTAATCTTTCGTTTTGCAGTTTCTACAAAGTTGCTACGCTTCAGTCTTCCCTTTCCAAAACCATTAAACCTGTTATACATAGGGTGGTCTGTCAATCTTCTAAATTTTTCTGATTGTTGCTGGGCTCTGCTATCTCTTCTGTCCTGCATTGGTTGTATACAAGTGATCTTTTCTAGTTCATTAATAGGCGTTGTCTTCAGGCTTCCAGTTATGATTCGCATTCCTTGGTTTTGGACTCTACTTATTTTGTTAAAGTTTGACTTAGCTGCTGTTGCCCAAGCTGCAATGCCATATTCCAGTACTGGCTTCACCCGTCCAGTATATAACTTCTTGAGAACTTTCTCATCTGCTCCCCACGTTGTACCAGCAAGCTTTTTTATGATTGCCATTCTTTGCCTTGCTCTTGTTCGATTTTTCTCAACCTGTGTCTTCCATGTCAGGCGACGATCAAAGGTGATTCCTAGATAGTTTATATTTTCTTCATGGCGCAATATTTTTCCATTCAATACCAGCTTAGGTTGCTGAGTTTTATTTGAGAGGGAGAACACTGTGCATGTTGTTTTCTCCTCACTTTTCTTCACTAGCCATGATTTTGACCAGTCCTCTAGTGCTAATAAGGCTTGCTGTATTCTGCTGTTAGCTGTACTAATATATTCTTCAGATGTCCATATGGCTAGGTCATCTGCAAAGGAGGATGTGTGTACTCTCGCTGGAAAACTTTCCGTGATGTCATTTATATATCTTCTTCTTCTTCTTCTTCAGCGTTCCGAGCCATTGATGTTCTTTGCTGCAAATACAATCCGTCTCCATTCGTCTCTCTGGTGGACCTTCTCTTGCCAGTCGTTGATTCCAAGTGCTTGTAGGTCTGTACATGTATTATCTCTCCACCGCCTTCTTGGTCTACCTCGGGGTCTACGGTCATTTATATATGCTAGGAATAATGTTGGTAAGAGAACTCCTCCTTGGGGGATACCTTGCTCCAACAGCATCATTTTGCTTGTTTGTCCTTGTACTTTCCTGGCAGTTCTGTTCTCAAGGTAATGGCTGATCCATTTATACATTTTCCCACAAACATGCATTTTTTACAGTTTTACTTTCAGTCCTTCCTTCCATAATTTATCAAATGCTTTTTCTAAATCTATCCAGACCGCTAGTGTGTGCTTTTTCTCTTGGAAGGCATCCTCTATTTCCTGAGCTATATAGGTTATTTGATCTTCAGTGGATCTGTACTTTCTGAATCCTGCTTGGTGTGGTGTTAAGAGTTGGTTTTCTTCCAAATGCCATGTTAGCCTGCCATTGATAATGCGTTCCATTAATTTTCCTACACAGCTAAGTAGACTGATAGGTCGATAGCCATTTGGTTCTTCCAGGTCTTTTACTTTCTTTGGGACTGGTATTAGTATAGCTCCCTTCCATGCCTGTGGGACTATTCCTCTCTTCCAGCTGTAATTTAGGACTGCTAGTAGTTTCTTCTTTGCCTTGGTGCCTAGTCCTATTAGCATTTCATTTGTGATTCCATCCTTTCCTGGTGATTTATTTTTTTTTAGGGTATTCATTGCCTGTTCCATTTCTTCCATTGTTAGATTTGCCATCATATATGCTGCTGCTGTCTCTGTATTTCTATGATGTATCTGTTTGTCTTTGATTGCTTTCTTCTGTTCGGTTGTATATCAATGTGGTTTGCATTTGCATAGTGTTCCATTAGTGCATTTGCAGCCTTTTTTCCTGTAAGCAAGGCATTTCCTTGCTTAATTGTTACTTGTTTGTTTCTAGGTCCTTCATTGTTCATGGCTTTCACTAGTTTCCATAGTTTGTTTCCATCCCTGTCAAAATTCAGGTTTTCTGTTTTTTCCCTCCAACAATCTCTTGTTATTTGATTTACTGTTCTTTTATATTTTGCTGAGATGGCTTTGAGAGAGATGTTCTCTTCAATTGTTTGTTCTCTCTCTGCTGTCTTCCTGGCATCTTCAACTTTGTCCTCCAAATTTTGTAGTTCTTCTTCTTCTTCTTCTTCTTCTTCTTCTTCTTCTTCTTCTTCTTCTTCTTCTTCTTCTTCTTCTTCTTCTTCTTCTTCTTCTTCTTCTTCTTCTTCTTCTTCTTCTGCGTTCATCCGGATTTTTTTTCTTCGGATGAGACTGCGTTGTGCCTGTTTACAGAAGAGCTGCGTTCTTGCGCCGTTAGGCCGACACATCCGACTTCTGCGGGCATTTGTTGACCGGGTTAACCTTCCCTGGGGTTTCTTAGGACAATTGAATCTCACTGTTGTGGTGTTATCCCCCATCCTAGCTGGCCCATATAGAACAGCCAAAGACATTCTGGTCAACCCTCAAGGGAAGGCAGGGGCAGACCATGGGCATTCCCCGCCATCCAAAGAGGCTTCCATACTTGCAGAGCCATCACACAGCGCTCTGGTACTGGGCTCACCCAAGGAATCGTCACGTCCTGCACATGGCTGCTTAGCCTCACTTCCGTATATTGGGCCTTCCGTTCCCCATAGGCTGTTCCTCCGGAAACCAGAAGAATGCAGTCTGCAGATGACATCCACACAGTAAGCTTTCGATTCGGACTTCCCCTCTGCTGTGTGTCCACCGTGACGAGGTAGAGGGGCTTGCGCGTCCCAATGACCCCAAGAGCTATGCCGACGGTAGCACAGCTACTGGTAGGGCCACCCATGTCGGACATGTCAAGGGAGAGGGACCAGACGAAGAGACACACAAACCTGCTGCCTTGTAGGTAGACTGGGGACAGTCAAAGGCTAGGGAAAGCACCCCGAATACATGCTTGTCGAAATCGGATGTACTGAGCCGCAGGCTTGACAAAGCAGTGCAAAGTAAAACCTGCTGCCTTGTAGGTAGACTGGGGACAGTCAAAGGCTAGGGAAAGCATCCCGAATAAATGCTTGGCGAAATCGGATGTACTGAGCCACAGGCTTGACAAAGCAGTGCAACGTAACTTAATTCATGATGTCACAAATCAAAATTAATCGTTATGGTGCTAATCCCGCGAAGTCCCATCAGGCGGCGATAGTGTCTGCCCCCCCCCCTGCCTCGAGGGGGTCCACCCATGACTACTGGTGGTCACCTTCCCCTGTGCTGTGGAGTCAAGGCACAGAGGAGTAGATTAAGAGCTATTGACCAAATACCCCGGACACTCAACATTCTACAGTGGAATGCCGAAGGAGGTTACAAGAAGAAAGTCTCCCTAACACAGCGTCTTCATACAGAAAGAATAGATGTGGCATGCATTCAAGAAACACACCTCAATACCAATCGCAAATTCTCAGTCAGAGGATACCAAGCCATACGTGTTGACCGCGAAGTACACAAAGGAGGAGTTCTAATACTTACACGAAATACAATACCTTGCAGTGAAGTATCTTCGATCTCTGACAACCAAACGGAAATTATAGGTGTTGATATAATGGTAAAGGACGTGAAAATAAGAATTTACAATCTGTATAGCCCAGCAGATAAGGACCTTACACTCTCAAACATGAAAATAACTGACACAAACTGCATTATTGTCGGAGACTTTAATAGCCATTCAGAAAGATGAGGACACCCAGATACTGACAAAAGAGGAGATGAAGTGGAGGACTGGGAAATAGACTCAAATCTCCATCTACTCAACAAAGCGGATGACACACCGAGCTTCTACTCCAGAAGATGGTTTACCACTTCTACTCCAGACTTAGCTTTCTGCATAGGAGACATCCTCCACAAAATCGATCGCCGTGTGCTTGACCAATTAGCAGGTAGTGACCACAGACGAATCAAGCTTGTAATGAATATGGAGTATGTTCCACAGGAGCAAAAGCCTTTGCCCCGCTGGAATTACAAACGAGCAGATTGGGACAGATTTGCCATACTAACAGACAAATATTGTGGAAACATAAATACACGATATGGCAACATGAAGCAAATGGTGGAAAGTCTAAACAGAGCAATAATACAGGCGGCCACTGAGTCTATTCATAGAGGAGCGAGGAAAAATTACAAACGATACTGGTCTGAAGAACTACAAATTTTGGAGGACAAAGTTGAAGACGCCAGGAAGACAGCAGAGAGAGAACAAACAACTGTAGCGAACATCTCTCTCAAAGCCATCTCAACAAAATATTAAAGAACAGTAAATCAAACAACAAGAGATTGTTGGAGGGAAAAAACAGAAAACCTGAATTTTGACAGGGATGGAAACAAACTATGGAAACTAGTGAAAGTCATGAACAATGAAGGACCTAGAAACAAACAAGTAACAATTAAGCAAGGTAATGCCTTGCTTACAGGAAAAAAGGCTGCAAATGCACTAATGGAACACTATGCCAGTGCAAACCACATTGATATTACAACCGAACGGATGAAAGCAATCAAAGACAAATAGATACATCATAGTAATACAGAGACAGCAGCAGAATATATGATGGCAAATCTAACAATGGAAGAAATGGAACAGGCAATGCTCCCCCGATGTGTCTCCACCTTGACGTGGTGGGGGAGCTTGCGTGTCCCATAGACCCCATTTGCTTTCCGATGGGTGAAAAATTACATATCGGACAGCTTATGGGATAGGGACCAGACTAAGAGAAACACAACCTGCTGCTCTGCAGGCATAGACTGAGGATAGCAGTCAAAATTTAAATGAGGTGCACAAAGGCAGAATTTCTTGGTCCGGACAAAACTCTTAAGGCTCCCTGTCGAGGGCTGTGGCTGAACGCCTCTAAGCCACAAACCCTCGGATCTTAGAGCCAGGCTGATACCCGTCTACCGGAAAATAGAAACATGAATAGAAACATGATACTGAGCAAGCTACATGCTCAGGTCTGATACATGTTCGAAGGCTCCCAGCTGGGGGATATGAGAGATTCCCGGATGAAGGGGCCTGGCCGTTTCCCGTTCACTGCTGCACGAAGGTAAGGTGCTGAGCCGGCAGCACATGTAGCCTACCTCGTGAGCGAGTACAAAAAAGTCAGAAAAGTGCCCCAGTCGAAGGGTTACGAAAACTGTCTGTATCTAACTCATAGAGAGTGTAGACAAAAGTGGAATAATGTCTCATCAACGCAAAATGGAACGCACGGCGAGCGAACCTATTGCGTGGTCTGAAGTCACAAGCAAAAGCTTACCGAGTGGATGTCACTCGCAGTCTGACCGCTCCTGGTGTGTGATTGAGCGATCAGTGGCAAGTGGGATGCCCAACACATGGAAGTGAGGAACTAAAGCAGCCATGAGCAGGACGTGGAAACTCCTTGGGTGAGCCCAGTCTCAGAGCAATATGTGCCGGCTCTGCAATTATGGAAGCCTCCTTGGATAGCGAGATAATGCCCATGGTCTGCCCCTGCCTTCCCTTGAGGGCAGACCACGATATCGTTGATCGTTCTGTCTTGACCAGCTGAGATGTGGGTGACATTACAACAGTCTAACGTGTCTCGAAACCAGAGGAAGGCTAACCTCACTAAAAAATGCCCGCCGGAAGTCGGAAGTGTCGTCCTACGGGTGGCAAACTAAAAATTGACACTACGCATTTACGTCCGAGTGAAATGTCTCGTCCGAATGTCTCCCGTGCTAGGAACAGCTCTGACTACCTAGTTTCCGAATGCCGCTCTTGTTCGGAACAGCTCTGACTAGGTAGTTTTCCGAATGTCCGCCGTGCCTGGAACAGCTCTGATGTATACAGGGACAAGCACATGTCCGAAAACTCGCTTAGTGGAAACCAACCGCAGAGCTGACTGGTTTGTGCAGGAACGGCCCAGGGCGAGCCAAATGCCCAATATATTGAAGTGAGGAATTAAAACAGCCATGAGCAGGACGTGACGATTCCCTCGGTGAACCCAGCACCAGAGCGTTATGTGCCGGCTCTGCAATTATGGAAGCCACCCAGGATGGCGGAAAATGCCCCTGCCTTCACTTGAGGGATGACCGTGTAGTCTTCGACTGTTCCAACTAGACCAGCTGAGATGTGGACGGTACCACAAAAGTGAGAGTCTCCCAGGATTGCTAACCTGGTCAAAAATGCACGCTAAAAGTCGGATGTGTTGGCCTGAGGGTTTCGACCCGAGGGTGCCTAACCAGACACACCGCAATCACATCTGAAAAAATCACTCCGGATGAACGCAAAGAAGAAGAAGAACAGGCAATGAATGCCCTAAAAAAGAAGACATCACCAGGAAAGGATGGAATCACAAATGAAATGCTAATAGGACTAGGCACTAAGGCAAAAAAGAAACTACTAGCAGTCCTAAATTACAGCTGGAAGAGAGGAATAGTCCCACAGGCATGGAAGGAAGATATACTAATACCAGTCCCAAAGAAAGGAAAAGACCTGGAAGAACCAAATGGCTATCGACCTATCAGTCTACTTAGCTGTGTAGGAAGATTAATGGAATGAATTATCAATGGCAGGCTAACATGGCATCTGGAAGAAAACAACACTTAACACCACACCAAACAGGATTCAGAAAGTACAGATCCACTGAAGATCAAATAACCTATATAGCTCAGGAAATAGAGGATGCCTTCCAAGAGAAAAAACACACACTAGCGTTCTGGATAGATTTAGAAAAAAGCATTTGATAAAGTATGGAAGGAAGGACTGAAAGTAAAACTGCAAAAAATGCATGTTTGTGGGAAAATGTACAAATGGATCAGCCACTACCTTGAGAACAGAAGTGCCAGGACAAAAGTACAAGGACAAACCAGCAAAATGATGCTGTTGGAGCAAGGTGTCCCCCAAGGAGGAGTTCTTCTTCTTCTTCTTTTCGTTCATCCGGAGTGTTTTTTTTTTCAGATGTGATTGCGGTGTGTCTGTTATGCGCCCTTGGGCCGAAACCCGTAGGCCAACACATCCGACTACAGCGTGCTTTTTTGACCAGGTAGCATTCCTGGGAGACTCTCACTTTTGTGGTGCCATCTACAACCCAGCTGGCCAAGGTTGAACGGTCGAAGACAACGGTCATCCCTCAAAGGAAGGCAGGGACAGTCCATAGCATTTTCCGCCATCCAAGGTTGCTTCCATAGTTGCAGGGCCGACACATAGCGCTCTGGTTCTGGGCTCACCGAGGGAATCGTCACGTCCTGCTCATGGCTGTTTTAAATCCTCACTTCAATATATTGGTAATTTCGTTTGCCCCGGGCCATTCCCGCACAAACCAGACAAGTTTGCAGACGGTATCCACTCAGCGAGTTTTCGGACATGTGCTTGTCGTTGCGCCCGTCAGAGCTGTTCCAAGCACGACAGACATTCGGAAAACTACCTAGTCAGAGCTGTTCCGAACAAGAGCGGCATTCGGAAACTAGGTAGTCAGAGCTGTTCCTAGCACGAGAGACATTCGGACGAGACATTTCACTCGGACGTAATTGCGTAGTGTCCGGCGGGCATTTTTTAATGAGGTTAGCCTTCCTCTGGTTTCGAGGCACGTTAGACTGTTGTGATGTCGCCAACATCTCAGCTGGTCAAGATAGAACGATCAACGACATCGCGGTCGGCCCTCAAGGGAAGGCAGGTGCAGACCATGGGCATTCCCTCGCTATCCAAGGAGGCTTCCATAATTGCAGAGCCGGCACATATTGCTTTGAGACTGGGCTCACCCGAGGAGTTGCCACGTCCTGCTCATGGCTGCTTAAGTTCCTCACTTCCATGTGTTGGGCATCTCGCTTGCCACTGATCGCTCAAGCACACACCAGGAGCGGTCAGACTGCGAGCGACATCCACTCGGTACCCTTTTGCTTTTGACTTCGGACCACGCAATAGGTTCGTTCGCCGTGCGTTCCATTTCGCGTCATTGAGACGTTTTTCCACTTTTGTTTACACTCTCTATGGGTTAGATACAGACAGTTTTCGTAACCATTTCCTTCGACTGGGGCACTTTTCTGACTTTTTGTACTCGCTCACGAGGTAGGCTACATGTGCTGCCGGCTCAGCACCTTACCTTCGTGCAGCAGTGAACGAGAAACGGCCTGGCCCTCTCATCCGGGAATCTCTCATATCTCCCAGCTGAGAGCCTTCGAACTTGTATCAGACCTGAGCATGTAGCTTGCTCAGTATCACGCCTCTATTTTTCGGTTGGTGGGTATCGGCCCGGCTCTCAGATCCGAGGGTTTGTGGCTTAGAGGCGTCCAGCCACAGCCCTCGACAGGGAGCCTTAATTGTTTTGTCCGGATCAAGAACTTCTGCCTTCGTGCACCTGATTTAAATTGTTGACTGCTATCCTCAGCCTACCTGCAGAGCAGCAGGTTGTGTCTCTCTTAGTCTGGTCCCTATCCCATAAGCTGTCCGATATGTAGTTTTTCATTCATCGGCAAGCACATGGGGTCGATGGGACACGCAAGCTCCCCCACCACGGCAAGGTGGAAACACATCGGGAGAGCCATCGACATTTGATAGGGCAGACATTTGAAAGATGCGTCGCCGGCACGTAAGGCCATGCGATCAGCACAAAGTTATCCAGAGCCACCAGTGGGAACGCCGCGCCCCGTGAAGGGCAATGACGATTGGTTTTGAAATAATAAAAGCGCTCTTTCCGCGAGGGTCGGAGCTTGGTAAGCACGTATTAGCTCTAGAATTGCCACAGTTATCCAAGTAGGATCGTGTCATCGAAGGAACCTCGACTGATTTAATGAGCCATTCGCGGTTTCACCGTGAGACAGTGTGAACTTAGACATGCATGGCTTAATCTTTGAGACAAGCATATGACTACTGGCAGGATCAACCAGATATCTACGGACAGACGGACTATTCACGCACACGCAAGCCAAGAGTAGCATCGCTAAAGCGCGCCCTCCCGGTACAAGGTGATACATGCAAAACCACTGGACGCCTACCGACGAGCTTTCAAGCTACGCCGGCAGGACTGACCGAAAAAAAAGCTATACCAGCTTATTGACTGTAGACCCACTACTCATCGAGAGAGAGTGGGCGCTTATCGAGACTTTGTCGAACGGTCGTACAAATTTTGCTCTTTTGCCCGCTCAAACCACGACCCTGGCTGCACGATGCGGTTACATTCTCGAAACGCCTGCCTCGCTAACTTACGTTGGCTGGGAAGATCCCATTTTGGTGCACCTCACACAGCCATCCGAGACAACGAACGCTAGACGCGGAACTGATATAGCGAACCAGACCAGCCCCACAGGAGGAGTTCTTTCACCAACATTATTCCTAGCATATATAAATGACATCACAGAAAATTTTCCATCCAGAGTACACACATCCTCCTTTGCAGATGAAATAGCCATATGGACATCTGAAGAATATATTATTACAGCTAACAGCAGAATACAGCAAGCCTTATTAGCGCTAGAGGACTGGTCAAAATCATGCTAGTGAAGATAAGTGAGGAGAAAACAACATGCACAATGTTCTCCCTCTTAAATAAAACTCAGCAACCTAAGCTGGTATTGAATGGGAAAATATTGCACCATGAATAAAATCCAAATTATCTGGGAGTCACCTTTGATCGTCGCCTGACATGGAAGACACAGATTGAGAAAAATCGAACAAGAGCAAAGCAAAGTATGGCAATCATGAAAAAGCTTGCTGGTACAACCTGGGGAGCAGATGAGAAAGTTCTCAAGAAGTTATATACTGGACGGGTGAGGCCAGTACTGGAATATGGCATCGCAGCTTGGGCAACAGCAGCTAAGACAAACTTTAACAAAATAAATAGAGTCCAAAATCAAGGAATGCGAATCATAACTGGAAGCCTGAAGACAACGCCTATTAATGAACTAGAAAAGAATACTTGTTTACAACCAATGCAGGATAGAAGAGATAGCAGAGCCCAGCAACAAGCAGAAAAATTCAGAAGATTGACAGACCACCCTATGTATAAAAGGTTTAATTGATTTTAAAAGGAAAGACTGAAGCGAAGCAACTTTGTAGATACTGCAAAACGAAAGATTAGGGCAGATCCTATACTTAACATATCAACAGTCAAACATATTTACACACAAGTTCTCAGCTTGGAGACAGCAGCAACCGCCTAAGATGATTGAAAACATTCCTGGTATTGAGAAAAAGAACACCCAGAATGAAACCGAAAGAAGAAAAATAACCCTAAACTACATAAAAGAACATTACCCAAGCAGCAATTGGACCCATGCATATACAGACGGATCAGCCAAAAATTCAATAGAAAATGGAGGAGGAGGAATTCTCCTAAATTTAAAAAATGGAGTGACAAAAACAGTCAGTGGCAACTGGAAAATTTTCAAGTAACTTCAAAGCAGAGATAGAGGCTTTGAAAACTGCAGCAGGAGTGCTCTTAATGGAGGAAAATAAAGAGAAGCAAATAGCTATCTTCACAGATGCAAAGTCAGCTGTCTCAATACTGAAGAGCAAAAACAGCACATAACTGTTAGCTGACCTAAGAGCAGCACTCCATGGTCTATGCCAGAAATCCAAAAAAGTTGTAATACAGTGGATCCCATCACATTGCAGTATACCTGGAAATGAAGAGGCTAACAGACTAGCAAAAGAGGGTGGACGACCACCATAGCCTGATATAGACATAACCTATAATGAGGCAAAGAGGTTTATAAAAAGCCCTTATAGAACCAAATGGGAATCAGAGCATCCAGGCCACCTGAAGGATGATGCATATTACAAACTCGACCGAAGAGAACAAGTAGCAATCTTCAGATTCCGCACAGGACATAACACATATGTACAATAAACTAAAGTTAAGAGATATATATCAGAGCACCATCTCTGTTAGTAGTTTGGGAGATAGTTGGTGTGAAATAGAAAAGGGTTTGGGAAATGAATGATGCACGTGTGAGCACAATTGAACGAGTTGTTAGGGAAGCTCACGCGTGACGTCAAGGATAAACATAGGGGAGTCCCAACTCAGCATTCGACTTAGCCAGACGTGTTTCAACTTACTGTATTCGTTTTTATTCCTGGACTAATAAACGGACACATATACACTTTGGTCGGAGCCTTGACTTCATTTATTACAGTTGTCTTCAATTATACTCAGACTCCGTGATCTGTAACAGTCTGAAATGGTGCACGTATACCAGGATTTGAGCTGTCGCGGCCACAAGCGATCTTAGAAGTTATCATCACAAAGCAGAACAATGGATGTCTAGAAGGTAGAAATTATCAAAAGCCACGGAAACTTGAAGTCGTGTATTATTAAGAAGCCAACAAAATAGAATCTGCAAATCTTTCTGATGGAGCTGATGTTCGTTAAAACCGTCACACGAAGTATAATATTATGAGTTGTGGAACAGAGCTGCCATCGTCATTGTACAGCCTTGGGCACCTGGCCGTTGTTTTTTTTTTTTTGGAACGTCAGTATGCTGCCTTGAAATCTCGTTTTGCAGGAGCCGTTATCGTCCTCATGTCATTGAACCTGAATTTCACCTTGGTCGCCTGAAGTGAAGTCAGGAGCCGTTATCGTCATTGAACCTGACCTTGGTTGCCTGAAGTGAAGTCAGGAGTTGTGAAGAGTTCATCCTTAAGCACGAGAGGTTGGTGGTCAACGCTTAAACTGAACCAAGCCATTTGCTCATTCGTTTCGATCGTTAGCTCAAATTAGGAAGAAACTCTACTTCTTGCGAAAATCAACTCCAGTCGAGCTTGGTCATAAATACAGCTATCTTGAACTCTGGCTTATCAAAATGTTACTCAAACAAAGCGATAACGTTAATGTGGAACCTTCGGAAGTGGGTGGGCAAACTGGGTTGCCGTCCTGCTGAAGAGGGGACCCTAATTAAATCGCTTCATCAAGCTAGAGCCGTTTCCAGACGTGCCCTTTTCCGGGTGAAGTCGTCCAGAAGTGCCCTTTTTCGGTTGAAAAGAAGCCACAAGTCTGAGGTGCCCGACCATGGGTGAAATCAAAAGTTCAGAAGTTCTCCTTTCGTTATGGTAGAATAGAGGAACACGACACCCTCGTTTTTTATACAAAGCCTACAACTGTCAAGTACAATCATCCGTCGGCATATCTGGACTTAGTTCACCGTGGGACCCGTAGAAGAGGTATTTCACCCATAAATGGTAGTTAAATTAATGTAAGACTAGTATCACATAGTCTGGTGTGTTGGATAGGATTGATTAATCTACTAGAACATTTGATCTTTAGAAGAAGAACAATTACTTGCGTTCCTCCTATAATTTAAATATAGTGGTATACTTATTGATATTTATTAATTATAATTGTCAATTTGGTTATATAAATTGTGTAGTAAAATTGTTTCAGCATATTTCAACATGGCAGAGGAACAGGTTTCGTTGACACAGGTGTTAACTGGAGTAGGCACGGCAATAGGCAGACTCAACACAGCAATAAAACAACAAGGAATAGGGACAGAGATTGTAAAATTTAGTGGACAGGTGAAGGATTTCAAGAAATGGATGACTTCGGTAGAGAAAAATGCATTTTTGGTGGCGGCAACGGATGAGGAAAAGATGAAAATTGCTTATCAGGCCACTATAGAACCAGTTTCAGATCACATTCGAAGAAAATTAGAGGCAAGGACTGATGAGACATGGGAGCAGTTCAAGGATGACTTGGCCCGCAAGTATGCTGAAATCACAAATCCTCAGCATGCGTTTTCAGTGTTAAGACAATCCAAGCAAAACACTGGAGAAACTGTACAATTATTTAGTGATAGGTTGATTAACCTAGCTGAAGAAGCATTCCTGGGACAGAACGTACGAGGGGAGGAAGTGGAACGAATGTTGGTCGGGATTTTTGTAAATGGTATAAAGTCAGATGGACTTAAATTTAAATTAATGAGAGAAAACCCCGAGAGATTATCACAAGCTGTGGATATAGCTGTACAGGAAGAGAATTTGAGACGAAGATTTAGACTGAGAGTAGGACGAGAAATAGGAACTAGTCGGGAAGAAAGGATTGAAGAGCCCATGGAGATCGGACAAACAAGGTTCGGATGGAATAGAAGAGGAGGAATACAAACGCTGCAGGGAGGTAATGAAAATACTTATGATAGAAGAAGACAAATGAGAAATCCTACAAGAGAAACGGTAGGTAACACAAATATAGTCTGTTGGGGTTGTGGTCAACACGGACACATTTTTAGGTTCTGTGGTAACAGGCGTGTTCAGGCGAATACACAAAATAGAAATGTCAATAACAGATCAGATACGAATTTTGAAGGTAGACAGAGGAATTTTACAAGGCCAAGAACACAGGAAAACCGGAATCTCACCTATTGAATAGGACCTGCGGTAGGAGGGAAGATAACAAGGTCCCAAGATTTAAAGAATATTTTAATGACAGGTATAGCAGGACGAGTAGAAAGTGCTCTCAACTGGCTGAAATCAAACAATTTTCAGTAAATAAAACGGACCCCAGTTCATGCATAATAGAAATAGGGAAATATAGAATCCGTACATTAATTGATTCGGGAGCTCAGGTTAGTGTAATCAAAGAAAATTTTCTATATAAAATAATGAAAAATTGCAAAATATTCATGAATCACGATAATCTTCACTCTGTTACAGGACAAAATTTACAAGTAGTTGGTCAAACAATGATAAATCTCAAATTAGGAGGAATCAACGTAAGACATCTTTTTCATATAGTGAAAGACTTAAATAGGAACATGCTTATAGGTAGAGATTTCTTACTAAAAAATGGTGTAAGACTTTTTTTTTTGATCTGCACAAATTAAGATTCAAGGGCGTGTATGTAGATTTAGAAGAGGACATGCACATATCAGCACTGGTTAGAGTTAAAATGTCCACGACTTTAAAACCACAAACGGTTAATCTGATACAGGCGAAAGTGAAAAGAAATCCGTATTATTTAGTAGGACATACAGTTAGAATAACAGAATTACAAAGGGAGGTAATAGATGAGCTTGTCTAGAAGTTCCAGATGGAATAATGACATTAGATAAACACTTAACTTTTCCAGTAATGATTATTAACAACACAGGCAGAGAAATTAAATTGTATAGAGGATGTGTAATAGCCAAAGTAGAACATGATACTAACAGCGTATTAGCAACAGATAGAGTAGAAATGCCGAAATGTTCAGAAACCCATATGGAAAGAATCAATACCAGGAATAGACGTGGAAGAAGATGGAACGTGCAGAATGATGAATTGATCCATCCATTCAGAAAACATACATCTCAAATATATTCAGTAGACAAAATAACAAGAGAACAAGAATTATTAGCACAGTTAAAAGCTCCACCAGAAAATAAGGAAATATTAGAAAAACTTATAAAAGAGAATCAAGATGTTTTTGCAATTAACGACTTAGAATTGGGGAAGACCAAAACAGTTACTATGGAAATAGATACTGGAGATCACCCACCAATTAGTTTGAAACCGTATAGAACTCCCTTAAGGAATAGAGAAATTGTCGAAAAGGCAATAGAAGACATGTTGAAAGCAGGAATAATAACAAGATTGAAGTCAGAATGGTCATCTCCGATCGTCATAGTGACCAAGGCTGATGGTTCACATCGATTCTGTTGCGACTACAGGGCGTTGAACAAAATCACTAAGAATGCAGCTTACCCATTGCCGGTGATAGACGATATTTTAGGCTTACTTAATGGGTCTACCTTCTTCACTACATTAGATGCAAGGTCAGGATTTTGGTGTATTCCTATGTCTCCAGATGCTCAAAAGAAAAGTGCTTTCTATACACACGCAGGTTCTTACGAAATTTTACGAATGCCTTTTGGCGTTAAAACTGCGCCTTCTCACTATATGCTATTAATACATCAAGTATTAGAAGGCATGCAAAAGTTTGCATTAGCATACATAGATGACATTTTGATCTACACAGCAGGAGTCGTACAGGACCACCTGAAACATGTACAATTAGTATTTGACAGATTAAGAATACATGATGTTAAATTGAAACTCAGTAAATGTGAATTTCTAAAAACAGAAACTAAATACCTGGGATACATTATTGATAGAGAAGGAATTAAACCAGATCAGGATAAAGTAAAAGCTATTAAAGAATTGCCTCCTCCAACCAACGTAAAAGAAGTTCGTGCTTTTATCGGTACATGTGGGTACTATCGTCGTTTCATTCCAGGTTTCTCAAAAATAGCAGAGCCCATCACTAACCTGACTGGCAAATACGCTAGATTTAAGTGGAATGATGAGTGTCAAAGAGCATTTGAGTTTTTAAAAAATAGCTTAACAGTAGTGCCACTATTGACACATCCAGATTTGGATAAACAGTTAATTTTGTATACAGATGCTTCAGATAATGCAATAGGAGCATTTTTAGAGCAACCATATGAAGGAGAAAGATCAGGAATACCAGGAGTTAAGAATGAAAGACCAATTTATTTTTTGTCACACAAACTTAGTAAATCTCAGCGAAAATGGGCGAATATAGAGAAAGAGGCCTACGCTATTCACTATGCTCTTCAGAAACTTAATTATTATCTACATAACGCAAATTTCATTATTAGAACTGACGACATGCCTTTAAAATCTTTATTAGAAGCTCCAGTGCAGAACAGAAAAATACAGACATGGGCGTTGAATTTGCAGGGGTACAACGCAAAGGGACAACACCTGTGCAGATTTATTATCCAGAATCCCGTTTCCAGAGACGTCAGGAAACACCGAGGATGAGGGTGAACCCGAAATAGACGACCGAAACTGGCAAGTAAATATATTAGATTCTACCATATTAAATGGAGAAGATTTTAGGAGTTTACCGTCGGATCAAGAATCTGAACCTTGAACAGAAGACCCACATTTAATGCAATTTAATATGAAAGAAGAACAAGAATTAGATCCGAAAGTTCTGGAAATAAAACAGAAATTGAACGAAACGGGTGAGAACAGTTATAAGAAAAATTATTTAATCTTGCAAGATGATGGTCAGTTATATTACGTGAATGAAAGAAGCGAACAGTTGAGAAAATACATGCCAAAACATCTGGAAATTGAGATTCTAAAGGCATATCATGATGAGAATGGTCATCTTGGTCGTGATAAGCTAGTAAAAGTGCTCAGTAATAAATATTATTGGCCAAACTTATTTAAAACTGCTTGCAAATACGTTGATGCGTGTGAGAAGTGTAGGTTAAGAAATATGAAAACAATCAAATGTCCCTTACAAGATACTGACGTTTCCACAATTTCCAATGCAGAAAGTAAGCTTGGATATATCAGATCCTCACCCTAGAACACTATCGGGGAATGTATATTTACTTCATGTTGTGGATTGCTATAGTCTCTGGCCAGAAATGTATCCGATTCCGGATAAAACAGCAGATACTGTCATTAATATTTTTATACAGGAGTTCATACCAAGATTTAGTTGCCCACAGATCGTACTCACAGATAATGGTAAGGAGTTTGTGAACAAGAAGTTTGAGAAGTTATTACAAGATTTGAATATAAACCATATAAAAACCTCGTATTATAGACCTTCTTCAAATGCTAAGAATGAGAGACAACATCGAACATTGTATAATATTATAGCAAAAATTGTCGATGAACATGAAAAAGATTGGGACCTTTTCTTGGGATCTGCACTAAGCGTGATTTGCACAAATCAAAATGAGGGAACAGGGTTTTCACCATTCTACTTATTACACGGGAGAGAGCCTATACTACCAATTGACAATCTGTTAAATCCAAGACGTAAATATATGGGGGAGGATTTTCAGGAAGTTATTTTACAAGAAATGCACAAAGCGCATGTAAGGTTAAGAAACAATATAATTAAAGCCAGAGAAAGACATAAAAGGTACGCAAACAAAAATACACAATTACAGGAATTTAAAGTAGGTGATAGAGTTTATTATAAGAAGCATAGAAGGAACTCCAAATTTGATGCTCATTGGATTCCAGGTTATTATATTTTAGAAAGGTTATGTACTGTATCATACATTATAAAGAACCAAATCACAGGACATGTAGAAAGGGCACACGTAGAGCACTTAAGAAGAGATAATGAAGATAAGAAAAACAATAATAATAATAATAATAATTATTATTATTATTCAGACGACTTATATTCAGATGGACAACTCGTCAGAAGAGCTACAATACCCCCTGATTTTGGAAAAGATCCGGTACAAAGTCAATTAATAACAACACCAGTTTACGATGATACTTATGAACAGACAATACCGAAAACGTTGATGAAAGAAGAGAGGAATACGTATGATGGTTGTTATGATAGTGTTAAATCTATGGAAGAAGAGGTAACCGCTCCATTCAAAAATACCAGACAAGCAGTGAAAAGGAGAATAGAAAGACAGAGAGAAAGAGAAGTGAAAAGACAGAGGAGAATTAGAGAAAATTCATCAAGCGACGATGACATGCCACTACTCGAAAGATCGTTAAGAAACTATGATAGACAGATTAGATTGGATATAGAAAGGAAAAAATTAGCGGCTGCTAGCATTAGACATACAGATGAAGAAGAAGGAATGGATGAAAATTCGGAATCTAATGGAGATAGTAGCATGAAGGAAAATATTTCTCCACGAGAGGATGAAGACATTGATGTGGAGATAGCACTCATACAGAAAAATCTTGAATTACTAAAGAAATGGAGACATAGTAAATAAATTGATAGAAAATACTGCAGCTAGCAGGTTAAAAATTTTGTGGTTCAAAGAGGAAATTGATAATTGATGAAATACGGTGGCTGTGAGTTACAGATAAAGTATGGAAACAGATTGGCAAATAGCTTAATTAATAGTTGTGGTGAATTGTCTTGAGGAGTAGACATGATGTTGTATATTTTAGTAATAAGTTAGATAATATGGATGTAAATTCTCGTGTGGTCTTGAAGATGTATTTTTATTCCCATTTGATTTTAAGATTTGACTTGTTGAGTTTTCTTAATAGATAAATAATTTATTGTTAGTCCGTAAAAGTGACTAACAATGGATAGGATGTATGTCATATTATTTTAAATAATGTCTTACTTTGAATTGGTTAATTACCTTTATTTGATATGAGGGGAAAGAAAATTTGTCTTCAAAACGTGGGGGGTTTGATATCCTGTTTTGACTTCGTTTTGGTTGACTCATGAATTATGATTTTAGTTGAATTGTCTTGTGTATTGAATAGTATTTACCCTTGTTTACAAATAAATTGAAAATTGTTAAAATAATTTTTTTTTTGTTCACAAGCAGTTATTGTTTTGTTTAGAATGAAGACGAATAAGACGGGGCTTTATTTAAAACCCTTCGTTCAGAAAATAGTTAACAAACGACTGAGGACTAGAAGAGAGACACATTCTCCTTATGAGTAATAAGTTCTAGTAAACATGAGTACCTTGTGTTGGTAAGAAGGCTGCTGCGACAATCAGCGTTAATGTTCTAGGATAGGGAGGTTAATTACATAGTGGCTATGAAGTTTTGGAAACATATGCCATACTTAAATGATGGGGTTTTATAATGGTTACTACACAAATAAAAGGGTTCTGGGGGAGTTGAAATAGGAGCTGCATTAAGTCAGCATTGATTGAAGGTATATGGATTGGATGCCATATTATATTAAGGAATAAACGTGACTAACGTCTATAGCGGGTGTAAAAAGAGACTGTGATAGTTAGAAAATATAAGAAGCTGGTTAATAAAGAATGGATATTAAGGGGGCTGTGGATAGCAGTGCATATGATTTGGTACAGGGTTAGATACGTATATGAACAAGGATGCTTGTCATGGGATGTGAGGGGGTAACTATAGGAGCTGTGATAAACAGCGTTAATTAATTTAAAATATGTTCATGGAAGATGAACATTATTAATGATTTCATGATGGGACATGAGACAGGTGAAATATAGTCATGGGTGTGGATGACAGTACAAATATTGAGTATATGGAAGAAATTTTGGATCAACTTAATTTATAACAAACAGGGATATAGGTTCATAGATCATAAGATGTGTTTTTGAAAAACTTTTATTTGTAAAAGTTTTTACGTTTGCAAGGGAGATAATGTGATTGTTTTTGATTACTTCTTTATATCTTCATAACTGGGTGCGCACCCCATCTTTTCTGTCTATCCTTTGTTGTGTTGTTGATGTTGAGAGAGAATGAGAACTTACATAATGTCATCGTCTTGCTCGTATCTAGGTAACTAAACTTGGGTTCATACAGGCAACAATAAATCTGTTCGCTATGAGATCGAATATTTATTGTATTTACATATACAGTATGCGTTGGCGCAGTGGGTAAACAGACCCGCGCTATATTACATATCACAAATAGTGAACATCACACACATAAGTATCATTCAACAGTCTAGCAAACTATCTAGCCTATGTCTATATATCTATTGATATCTATAGAGTCCCTCAAAGGCAGGCCCTGTTGCCTCTCTCAAGTCCGCCTGTCCTCTGCCGGTCCACACGTGTCCCAATCCGACACGGGTGGTAACTCTGTCCGAGTTCCTCGTGGACCCCGCAATAGGCGGGCCACATCAGTGTCCACGGAACCCTGGACTCAATGACCAGTCCTTCTAGAAGGCTCTAGATTACTCGGGCTCTGAGTGACTCTGTTCTATCCCTTGGGCTGGAGTTGTAGCCCTCTAAATAATGTCTCTAAAGGTGAGGCGGTGACAGGATTCCCCCTTCTCCCCGATGACGTTTTGTAATAGGGTAATTAGATATGTTCTAATTCTGTCACCGAATCACATAAAGTTGGTGTTTGTAGTTTGGTGGACAGTAACCTGGTAACCTACATACTGGCACTAAAACTCATGTATTCTCCCATACACCACTTCTCTGATTTGATAAAGAGATCACTCTGTCTCCTGTGTCCTTAATAATGCTTATCAGACCGAAGTTACGTGACGTTTCAGTAGTTGTATTTACAACCCGCCCTTCTCAATAGTACCCAACTGGTACCCAGACAATTAACCTCTGTATTAAAGAGAGTTAACAAGACCGAAGTCCTGGCTAATTAAGTACACCTTCAAATCTTGATTTGTGTGTGCATTTCAATACACTTTTACTCTCGTATGTTGTATAATGCTAAATATGTAGTTACCTTGTTATTTTATCCCCCTCAGACTACATGTGTTCCTGTTGGCTTGTTAGTGTGTTGACTACTAAGTTGCTGTTTCTAATAAAGTGAATGTATTTTAAATTGATAGTGTTGAGTTTTAAGTTTTGTGTAAAGTGTATGCTGAATGTGTGGCTTATGTCCAAGCGTCACGAGTTGGGATAACCTCAATCATGAAATACATGATCAGGCATTCCAAGTAGTGGTGCTTAGATGTATCCTAACTACTAAACTAAGTATATTAATCTAACTACTATGCTAAGTATATTAAACTAACTAGTAAACATGTATTCACAAATTAGACAAGTCATGCAATTTTACATGAAAGACGCAGACAAATTAAAATAAATACGTTTTGCGTACAATTTGTCCGCCAAGTGTATCGTTCTCTCATTTAATCCATTCACGCAGTCATTCACTCACCTTTCATTCGAAACAGTATTTGGTTAAAATATATAATTAAAGTTGAGGTAAGTGTTATTGCCCTTAGAAAAAATGGACTAGGCGGTATTTGCCCTTTAAGAAAATACGTACTTCTTGTACGATGACTCAAAAATGGGTTATAATTTACACAGAGACAATTGTATAGGACGGTTCTTTAGCCTATGAATAGCACCGCCTGTAATATTAACTTAGAATATGTACAAATTACAGGTTAACACATTTTATATACATCATTAATGCAAATATAATACATATTTAGTAATTAACTAATTAAATAATTAAATCCAACGATGATCTGCGCGTTGTCCTCCTGTTGTTAGCGTGTTATGCCATGAATGTTAAAGTTAGTATGGCTGTCTCTTGAGTGTTGTAGTCGATATCGTTCTGTTTTGGCTGTTTGTAAAGTTTCGTAGTAACAGCAAGTATGGAATGTTCTCAATGTCCCATATAACGTGTTCTTACAGAATTCGGAGTTAGTTCACTGGTTGATCTTATTGGTTGACACACAGTTAACGTTTCTTGCTGGAATCGTTCTAGAGCTTGGGCACTTGATAGTATAGCTCTTAAAGTATAGTTCTTAATGTATAGCTCTTCAAGTATCATGTTCGTGGGTGTCGTAATTAACTTAATCACTGAGAGTACTCTAGCAGGTGTAGAGTTACACTGTTATATGCAACCGACTAAAAGTATCACAGTTTATAGTATGGCTAATGGTCGATGTGATAAGAGTCATTCTACTGGCGCATTTATCTGCCGTGATAATAGGTCAGCCATAATGTTGTCGGTACCTTTAATATGGCGGATTTCGAAGTCGAAATCTTGAAGTAGAAGACACCATCTTTGTAGTCGATGGTTTTTAGGCGACCCATGGTTAAGGACCAATAATGGCGAACTGTCCGTGAGGACCACAAAGTGACTACCTAAGAGGAACTTAGATAATCTCAATATACAAAACAATAAGATTAAAGCCTCCAATTCCACTGTGGCATAACGTGTCTCTGCCTTCTTTAGTTTGCGGCTCACGTAGAGAATCGGGTGTCTCACTCCATCCATTTCCTGCATTAAACATCCTCCTATTGCGATAGCGCTCGCATCTGTGGTCAAAATAAAGGGTAAATTTATGTTGGGTAATCGTAAAACTGGTGGATTAGAAAAAATATGTTTCAATCTACACATTGCATCATCTAAGCTGGTACTTTTACAAATTTTTGATGGATGATTTTTAGTTAACATATCGGAAAAGACTGAGGTTCCTCCGAAGTCGGAGAGTGTCTGCCTGTACGGCGAGGAACCACCAGTCTGCACACCAATAAGCCAGACATGGGACAACGGATACTCACGCAAAACTCAGGTCCTGTATGACATCACACTGATGTTGAACAACAGGATGCCTTCATCCGACATACAGGACTTCGCGTTGGAGCTCAAGCCAACGAACACAAGCAAGCAAGCAAGCAAGACTGAGGTGAGTTCTGCCCAATGTGGAATGAATTTAGAATAATAGTTAATAAGGCCAAGTAAACTTCTAATCTGTTTCTTGGTGGTAGGCACTTCTAGATTAAGGATCTTAGAAACAATTTTATCATCTGTCAATAATTTGCCTTCAGAAATTCTGTGACCAAGGAAGTCTATTTGTGTATAACCTATTTCAACCTTGGAAGGTTTGATAGTAAGTCCAAAAAGAGAGACTTGGTTGAAGACTTGTTTGAGGGTAAGTAGGTGAGAAGTCATATCAGAAGAATGGACGCATATATCATCAATATAGGCCACTACATCTTTAATTCCGTGTAATAACAATCTTGTTAGTCTCACAAATGTGGCCGGTGCGTTCTTGAGACCAAACGGAAGATATAGCCATTCGTACAAACCGAGAGGTGTTGCAAATGCTGTTATATGTTTACAAGAAGGGTGTAGTGGAACTTGCCAATATCCTTTCGCTAAATCGGTCTTGGAAAATAAGGATGATTGAGCCATATTTAAGATAAGATCTTCACAGCTGTTCATTGGCTCTGCATCCGTTGTTGTTCTTGTATTTAATATTCTATAGTCGATGCACAAGCGGATTGTCTGGTCCTTCTTTTTCACCAGAACAATCGGTGAAGAATATTGAGACATCGATTTTTGAATAATGCCATTCTTCTCTAAATCTAAAATTTCTTTATCTAAATTAGATCTGTAATGGAGAGGAATAGAATATGGTCTACATTTGACCGGTCTCAGATCTGTCAGCACAATTGAATGTGTTATTTTATCAGTGCGTCCAGGTTTGTTAGAAAAGATAGATTTATACTCGTCAAGGATCGTCAAAATGTCGTGTCGCTGTTGTTGTGTCAAAGTGTCAGAGATATGTATGTCATTTATACTTCCGTCGTCGGTCATGATTGGTACAGGGATTTCAGTGTTGTCCACGTCTGTCTGATTTATCACAGATGCTACTGTTTGTAAATTGTCTTCAATGTCATTGTCGTCGTTGAGATCAATCGTTGTCAATATGTCGTCAAATTTGTCGTCGTTGTCGATATCACAGATTGTCGGTAATGTCCATCTGTCTTCGTCGTTTTCGTCGTCGTAAGAGTGTGTCGTTAACGATGCTTCGTTTGTCGAGGTGTCATTTCGTTGGGAAATTGTCGTTTCGTCTCCGTCACCAGTTCGTTGAGTCAGTTCATTTGTCTCATTGTCCTGTCTAGCATAATATGGTTTCAACATATTTACATGGAATATTTTCAACTTTCCATTTAATGAGATTTCGTAATCTACTTCTGAAATTCTTCTAATGATCTTAAAAGGTCCCTGCCAAGAGGTTGACAGTAAATCTCTTTTGTCAGGTAGGAGTAGTAAAATATCCTGACCTGGATTTAGCACAATTGTTTTTGCACCTCTGTTGGCGTACTGCCTGTATTTAAAACCTTTCTCCTGTAGTGATGCTCTGGCCAATATACAGGAACGTATGATTTTGTCTCTGGTATCAGTGACCAAATCATAGGTAGAAATGGGAAGTTGGATATCTACAGGTTGTGATATGATCTCTTTATAAATGTTGAGAGGTCCTCTTGGGTTCGCTCCATACATCAATTCGAAGGGAGAGAACCCTGTACTTGATTGTGGGACTTCTCTATATGCGAACAGCACCGTTGGGAGAAGTATGTCCCAATCGGCTGGATTTTCAGCTGTCACTTTAGATAGCATATGTTTCAGGTCCCCATTTAGTTTCTCGCAGATGCCATTTGCGGCCGGTCGATAGGGACTGGTGAAACATTGCTTGATGCCTAGTAACTTAGTTACTGATTGGGTGGCATTCGATATGAACTGGGTTCCTCTATCAGAAATTATTTTCTCCGGGAAGCCAAAACGGGAGAAAATATTTAATAATATGTCCGTCACATCCTTAGAGGAGATAGATCTTAATGGAAGCATTTCGGGCCATCTCGTACATACATCCACAAGAGTAAAAATATACCTATTCCCTTTATTTGAAATGTGATTCAACGGACCTACTAGGTCAACTGCCACGATTTGGAAAGGCCTCGAGGCAGTGGTCGTTGATTGGACTTCTGCTGTAGGGTTTTTTCCCTTTTTCACCAGTTTCTGACATATATCACACGATCTACAAAAGGTTTTTATATCTTGGCAAAACTTTGGCCAATAAAACTGGGTCAGGACCCTAGCCCTGGTCTTTTCATACCCCATATGACCTCCAAAAGGGGAGTCATGAGCTATTTTTAGAACTTTGTCTCGATGTGCTTGTGGTAACAGTACTTGCTGTATCGTGGTCTGCTTTGTTGTGTAAAATCTAGTTAAGATGTTGTTCTGTAGCCTAAATGTCCACGATGCGTTCTTTGTTAATTTTGGTTTAAGTCCTACTAACTTAAAGTATGGTGCAAGTGTAGGGTCATTTTTCTGTTCATTTCCAAAATTGATGTTAGTTGAGTTTGGCGCTATTATTTCTAATGATTCCTGTAGTTGGTCAGTGTTGGTTTTATGGGTTGTCTGTCGTGTTATTGCATTTGTGTGTTGTGTGTTTTGTTGCACATTTACAGGCTTGGTACTTGGTACATCAGTAGCATCCTCAATTCGAGGTTTTAATTTGGTCGTATCGCTCACAGATTCGACCGCCCCTGCATTGTACACCTCGGTGAATTCTTTCTGAATTACCTCAGTGGTTGTCTCCCTTGGTCTTTTGGCAGATTGAGACAAGCATGAATGGTGTTTCTCTATAGCATCGCTGTTTGTGAGGGGAATACCGTTTTATGCTCCCACTCTCTGATTTCCTTCTCAGAGCATGCTCGTATGTTGGGCAAATTCCCAAGTATAATATCAGCGACTGGATTTTCAAGGATTGCGCACAATACTTGTCCTGATATGAACGGTGTTCGAATTTCGACCAGAGCAAAGGGGTATTTCTCTATAGTACCTGAGAATGTGCGACAAGTCACATGTTTGTCTGTGTAGTCTTTAGTGTCTATTAATGTTTTCTTTATCCCACAGAGCGTTGCGCCGGAATCACGAATTAATGTGCACTTTTTGTTGTTTACAAACCCTGTAGAAAAAACTAGCTTGCCTGTAGATGACAAAGCAGCGTTGGCTGTTTCATTTGAAATAGGGATAGTGTGGCCACATAGTAATGTTGTGTCAAGTTGGAACTTCGTACAGGTGTTACACTTACTGTCTGTAATGGTGTCAATAATTTGTACAGCATTTCCAAGCTCGCTTTCATTGTCGTGTTGATTATCACAATCATTCAGTGATTCAATCTCTTCGTCTGACGACGTTTCCACTAGTGCGGCATTGGCTTGTTTCAATAACTTTCGGCCATCACAAATGCGACTATAGTGGCCAAAACTGCGGCAAAAAAAACATTTGACCGCTCTCTGGTAAGCATTGCGCTTGGTCTTCTGTTTCTCCACCATCATCTTGAGGTGGTGAGGGTAGTTCGGCGATTTGTCGCACATAGAGCAACTGTCGTGATTCAAACCGCAATACTGGCATTTAACAAGTTTACTGACATTGGAGCGAGGTTTGAATTTACTCTCTGTTTGTTTGGAGTATTTGGTGTTCACTACTGCAGCTGCTGTATCGTTGTGACTTATGTTCAGCTGAAAAATATCCCTATTTGCTGTGAAAATGCATTCCCCTTTGCCTCTATTTCCTGAATACTTTTGCAATCCATTTGTTTTAAGAACTTGGCAAAAGGTGTGGGGATGGTGCTAACTATTTTGTCTATAATAATAATAAGCTCTTTAAGTTTGTCATGGCTATTGTTGGTTTTAGCCGAGTTGATCCATTTTGTGCATACTTCTTGGACTGTACTGACATAATCTATAAAGGTTTGGTTTGGTTGTGGTGATAATTTGGCAAATTGTTCTTGGTAACCTGCAGTATCTAAAGAAAAATGTTGGAGAATGCGTTGTTTTAAGTAATCATAGTCTTTTCGCATTTCCTGTGGTACTGTCTCTATTACTTTTAGTGGTTCAAGAGCTAAGTTTCTCATTAGAATAAATGCCCAATCTGATTTAATGATCTTATGGTAGGCCATGAGACACTCAAAATTTTCTAAGTAGGCGCTGATGGAATCTCCTGAGCAGAACGCCTTCACGAGGCCTTTATACTTATTATATTTTTGTTCTTCCTCTTTGCTTCTTAGCTTATTTATCGATATTTCTGCGTTGGACTCAATTTCCATTTGTTTTAGTTTCACTTGTGTATCAGCATTCAATTGGGCTTGCTTGGCCGCCGCGTCGAGCTCCATTTGTAATTTCTTCTCTGCTGCCTGTATTTGTATTTTCTTTTCTTCGGCCTCCATTTGCAATTTCTTTTCTTCTGCCTGCATTTGCATTTGCCTTTGTTTTTCCTCTCGTTCTATCGCTCTTTCTTCACGGGCAATGTTTTCTGCGTGCGTTTTCTGTGCCCATTCTGACAATTTCTCTTCTTTATAACCTAACTTTATTCCTTGCTCAATGCATTTATCTAAGGTAGACATTTTGTGTTTTACTTGTTTGTAATGTTTATAAAGTTAAATCCCTTAGAAAAAATGTTGTGTAGTCGAAAATTTGGTTAACTCCCTTAATTATTAATGTGTAAATCAAAATGCAAGGTTATGTTGGTGACAAGGTCATGAATATGCAACCAAATCAATATGAAACAACATAATACATTGATGAAAGATGAGAAGTACAGCTTAGAGTTACAATGGGTATGACATGAAACTTAGCTTTCATTCTGAGAACTCGCCGATGTTGTCCCAGAAAGCCTGTCTTGTAATCTCGCCACTGTTGTAAAGGTTACATAGGTTGCACGCGTCACTATTCGCGGAACAATCTGCTCGTAGAGTGAGAAAACATTAGTAACAGTCAAAAAATGTCACAGTCATGTCAAAAATAGTTTACAAATCACAATAATGAGACACACTGCTTAGGCACTGCTGAGACACTGCTGAGGGACTCAGATTAATTCTATTTTATTGCTAGATAGCTACTAATGTTTTAAACTTGTAAAGTTAACCATTTATGGTACATAAATCAATTTAGTGATTTTACATGGCAATTAATAGTTATTTCACAATAGATTTTATGCCAAAACCGGAAAACTAGCCCCCAAAAAGCCTGTCATCGTCTTGCTCGTATCTAGGTAACTAAACTTGGGTTCATACCGGCAACAATAAATCTGTTCGCTTTGAGATCGAATATTTATTGTATTTACATATACAGTATGCGTTGGCGCAGTGGGTAAACAGACCCGCGCTATATTACATATCACAAATAGTGAACATCACACACATAAGTATCATTCAACAGTCTAGCAAACTATCTAGCCTATGTCTATATATCTATTGATATCTATAGAGTCCCTCAAAGGCAGGCCCTGTTGCCTCTCTCAAGTCCGTCTGTCCTCTGCCGGTCCACACGTGTCCCAATCCGACACGGGTGGTAACTCTGTCCGAGTTCCTCGTGGACCCCGCAATAGGCGGGCCACATCAGTGTCCACGGAACCCTGGACTCAATGACCAGTCCTTCTAGAAGGCTCTAGATTACTCGGGCTCTGAGTGACTCTGTTCTATCCCTTGGGCTGGAGTTGTAGCCCTCTAAATAATGTCTCTAAAGGTGAGGCGGTGACACATAACGCATGATAAGTATATACCAACGATTTTTATGAACAATTGTATATATGAACAGTGTTTTGTTTTAAAATGAAACCTTGTGGGCTCAGAAACGAAGAAGAAGTATCACAGAACATAGCAGTTAGCTATAAGAGACAGGTAGAGAATTGGACTTGAAGGAATAAAAAGGAAGTTTATTAGTTAAGAAGGGGAGAAATAATGTTGGGGTTAAGATTTTAATTAGAATAAGTAGGTTAGGGTAAGACTTTTTAAGATAAGTCTTTTTAAAGAAAGGGATGAATATAATAGAGCACCATCTCTGTTAGTAGTTTGGGAGATAGTTGGTGTGAAATAGAAAAGGGTTTGGGAAATGAATGATGCACGTGTGAGCACAATTGAACGAGTTGTTAGGGAAGCTCACGCGTGACGTCAAGGATAAACATAGGGGAGTCCCAACTCAGCATTCGACTTAGCCAGACGTGTTTCAACTTACTGTATTCGTTTTTATACCTGGACTAATAAACGGACACATATACACTTTGGTCGGAGCCTTGACTTCATTTATTACAGTTGTCTTCAATTATACTCAGACTCCGTGATCTGTAACAGATACCGATGAATGTAATTGTGGAACTGGTAAAATGACAGCTAAACATTTGCTGCAGGAGTGCCCAATATATGCAGAACAGAGAAAGATATTTTGGCCCACTCCTGCTTCATTTGAGGACAAGCTCTATGGAGATATCAACAAGCTCAAGTTGACTGCAGCTTACTTTAACTACATTCAGGCTGACATTTAAAGTACATGAAGAAGTATTTCGACTACCGCACTTCATACCACAGGCATGTCGCTTACAATAGCGTCCCAGAGGCATGAAATGGAATATTGCTTGGATAGCAAATCCATTACGTGGAAAGTCCGAATCAAAAGCTCACTGGTGAGCTTCATACAAGGTGGAAAAAGTGTCCTAGTGGCACGAAATGGAATATTACTTGGATAGCAAATCCATTACGTGGAAAATCCGAATCAAAAGCTCACTGTGTGGATGTCATCTGCAGACTACATTCTTCTGGTTTCCGGAAGAACAGCCTATGGTGAACGGAAGGCCCAATATACGGAAGTGAGGCTAAGCAGCCCTGTGCAGGACGTGAAGATTCCTTGGGTGAGCCCAGTACCAGAGCGCTGTGTGTCGGCTCTGCAAGTATGGAAGCCTCCTTGGATGGTGGGGAATGCCCATGGTCTGCCCCTGCCTTCTCTTGAGGGCTGACCAGGATGTCTTTGGCTGTTCTATATGAGCCAGCTGGGATGGGGGATAACACCACAACAGTGAGAGTCAACCGTCCTAAGAAACTCCCGTGAAGGTTAACCCGGTCAACAAATGCCCGCAGAAGTCGGATGTGTCGGCCTAACGGCGCAAGAACGCAGCTCTGCTGTAAACAGGCACAACGCAATCACGTCCGGAAAGGAAAAAAAACTCTGGATGAACGCAGAAGAAGAAGAAGAAAAAGAAGAAGAAGAAGAAGAAGAAGAAGAAGAAGAAGAAGAAGAAGAAGAAGATGAAGAAGAAGAAGAACCACATGGGAATTAGAGCATTCAGGCCACAATAGGATTATGCATATTACAAACTCAACCGGAGAGAACAAGTAGCAATCTTCAGACTCCGCACAGGACATAACAGGCTGAAATACCACTTGTACAGTAAACTAAAGATAGGAGATACCGATGAATGTAATTGTGGAACTGGTAAAATGACAGCTAAACATTTGCTGCAGGAGTGCCCAATATATGCAGAACAGAGAAAAATATTTTGGCCCACACCTGCTTCATTTGAGGACAAGCTCTATGGAGATATCAACAAGCTCAAGTTGACTGCAGCTTACTTTAACTACATTCAGGTTGACATTTGAAGGTGCATGAAGAAGTATTTAGACTGCCGCACTTCATACCACAGGTTTGTCGGTAACAAAAGCGTCCCAGAGGCATGAAATGGAATATTGCTTGGATAGCAAATCCATTATGTGGAATGTCCGAATCAAAAGCTCACTGTGTGGGCTTCTTAAAAGGTGTAAAAAGTGTCCTTGTGACACGAAATGGTATATTGCTTGGATAGCAAATCCATTACGTGGAAAGTCCGAATCGAAAGCCCACTGTGTGGATGTCATCTGCAGACTGCATTCTTCTGGTTTCCAGAAGAACAGCCTATGGTGAACGGAAGGCCCAATATGCCGAAGTGAGGCTGAGGAGCCATGTGCAGGACGTGACGATTCCTTGGGTGAGCCCAGTACCAGAGCGCTGTGTGTTGGCTCTGCAAGTATGGAAGCCTCCTTAGATGACGGGGAATGCCCATGGTCTGCTCCTGCCTTCCCTTGAGGGCTGACCAGGTTGTCTTTGGCTTTTATATATGGGCCAGCTGAGATGGGGGATAACACCACAACAGTGAGAGTCAAACGTCCCAAGAAACCCCCGCGAAGGGTAACCCGGTCAACAAATTCCCCCAGAAGTCGGATGTGTCGGCCTAACGGCGCAAGAACGCAGCTCTGCTGTAAACAGGCACAACGCAATCACGTCTGAACAAAAAAAAATAAACTCCAGATGAACGCAGAAGAAGAAGAAGAAGAAGAAGAAGAAGAAGAAGAAGAAGAAGAAGAATGCATGCCACATCTATTCTATCTTTATGAAGACGCTTTATTACGGAGACTTTCTTGTTATAAACTCCTTCGGCATTCCACTGTAGTATGTTGAGTGTCTGGGGTATTTGGTCAATAGCTCTTAACCTACTCCTCTGTGTCTTGATCCACAGCACAAGGGAAGGTGACCACAAGTAGTCATGGGTGGACTCCCTCGAGGCAGGTGACCAGGCACTATCACCGCCTGATGGGACTTCGCGGGATTAGCACCATAACGATTAATTTTAATTTGTGACATCATGAATTAAGTTACGTTGCACTGCTTTGTCAAGCCTGTGGCTCAATACATCCGATGTCGACAAGCATTTTTCGGGGTGCGTTCCCTAGCCTTTGACTGTCCCGTCTACCTACAAGGCTGCAGGTTTGTGTGTCGCTTGGTCTGGTCCCTCTCCCTTGACCTGTCCAACATAGGTGGCCATACCAGTAGCTGTGCTACCGTCGGCATAGCTCTTGGGGCCATTGGAACACTCAATCCCCTCTACCTCGTCATGATGGACACACAGCAGAGGGGATCGAACGTTCTATAGAAGTAAACAAAGATCTACACCTTTGCTTTATTGGCTACACAAAGGCTTTCGATAAAGTGAGACATGTCGACATGATAAGGATGCTTGAAGATCTACAAATTGATGGAAAAGACCATAGACTTTTAAAAAACATATATTGGAAACAACAAGCTGCCATCAGAATTGATAATGATGTAGGTCAATATCAGCCTATTAAAAGAGGTGTGAGACAGGGATGTGTAATGTGTCCAGATCTTTTTTCCCTGTACAGTGAAAATATATTCAGAAATATAGAAGATATGGAAGGAATCAACATTGGGGGACGATACATCAAAAACATTAGATATGCAGATGATACAGTATTGATTGCAGACAATGAACAGGACCTGCAAAATTTGCTTCTTCTTCTTCTTCTTTCGTTCGCTTGAAATATGTCTATATCTGCAATGTCGTCTCTTGCATGAATTGAACTGTTTTTTTTTCAGTTCACACAGTGGTCCATAGAGTTTATCTTCCACTGTCGTCTCTCTAGGCCAGAAGGTTTGCCTAGATATGTTATATTTTGGGCAGTCTTGGAGTATGTGCTCTGCTGTCTGCGACGCCAATCCACATGTGCACATGGCTGTTTCACCAATCTTGAATTTTGTATACATGTGGTTGCGTAATCTATTGTGTCCTGTTCTGAGGCGCAGAATAATGACTTGTTCTGGTCTGTCCATAATGTGGTAGTCATCTTGAGCAGGTTTTGGTGGCTTTCTGACTGATTTGATCATTCTTTTCTTTTGGTGGTATGTAACGGGCACATCAGGCTGTTCCTCTTTGGCTCCTTCCTTAGCCAATTGATCAGCTCTGTCGTTTCCGGGTACTCCACAGTGGGATGGTATCCACTGTATGGTGACTTTATGCTGACTGCTAAGTTCAGAAAGTAGTGTCCTTAGTACTGGCAATTTCCCAGAGAGGAGCGCCTCGAGTACTGATTTTGCATCTGTTAGTAGCACCACAGGTTGTGTACCATTGCTGTTATTTAGTAATTTCTCTGTTGCTATCTTGATTGCCTCAATTTCGGCATCATAGTTATGGCAGTACTTTCCTGTCGGTCTCTGGCTGTGTCCCTAGTATTATTTGGGTATTCTATGTACACTCCCGCTCCTCCATTTCGAACAGCATTTTGTGCTGACCCATCTGTGTAGACTCGGATCCAGAGGTCCTGTGGGTATTCTTCATCAAGGAAGCTGAGAGTGGCTGTTCTGCGCTGCACACTGTTCTGTTCTTCCTTGTCAAATATTCCTCTCACTTTTGTCTGGATTTGTAACGATAGTCTATGCTCATCTTTCCATGGAGTTCGCTCTGGAATAGTTGTTAGGGGGATACCAACTGTGGGCAGATCAGTGGTTTCTCTGCAGAGTCGTTTGGCCTGGTGGATAAAACTACTTCTTTTCAACCGCCCCATAGCTAGGTTTTCAAATCTGTTCTTCATAGGGTGGCCTGGCAAGCTGAGGAACTTTTCTGCTTGTATTAGCGTTTTCGTATCTCTGCGCTCACTCAGTGCTTGTGTCCTCCCCATCTTCTCCATTTCCACTATAGGGGTTGATCTCATCCCTCCTGTGGTGACGCTAAGTGCTTGATTTTGCACCTTGTCCAGCTCTTGTAGTGTGGTATTTGATGCTGAACACCACGCAGTTGACCCATATTCCAGGTGTGGTCGTATGCTCTGTTGGTAAACTTTGCTAAGTATTTTCGTACTGGCTCCCCATGTGGTTCCACATGGCTATTTTCCTTCTGGCTTTTGCTACTGCTTTGTTGATGTGCTTTCTCCATGTCAGCTTGCCATCAAATGTTACTCCAAGGTATGTTGGTTCTTTATCTTCTCTTAGGGGTGTTCCATTTATCTGGATGATCCCTGCCTTTTGTTTTGGAGAGAGGGTAAATAGGGTGGTGCTGCACTTGTCAGTGTTTATGCTGACACACCATCTATTTGCCCATGCAGCAAATGTATCTACAGCTCTTTGTAGCAATCTGGTGGCCACTGATGCATATTCATTTGTGCTCCATAGAACCAGGTCATCGGCGTACATTGCCGCTTTAATTCCATGCGGTAGGTGAGCAACAAGATCATTGATGAAGATTAGAAAAAGTGTGGGGGACAAGACTCCGCCCTGGGGGTCACCGTGACGCAGTAGTACTTTCTTGCTCTTGAGTCCGTCTATCTGTACTCGGGCTCTTCTGTTGTGCAAGTATGCTTTCACCCATTTGTACATTCTTCCATTGACTTTGCAGTTTCTCAGTTTCTTCATCAGACCTTCTTTCCAGACTTTGTCAAAGGCTTTCTTCAGATCTATCCATGCCGCAAGCACCAGCTTCTTCTCTTGGAATGCATCCTCAATTTCTTGAGAGAGGTAGGTTGTCTGATCTTCCGTAGAGTAGCACTGCCTAAAGCCAGCCTGCTGTGGCACAAGGATGTTTTTACTTTCAATGTACCACTGCAGTCTGTGATTGATGATGCGCTCCAGTGTTTTGCAGAGACAGCTGGTGAGACTAATTGGTCTGTAGCTAGAGGCAATGGAACCATCTTTCCCTGATCTTAGGAGGGGTATCATGATTGCTTCTCTCCAGGCTTGTGGAACACTGCCTAAGGTCCAGCTGTTATTGAAGATCTGCAACAGCTTTGTTTTGGCCTCTGTTCCTAGGTTCCTGATCATTTCATTGGAGATACCATCAGCTCCTGGTGACTTTCTCATTTTCAGTTTTGATATGGCTAGCTCCAGTTCGCTGATTGTGATGGGTGCCTCCAGAACCTCATGTACTATTTCCTTCTGTCCTGTATGTTGTCGTTTCTCTCGAATCTCTTGTTGTTTCTCTGGACTAATTTTGATATTGCTATCTTGTGCGAACGAGTCCGCAAAATGGTCAGCTGCTTGCTTTCTTGTTAAGATTTTTCCATCTTTATGTAGTGCAATTTTTGAGTTTCTCCCTGTGCCCTCGTCATTAAGCTGTATTATTAGCTTCCACAATTTCCTTGTGTCTCTTTCAAAGTTCAGAGACTCCGTTTTCTCCTGCCAGCTTTTCCGTCTAGCCTGCAGCTTGGCCCTTTGAAATTTGGCTTTTGCATGCTGGAATTTATTGTGGTGCTCTTGGCTGGGTGTGGCCTCTGCTTGCTTTCTACACACTTCAACATCATTATGCAACTGTTCCAGTTCACTACTCCAGTAGGGTTTATATTGTTTACGGGCTCCTCTTGGTACTGTTTCTCGCGCTGCCTGTAGTATGCATTTCCCAAACTCTTCAACTGCTTTATTTATGTCTTTCTCAGTGTTCAGGTTTCTAACCAGTATGCTGGTGCGATGCTTGTACATTGCCCAGTCTGCTTTCTTGTAGTTCCACCTCGAGAGGGTGCTGCTTTCACTTACAAGCTCATTTTCTACGGTTAGAAAGACTGGCCGATGGTCACTGCCACCAAGTTGTTTCCCAACAATTCGTGTAATGTTCCACTCCAGGTCTGGTGAATGAAAAGCCAGGTCAGGTGTAGTTGTAGAGTGCCATGATCTCGAGTAGAAAGTATGTGGAATCACCCTAATGTCACGTAATTTCCCGGGAACTCCCGGGATTCCTTTATTTGCGTTTTGCGTTGAACTAGTTGAGTTGAGTCAAGAACCAACATCACTGCACTCAGGACATTCCCATAGGTGCTCAGTCCCTTCGTTCAACAGCCAGCGAAGAGTCATACTACTAATCGTTCCCACCGCTATCTGATTAAATGTTCTCCTGGTCTCTCCTCAGAGTTTTGAGATTCTTCCAGAACCCCTGCAGATCCCCCGCAATCTCATTCTTTCCACATATAGGTTCTCAACCTGTTCCTCCGCCTTCTCCACCTGGTCCCACAAGCGCACGACCACCTCCCCCTTGTCCATAGGCAAGATACCACCAAGACGTGCATTCCATGCTAGCCTACCAGCCTGTTCATTCTCCCGTACACCCGCATGGCCAGGGCAAAATAGCCATACAATTCTCACAATCTGTGACCTCTGAAGCGACGAGAGCCATTCCACAAGAAACATTCCTTTCTCCACCTTGCTAAGCGTATTCTTTGAATCCGTAATGAACACAACGTGTGTTGCAGTAGACTCCTCTAGCCACGGGAATGCCGTTGTTACTGCCTCCATCTCCATTCTCATGCTGGAGGTCGTAGTCTCATATGCCAGGCCCTCCTTTTTCAAGACTCGCCCATTAGCCGTTGCAATAAAGCCCCAGCCACTACGTCTGTTTCTTACCACTGAGCCATCGGTGTAGATGACTATGTCACCTTGATGTGTGTTGCTCTGGATCAGCTGTTGCACTTCAAACTCAGTGCGGCCCGCTACCCATTCTCTGCACTCACGACCCAGTGTTATTATTACATTGTGCCAGTCCATCATGTCATCCGAAACTTCAACCCACTCTCTTTCACGATTGATGGTCTCTAGATCACACACCTGACTTATAGAAAGTTCTGCCTGTGCCATCCAGGACTTGTCTCGTCTTAGTCTATGACCCTTTACCATATCGATTGATGCATGCAGTGGGTGATCCCTGTCTGCGGCAACTCTCAGGTACCATTTGGCCTGAAGGACCCTATGCCTATCCGTCATTGAAGGTAGCGCCAGGATATGCCTCATGCAGATATTTGGTGTGTCCTTTGTGCACCCCAGTATTAACCGCATGGCAGCATTCTGTATGCGCTCCAACCTTTCAAGCTGGCTTTTTGATACTGTCAGCAGCCCCATGCCATATTCAATGACAGAAATGATTAACTGCTGAAAGAGCCTGTACAGCATCCTCTGATCTACCCCGGTTGCTGCCATAGCCCTCAATGCATTAAGTCCCCTACCAGCCTTCACCACCAAAGCCTCCACGTGATCCTTAAAAGACAAACACCCGTCAAAGGTGATACCCAAGTACTTCAATTTACTCTCTCGACTAAGAGGACATCCATTCAACATAATACCTGGGACGTCTGCCTTGACGACCCGGTTATCCAGGGAGTACCACACAACCATTGCCTTGTCTGAGTTTAAAATGGCCCCTGCACCACTCCGTCACCTTGTCTACCGCCACCTGTAAGTCTTTCGCCAAACTGGCCCTGTCTCTGCCCTGTCTGTATTGCGGTGAACTAAAAATGAAGTACCTAAATTCTTCTTTAACCTCTGACCTCGGAAAAAGTATCCCTAAGACCGACTTCCGCTCCTGCACACATTTGGCGGTAACTTGAATGTTGGGCTGACCCACGTCTGCTAGATCTAGACATCGACCATGTCCGCGGACACTACTCTACTCACCAACAATATTCTCAGTGACAAAACAAACACCGAGATCCACGGTTTGCAGGCACAGACAAAAGATGTGGCAGTCACGAGAACCAGCAGCAAGATGTAAATGTTTCATTTGTTAATTCAGAACAATAATTTAATCATATGCAACATACTGATTACTGATTAGTGATTACTTAATACTTCTTATTGATATTTTATTTGTTTAATTAAAATTTTTGAGGCTTCTAATATAAATTCATGTTATATTAATAATTAATATTAATAACAATAATTAATTTTTATATTCAAATTTAATGTAACACATATGAACTTTCAGTGACAGTTTCATTATCCGAAGACGAAAAGTTAAAGAGATTCCTCACTGAAACATTTATATAGTATAGACAATATTTAAAAGTTGTGTTTTTACTTATGAAACAATGACAGTTGGATACAGCTTGACAAGACGAATCCAACGGTATCTAAATGAAGACTGTACATTAATTCTAAACAGAGTTATTAATTTTTTGGTCATAATCACTGCCCAAAAGATTGGGTGTTGAAAACTTCTGCCTTCTAATATTGTGGCTTGTTTATTCTTAAACGGACAACTTAGTACCATATATCATTGTGTCCGGGGTGGCGAGGCCTAACTTGACATATTATCTATTTTTCGATAGGTTGTGCTGTGACCTAATTAACAATTAAAAATGGCTGCCAATTGTTTATTATTCAGTAAAAGTCTTGTCGCATCACTAACAAACCTGACAAGATGTATACTTTATTCTGCATTTTGGTAACAGGAAAGTAAAAGTCACATTCCTCTTTCGATATAATGTCGACAGGATCGAGATGATCGACTTCATTGCACCGGGTTTTATCCCATATGGCTCAGTCTCTTTCTGCAGGGCGGCCTGCTGAAAGCATCGCTCAAAGCACGAGAGTCTCCAAGTCTCTGAGAAAAATTCGCTTGACTTTTAAGACTTCGATAGGATGTGCTGTGACCTAATTAAGTTATAAATAGCTGCCCTTTTATATTAAATAAAGTGGATCCCATCACATTGCAGTATACCTGGAAAGAAGAAGCTGACAGACTAGCAAATGAGTGCGGACGACTACCACAGCCTGACATAGACATAACCTATAATGAGGCAAAGAGGTTTATAAAAAGCACTTATAGAACCAAATGTGAATCAGAGCATCCAGGCCACCAGAAGGATGATGCATATTACAAACTAGACCGAAGAGAACAAGTAGCAATCTTCAGACTCCGAACCCTGGGAAGGTTAACCCGGTCAACAAATGCCTGCAGAAGTCGGATGTGTCGGCCTAACGGCGCAAGAACGCAGCTCTGCTGTAAACAGGCACAACGCAATCACGTCCGAAAAAAAACTCCGGATGAACGAAGAAGAGGAAGAAGAAGACTCCGCACAGGACATAACTGGCTGAAATACCTCTTGTTCAATAAACTAAAGATAGGAGATACCGATGAATGTAATTGTGGAACTGGTAAAATGACAGCTAAACATTTGCTGCAGGAGTGCCCAATATATGCAGAATAGAGAAAGATATTTTGGCCCACACCTGCTTCATTTGAGGACAAGCTCTATGGAGATATCAACAAGCTCAAGTTGACTGCAGCTTACTTTAACTACATTCAGGGTGACATCTAAAGGTGCATGAAGAAGTATTTAGACTGCCACACTTCATACCACAGGTATGTCGGTTACAAAAGCGTCCCAGAGGCATGAAATGGAATATTGCTTGGATAGCAAATCCATTATGTGGAAAGTCTGAATCAAAAGCTCACTGTGTGGATGTCATCTGCAGACTGCATTCTTCTGGTTTCCGGAGGAACAGCCTATGGTGAACGGAAGGCCCAATATACGGAAGTGAGGCTAAGCAGCCATGTGCAGGATGTGACGATTCCTTGGGTGAGCCCAGTACCAGAGCGCTGTGTGTCTGCTCTGCAATTATGGAAGCCTCCTTGGATGGCGGGGAATGCCCATGGTCTGCCCCTGCCTTTTCTTGAGGGCCGACCAGGATGTCTTTGGCTGTTCTATATGGGCCAGCTAGGATGGGGGATAACATCACAACAGTGAGAGTCAAACGTCCCAAGAAACCCCCGGGAAGGTTAACGAGGTCAACAAATGCCCACAGAAGTCAGATGTGTCGGCCTAACGGCGCAAGAACGCAGCTCTGCTGTAAACAGGCACAACGCAATCACGTCCGAAGAAAAAAAAACTCCGGATGAACGAAGAAGAAGAAATGCTGAAATATTATACAAGTAAACAAATAAATTACTGCTACAGGAATTGGACCCATGCATATACAGATGGATCAGCCAAAAATTCAATAGAGAATGGAGGAGGAGGAATTCTCCTAAATTTAAAAAATGGAGTGAAAAAAACACATTCAATGGCAACTGGAAAATTTTCAAGTAACTTCAAAGCGGAGGCAGAGGCTCTGAAAACTGCAGCAGAAATGCTCCTGATGGAGGAAAATAAAGAGAAGCAAATAGCTATCTTCACAGATGCAAAGTCAGCTGTCTCAATACTGAAGAGAAATAACAGCACAGAACTAACTGACCTAAGAGCAGCACTCCATGGTCTATGCCAAAAATACAAAAAAGTTGTAATACAGTGGATCCCATCACATTGCAAAGTTTTTGATAAAAAGCACTTATAGAACCAAATTGGAATCAGAGCATCCAGGACATCAGAAGGATGATGCATATTACAAACTCGACCGAAGAGAACAAGTAGCAATCTTCAGACTCCGCACAGGACATAACAGGCTGAAATACCACTTGTTCAATAAACTAAAGATAGGAGATACCGATGAATGTAATTGTAGAACTGGAAAAATGACAGCAAAACATTTGCTGCAGGATTGCCCAACGTATGCAGAACAGAGAAAGATATTTTGGCCCACACCTGCTTCATTTGAGGACAAGCTCTATGGAGATATCAACAAGCTAAATTTGACCACAGATTACTTTAACTGCATACAGGTTGACATTTAAAGGTGCATGAAGACCCAGAGGCATGAAATGGAATATTGCTTGGATAGCAAATCCATTATGTGGAAAGTCCAAATCGAAAGCTCGCTGTATGGGCTTCATAAAAGGTGGAAAAGTGTCCTAGTGGCATGAAATGGAATATTGCTTGGATAGCAAATCCATTACGTGGAAAGTCCGAATCAAAAGCCCATTGTGTGGGCTTCATAAAAGTGTCCTAGTGGCATGAAATGGAATATTGCTTGGATAGCAAATCCATTACGTGGAAAGTCTGAATCAAAAGCCCACTGTGTGGATGTCATCTGCAGACTGCATACTTCTGGTTTCCAGAAGAACAGCCTATGGTGAACGGAAGGCCCAATATACGGAAGTGAGGCTAAGCAGCCATGTGCAGGATGTGACGATTCCTTGGGTGAGCCCAGTATCAGAGCACTATGTATCGGCTCTGCAAGTATGGAAGCCTCCTTGGATGGCGGGGAATGCCCATGGTCTGCCCCTGCCTTCCCTTGAGGGCTGACCAGGATCTTTGGCTGTTCTATATGGACCAGCTGGGATGGGGGATAACACCACAACAGTGAGTGTCAAACGTCCTAAGAAACCCCGGGAAGGTTAACCCGGTCAACAAATGCCTGCAGAAGTCGGGTGTGTTGGCCTAACGGCGCAAGAACGCAGCTCTGCTGTAAACAGGCACAACGCAATCACATCCGAAAAAAAAACTCCGGATGAACGAAGAAGAAGAATTACTGCTACAAACGACACTTGTATTCTGTTTAATTTTAGTAGTTAAATTACCAGTTCTAATTATAAATAAATACAGGTCCACTATAGTTTAGTTCTATTGTATTGTATGGGCGTCGCCATCTTGAATTTTGTGTTATGACGGCCATATCTCATTTTCATGTGCTAAATATTTTTCCCTGATCGCTAGCAAAACCAAGCATTGTTGGAACTCTTCACATTTATGCGAAATTGAATGGGAGATTCAAAAATGCAACAAAAAGTTAAGATGTGTTTAAACTACAGGAGTTATAATACAAATTAGCTTACTATTCGTGAATAAGCTTCAAGAAATTCAAGAGAAGAAAGTCCTAAGCGACAGTCACTTGCAGCCTGACAGATAGACCATAGTAGCATTTATTAGAGTTGTTTCCCCCGATCTGTGACGTTTGGTTTTCGAATACATCGAATCTATAGCAGACGTAGGTAAAAACTGGAAGTGATTGGAGAGTCACAAGAAATCTCATGGGAAAAGGGCTCCGCCTACCCCCCTTCCCCCTTCCCCCCAAGACAGAGAACGTTAACTGACATTGCTATTAATATTTATGTATATTTAATTGCTTTATTGTGATCACCTAGTCCACTGTCTTAAAGTACTTTGATCTCATCTCATCTCATGTTCCTCTTGTACCTTGCGGTGTCGAGGTGGAGTATAAACTTCGTGAGAGTGCCAGATTATGGGCTTCATATATTGATATTCCCATGGACTCTGCTATTCCCTCCGTCCAACGTTTACGTGGTCGGCCTCTTCCTCTGTTTCCATCTGGTCTGTACATCATTGCTTGTTGTGGTATGCTGTTGACTGGTAACCTACTTGCATGGCCAAACCATTTGACTTGCTGCTTTCTAATAAAATCTAGTGCTGCTTTAACCCCCACTTTAGTCCTGATTTCTGATCTTATCTCTTCTTGATACGTTGAGTATTCTTCTCAGGAACCTCATTTCTGTTGTGATTTTTCTTTTCTCTTTTTCTGTCATTGTCCAGGTTTAGCATTGGTAGCATAGAGTTCGTAGGAAGATTGTGTTGTAAAGTGCTTTCTTAGCAGTTACTGATACATATTTGTTCTTTAGTATTGGTGCCATTTGTCCAATGAGTTGATTTGCCTTATTGCACCTATTTTCGATCTCGTCTTCTGATCTGCCATTTGATGATATTATACTTCCCAGGTACTTGAAACTCTTCACTTGTTTCAAGGAATGTTCGTTTAGGTGAATTGTTGTTGTTTGTTCTTCTTTAGTTAATAGTCCTTACCTCTGTTTTGCTTGTGCTAATTTTCATGTTATGTTCCCTACACATTTTCGTTTAGACGATTCATGTGATCTTGTAATTCAGCTTCTGATTTTGCTATTAGTGCTTGGTCGTCCGCAAACAAGAGTTCTCAAATGGTTAGATTTGCAGATGGTTCTTCTGTGTTCTCGTCATGTGGTATTCTTGCTATCTCTGCTTGGCTGGTTTCTTTACATATGTTGTCTATATATGTTATGAACAAGAGGGGACAGGACACAACCTTGTCGTACTCCAGATCTTACGGTGAAGGGTTCTGAGTGTCCTCCAGTTAGTTAGTTAGTTAGTCGACAGATCATCTTCATTGCACATCGAACCATTCAGTCCATAAGTGCTCGGATCCCCTCCTCAGCAAATCCCGCAGCGTGTAGCGGCTAACGACGCCAGTTCTGTGTTGGTTTATCAATCTTCTTTGGCTTCCTGCGTAGTGTTCTTGTTTGGCCACCCCTCTTTTAATTTGCTGTTTTCGCAGTCTGGCCATGGTTGTAGATTCACAGTCATCACTTGGATCATGCAAGAGTCTTACTTCTCGTAGAGCATTCAGAATGTCAGCCTGGTCCATGGCGTGTCAGCCCGCTCATTTCCTTGGACTCTAATCTTTGTCAGCCGAGACCGCTCCAGAGGCAGCAACCATTCTCTTCGGATCGACCCCTCCTCTATCCTCTTGATCATGTTCATTGAGTCGCTAAGGAAACATGCCCTAGTGAATGTCTGTGTCTCGAACCATGTTATTCCAGTCCTCCAGTTGCTCTCACTATGCATTCACTGTTGTTGTATAAACTTCTACATAGGTTTGTTAGATGTGTGCTCACTCCATATTGTTTAAGGATTTGCCACAACTTGTTTCTATCTACTCTATCGAATGCCTTTTCTTGGTCGACAAAGGCTAAGTAGAGTGTTTCATTGAATTCAATTGATTTTTCTATAAGTTATCTAAGAGCAAAAATTGCATCTGTGCATCCTTTGTTTTTCCTAAATCCAAGTACTTTGATGATGTTTTTCAAATTGGGTATTAGCTAATGAGACCACCACAAATGATAGGCCTTGAAAAACAAAATCCAACGGCACCTCAATGATGCCTGTATGTCAGTTCTAAGTGGAGACATTCTATTTGAGTTTCGTGATCTTGAAGAAATACTCAAGAATCCGTTCACTGAGCAGGTTTACTTTGTGTCCCAGTCAAAGTGAGAGCTGAAATTTGGAAAATTTGGCTTCTTACTATTATAACTTTTGTTTTTAAATGATCATCTAAGCAACCTTACATTATTGCGATTGGGGGGTAGCGAAGCCTAACTACTCATGTCATCTATTTTTTCGATATGATGCGTTGCGACTTAATTAGCAATTTAAAATGCCTGCTAATTAATTACTAATTCATTAATTACCCTGTGCGTTATTAATGTTGCATCTCCATGGTGAAGGTGTTACGGATGTAGTTCGTAATCATGCATACCACGTTCGAAACACGACCGATTTGGCAGCAGACCACCTTGCGTTAGTTTTTTTATGAAAATAGAGTGCCAGTTGTTCAGAAAGCAATGGCAAACTACTGAATCTAAACTTGCCAAGAGATCACAAACGGCCAAAAAATGCTGGAGTTGACTGCTATGTCCTGTAAATGATATGCACTAACTTTTATTATTAATGTTAGCTTAAAAACCTGGCAAGATGTGTATATTATACGGAATGATGCTATGGACCCAGTGGTTACTTTACTTTTTTGTGTGTGTTTGCCCTGACCCAATTAGCAATTGATTGATTGATTGATTGATTTAGAAATCGACATCACAGCATTCGGGGCATTCCCATAAGCGCTCCGTCCCCATCCTCAGCAGCCAGCAAAGAGTTCCAACACCAATAGTACCAGTAGCAATCTGATTATATGTCCGTCTCGCCTTTCCTCTGAGCATTGAGCGTCGGCCAGATCCCCTCGTCACTCCTCGCTGTTTCAGCCAGCAGGGGCCACGGAAGTGGAAATCCAGCAACTAATTCAGGACAATGCTCACTCGAGTGATGTGATTATCTACACAGATGGTTTGGTGTCAAGAGGTGAGAGAAGTGGCTGGGGTTTCATAGCCAAAGCTAATGGTCAATGTTTGGGGCAGGAGAGCCTGGCATATGATACCACAACATCCAGCTTAAGAATGGAAGTGGAGGCAGTCACTGCGGCTCTCCGCTGGATGGAGAATATGACACACACACACATTGTGATTGTAACTGACTCAGAAAGCATGCTGACGAGGGTGAGGACGGGCAGACTTCGTGCGGAGTGGCCTGCTTCGCTTCGGAGGTCACGGGTGACAAGCATCGCCTGGATCTTTTCTCCGGGGCATGCCGGTGTGCTGGGAAATGAACAGGCGGACAGATTGGCTGGCTTTGCAGAACTTTGTGGAGTATTGATACATGACAAGGCAGACGTGGTTGCGGCCTTGTGAGAGCACGTGCACACCTCGGAGGAGCAAATGGATTACCATGGTCTGGCAAGAATGAGACAATGAGGAGTGACGAAGGGATCTGGCCAACGCTCAAAGGAAAGGCGAGACGGACTTATAATCAGATTGCTACTGGTACTATTAGCGTTGGAACTCTTAGCTAGATGCTGAGGATGGGGACGGAGCATTTATGGGAATGCCCCGAATGCTGTGATGTTGATTCCTAAATCAATCAATCAATGTCTGACTGCTCCGCTGGCACTCTGACCCACTCCTCTCCTCGCCTAATGTTCTCCAAGGGGCACACCTGTCTGATCGTATCCTCCGCCTGAGCCATCCATGATTTCCCTCTTATCAGTCGCTGACCCTTAACTGCGTCCAGCGCCTCATGCAGTGGGTGGTCGGTCTGCAGCTACTCTGAGGTAAACCTTCGCCTGCATCACCTTGAGCCTACCAGCAACAGTCGACAGACCAAGGATGTAACGCATACACACTACTGGCGTGTTTCTGGTGCATCCCAGAATGACCAGCATAGCTTCATTCTGTATGCGCTCTAACTTCAGTTGACTCTCTGAGACAGTGAGCAGTCCTAATCCATAATCAATTACTGAGAGGATCAAGTAATTAAAAGTGGCCACCAATTAATTATTATTCATTAATGACTAATTATAGATGACATGGGAAGTTAGGTCTGGCTACCCCGATGGCAATGATATATAATTGCTAAAATGTTCGTTTAAAACCAAAAAAGTTTTAGTACCACGAAGCTCAGTGAGCAGATTCCTGAGTATTTTTGCCCCACTTGATTCATGTTTCCCCAATTTGAACATGTTTCTACCACTTTGTACATTTCCTTATAACAGTGAGTAATTTGGAATTACAATGGTTATATTATAGTTTGTTCTATCCCACTAGACATGACGAACATCAGTACCTGAATGCCATCAAGGAAATACTAGATCATGGTTGTCTGCGGGGAAACAGAACAGGGATTGACACTAAGTCTATTTTTGGTATGCAGATGAGATACAGTTTACGAGAATGTAAGTTTACCTTGGCAACATTCTTCAATTATGACTACATAAAGCTTTGGAAATAGATGCCGTAACTTATTCTTTGCAGGTCTGGGGTTGCAAGTATTTTTTTTTGTTCCCAGCAGATTTATTTCACTTTAATTTATATTTCTTGTTGGTTTCCAGCGGATTTACTTCACTTTAGTATTTATTTCTTGTCAGCGGATTTATTTCACTTTAATATATATATTTTGTTTCCAGCAGATTTATTTAACTTTTAATATATATTTCTTGTTGTTTTCAGTGGATTTATTTCACTTTAATATATATTTCTTGTTGTTTCCAGCAGATTTATTTAATTTAAATATATATTTCTTGTTTCCAGCGAATTTACTTCACTATTACATGTCTTGGTCAGCATGGCTGAATGGATAAAAACGCGTGTTCTTAAACATCTGGTGTGCTGATGATGAGGTAAGGGGTTCAACCCCTACACAAGACAGTTGGACAAAAATGTTGACCTCTCGTCCTTGACTTGGGGACGTAAATTACAAGTATCTCTGAAGTCGGAGTGGGTTTGCCTGATGGCGAGGGACACTGTTAATAGGGTAAACTAATCCACACGCATTGTTCAGTCTAGCACTGTTATAAGTAGTGTGTGTGTATGAACTACTATTGAGTTCAAAGCGAGCGAGCGATAAAATAAAAAATTTTTCTTGTCACTAGCTGATTTAATTATTAGGAAATATTCTGAATGTCACTGGCTGGCCAAATTGCATGCTCAGGCGTGTATGTAGCAAAAGCGTCTCAGCTGCTACCAAAGGAAAAATTGCTTTGCTAGCAAATTTATTAGGTAAAAAGTCTGACACGACCGCTCATTGTATGGGAGTCACCAAAGTGCCAAATGTACGGATTGCATTCTTCTGTTCTCCAAAGGTGCAGTCTGGTGAATGGAAGGCTCAGTATACGAAAAGATGCTAAACGGCCATGTGCAGGATGTGACGATTCCTAGGGTGAGCCCAGTACCAAAGCATCAAGTATTGGCTCTGCACTTATGAAAGCCTCCTTATTGGAGAATGCCCATAGCCTGTCCCTGCCTTCCCTTGAGGGCTGACTGGTATGCATGTGGCTGTTCTTGAAGGATCATTTAATGTGTCATGTGTAGTTGGAGGGACGAATATGTCAATACGAGACTAGAAGACTGGAACATCCTACAAAACACTCGAGAAGGCTTACCCAGTCAACAAATGCCTTAAGATGTTGGATGTGTTGATGAAAAGACGCAAATTGCAGCATTGCTGTAAACCGGCACTAATAAAAAATATTGGACAAATTATGAAGAAGAAGACCTGAATTCTATCCTCATATTATAAAACTTGGAAATATCAGCCTCAAATACTGGCCGTAGATCTATTAATGGTGTTCATAATTAAGTTTACAGCCTAATAATTGGAATGTATTTGTCATGTTACTAATTTATATTGCAGCCTTTCCACTACTGACAACGAAACGAGTATTCTGGAGAGGCATTCTGGAAGAACTGCTGTGGTTCATACGAGGCTCAACAAATGGTCATGAACTCTCTGAGAAAGGAGTCCATATATGGGATGCAAATGGATCGCGTGAGTTCCTGGACAATCGAGGTCTGCATCACAGAGAAGAAGGTAATTTAATATGTTTGTTATGCCAACTTTTTTTTTTTTAAATCGCCACAAATTTAGTATGCTTTCATCTTTTGTCTGAAGCAACTCACTCCAAGTGTGCTAGATCTGGCTATCTCATGCAGCTCTGTACATTATTGTTGGGAGAAAAAATACATGCAAAAAAACCGGACTCATTTTCAAGTTTCCCAAAGGACATACCAGCATCGAGAGGAAATGGAGCTTAGGGACCGAATTAGACAGATTGCAGCGAATCAGGAGGTGAGACAAACACAGTGGTACTGGATAGGACACAGTAAGAACCCCTGAAAATGGCATAACTACAAGACCTATCTTTGGAGCTCGCAGGGCAAGCAACATAGAGGGAGACCTGGACAGACATGGAGATGAAAACTAGAAATAGAGATTGATCAGTGGGAAAGAACATGGTGTGAGTTGGATAAAGGATAGGCGGCTTGACATTGGTTGCTGGAGGGCCTCTGCCTCATTAGGGGATACAGAGCAGAGGATGGCAGAGATTCTGTTATTGGCCACAGGGCTTTTCCAGTGTTCTGTGCTTACTTGCACAAAGGAGAACAGTTCTGAAATCATAAGGGACTAAAATCCAGTCAGTTGCTAATTTGCTGGACTTGTAATTTCAGGAGACCTGGGACCAGTCTATGGCTTCCAGTGGCGCCATTTTGGAGCTGAGTACACAAACATGCATGCTGACTACACTGGGCTAGGCGTGGATCAACTGAGGACTGTCATGGACAAGATCAAGAATGCCCCAAATGATCGTACCATTGTCATGTGTGCTTGGAATCCTAAAGGTATGTAAACATGCTTCTTCTTCTTCTCCACTGTCTGCTCCTAAAGGTATGTAAATATGCTTCTTCTTCTCCACTGTCTGCTCCTAAAGGTATGTAAACATGCTTCTTCTTCTCCACTGTCTGCTCCTAAAGGTATGTAAACATGCTTCTTCTTCTCCACTGTCTGCTCCTAAAGGTATGTAAACATGCTTCTTCTCCACTGTCTGCTCCTTACTGTGTTGCTCCATCTCTTCCTCCATGTCCTCCCATTTTTCAAACAGATGGACATTATAGTTGTGTGGTTGGACTGTGGCCATGCCATGAGAAGTGCTGGAATATGTTGAACAGTTAGAAGAAACAATAGGAAAAAAAGAAAACGAAGACAGAAAAGATATAATTGCTTAGCTAGGCTTCTAGCCACTTTCAATGGCTTGGGGCACATCAAGAATTGAGAGGTCTGATCTTCCAGTAACATGTTTGATTGATGTTATGAAGACAGAGCAGTTTACTATAGCAGTTGTCACAATCCTTCATATCTTATAGATCATGGCTTGCGCAACTGTTTGGGTAGGGGTTGATATGTGGTTGGGTTGAGGACCACTATGTTTACATCTCACCACCCCTTAGGTTAGATTGATAGTGCACGAATGACTCGCATGAAAGTGTACACCAACTGGGTTAGATTGATGGTGCATAAATGACTTGCATGAAAGTACACCGAATGGGTTAGATTGATGGTGCACGAATGACTCATGAAAGTGTACACCGAATGGGTTATATTGATGATGCACAAATGACTCGCATGAAAGTACACTGAATGGGTTATATTGATGGTGCACGAATGACTCGCATGAAAGTACACTGAATGGGTTATATTGATGGTGCACGAATGACTCATGAAAGTACAACGAATGGGTTAGATTGATAGTGCACAAATGACTCATAAAAGTGTACACTCAATGGGTTAAATCAGAGGTTCCCAAACCACAGCCTGCGGGCCACTTGTGGCCCGCCAGCTGTCAGAAAGTGGCACGCGAGGCCTTGTTATTTAATATAATATATTTTAATAATTTCAAAAATACACTTGGAGAGCCCCGTCAGTGTTTCGGAATGAAACGTTATGAAGTTCCCATATCTCAGCCTTGTCGACCAAGGCGCAAGGCGCAATGTTGTCGTCTGTTACAGCTGTTTAGCAGAGTAGATTTTTTCAAATAAAAATTTACAGTTAAAGCCTATAGATGTGTGTGGAAAATCTAAAATCAAACAATGATAAAAAGCGAAAATGTGAAGACGTTGCTTGTCATGAATTCAATGAAGATTGGACAGAGAAATTTATGTTTATACCTAGCCGTAGTGGTAAACCAACCAGTTTTCTTAATCTGCGGATTTTGCGTTTCTGTTACCAAAAAAAAATTGAAGTCGCTCTTCTGTTGGCTCACAAAAAGCTGCTAGAATGCTTGGCGATTAAAAGGTGTGAAACAAAATTTGATCAAATTCCTTTGTCTAATAATACCATGGCCAGGCGAGTTGAAGAATTAGCCAACGGTGTTCATCGTCAAGTAGCAGCACATATAAACATTTTTTTATTTTTTTCATTGACAATGGATGAATCCACTGGCATTTCTGACACAGCTCAGATCGCAGTTTTGGTTCGAGCAATAACGATAATTTTGAAGTCACTGAAGAACTTTTAGGACTTGAATCGATGCATGCAACTACCAAAGGGACTGATCTGTTTGAAACTCTGAAGTTGTGTATAGAGAACAACAATATAGAATGGACCAAATTGGACAATGTATGCACCGACGGTGCTCCGGCTTTGACGGGTTAAAAGTCTGGATGTCTAGCATTATTGAAACAGTATTTTGGCAGCACTATATTAAAATATCATTGTATCATTCACCAAGAAGCTCTGTGTGGAAAGATTAAATCTTAAACATGTCATGGATGTAGTTCTGAGATGTGTGAACAAAATTCGAAGTAAGGCGCTGACCAGGCATGAGTTCAGACAGATTCTATCAGACCTGAACTAGGAATACGGTGAGCTACTGTTACACTGTGATGTCAGATGGCTATCTAAAGGGAAAGTTCTGTCACAATTCTAGGCACTGAAAAATAGTGTCTATCTGTTTCTGTCTGAAATAAATGAATTGCCTACAGAACGGGAATGTCTGCTGAACGATGACAGGTTTAATGATCTGACATTTTTGGTGGACATCACTTCTCATTTAAACTCTTTAAATGCGAGGATCCAGGGAAAAAACAAACTATTCACAAATTTGTGTGATGACATTTCTTCATTTAAAATGAGACTACGACTGTTTATCAGACAGCTGACTGAAGGGACTGTGTGGTGGAAAAGAAATGTGACTTGTTACAGTACAAAGTAAAAGTTGAAAGTCTTCTGGATATCTTTCAGTCGAGATTTCAAGAGTTCACAATAGAGGAGGATAAAGTGGCCCTCTTCATAAATCCGTTCGTATTTCCTGATGCTAAGCTCTGTCAATTACAGCAAAACCTTCAGTACGAAGTCGAGCAATTTGAACACTTGGTTCATTCGCCCTGAGATACATTTGTCGTTTTGATTCGACTTACAGATGCGAGCAGTCATTTTTGCAATAACCATTATAAAAAACAAGCAACGTTCCAGACTCACTGACCATAACCTAGCTGCGTTTATGACTTTGGGAATGACAAATTTGTGCCCAGACATTGATAAACTGGCATCTGAACTTAACTGGTTATGAACAGTTACAATTGTAAATTAATTACATTTAATAGCGATTTTTCAAAACTGATAAAAAATGTATTATTAATTGAACTTTTGATTTTAAACTAAAAAATGACCACAGTGTAGTACTGGCACTGACTGCCTTTAAAGTTTTAGAATTTTGTTGACGAAAGTTAAAAAAGTTAAGAATGATATTGCACGACTTTCATAATTTTATAGTGTTATGGCCAGCTTAACCACCAAAACTAGTAGATATGGCCCTCTGCTTGAAAAGCTTGGGAACTACTGGGTTAGATTGATGGTGCACGAATGATTCGTATTAAGTGCATGAAAAGAAACTTTGTTTTAAGCGACTGGCATTCACTGAGGTCACTGGGTGAGCCTCACAGGGAGACGCTAGCAATCCTGAAGTCTGAGATCGTAGCTAGCCCAACTGGTTTTGAGGCCTGGCTCCTTGAATAGCAGAGTACTTGTGCGTGTATATTTGTTACAGAATGTGTTCCAGCATTCCTTGTTTGTGATAGTGGGTTACATGACTCCTTCATTTGTGCTGCTGTTCATTGATGTTAGACTGCTACAGGACAAACAAATGACATGACAAACTCTGTGGTTTGTTTAGTTCAGCAAGCATAGGTCCAGTAACAAGCATGTGGAGCTGTTATACCGAGTCCAGTGGAAGTCATGTGGCTGAATGCATACTTGCTCCACTTCCACTGTGCTGATGGCAAGTTAAGGGGCTCTCTCCATTCACTGGTCAGTTGGACTTAAATGTTGACTTCTCAACCTTGACTTGGGGGCGTAAATTACACGTACCTCACAAGAGAGGTTTCGCCTGATGGTAGGGGACACTGATTTTAGGGAAAGATGGCCCACACAAAAAGCAGTCCAGTGTGAACTATGCTCGGGTTCAATAGCAAGCAAACAAAAGGAACAAAAGTTGTATGGTTAGATTCCAATAGATTACAAACAGTTGAAGAAGAGCTACGATTGCTTGGTTTCATTGTGCTGAATGTTTTGTTCTTTTCCTCGTCTACATCAGGCCACATATGTACTGCTTCAGCCAAACACCTTGCCCGGTCTATAATGACACTTACAGCTTGGTAACATTTAGAATCAATGACAATTCCTTCTCACAAAATGGATGAGACAATGTATCTCTAAAGCACTGTTGGTGTTGTATACTTTCAGATTTGCCACAGATGGCTCTGCCACCCTGCCACTGTCTGGTTCAGTTCTATGTGGCTAACGGAGAATTGTCTTGCCAGTTGTACCAGAGGTCGGCAGACATGGTAAGCTTGAGAAGTGCTGTCATTGATGGTTGTCTTGTGGAGGGGTTGAACAGTGCTGTCATTGATGAGATGGTTGTCTTGTGAAGGGAGTCATGCTGAGTCATCTTTCTGTAATTCATGTTTAGATATTGACAGTGAGCAAGTTACGCACATGTGATTATAGATAAACTCATGATTGCCATGTAAAAACTTAACTTGTTGGACATTGTATTATTGGTTTATTTTAAGAGGATATGGGGCATTATGGCTGGTGCCATCATCTGGCTATCCAGTGGTCTTGGAACCATCACATAACTATATGATCAACAGCCTGATCAAATTGATACCGAGTGGCCCACATATACAGAACAGTCACTTAATTTAGCCTACATTTGAGGAAATTAGAAATGATAAAAATGTCAAGTTAAATGCTGCTTTCTTTAAATATATTTATGTTGATATCTGAAAGTGTATGAAGAAGACATGGTATTAGGACACTAACTGGTCAGCAGCTTTCACTCTGACCACATCACTTAGGTAAGACAGCCTGTGTTATAATGACCATATAATTTATCGTTTGGTCCAGATAAAACGGCCTCAGCATCACATCCCCATGGTGACATAATGTTTAGTGCACCTGCTGACCAAGACAGTCAGTGACCCAGGTTTAATACTTGACCACTATGGCTCTGGGGTCGAACCATCCTTAAGGAATCTATACTGGACAATTGTAAGAATGTTGTGGGGATTGTCAAACATACTGGCAGCCTACTTGATCTGAGCATTCAAGAAAACTCATTCATAAACAGCATGTCTTGAACACTGAAATACTTTGACCAAATCAAACATCACAGCTACTTAGAAAGAACACTAATGGCAGGTGTGGTTATTGGAAGATGCAGTAGGCGCTGATCAACATGAGGGTGTACATAGGGTAGAAGAGGAAAGATAACGGCACCTCTACACCCCAGGAAATTAATAGGTTCCTCTGCATTCCAGGGTAGAAGAGGAAAGAATACTTAATACTGCAAAGTACTTCTACATGCCAGGAAAAACAACTCAACATATCTACAAATGGGATAGATTTAGAAATACTAGGGCCTCGACACACCACAGGGGAAGAGGACAGATTACACAAGACCATGAGTAATCTTATACTAGGGGTCACAAGATGAATAGACTAAGGTACCTTTACACCGTAGGCTAGAAGAGAAAGGCTAAGGTACTACAACACTCTAGGCTAGAAGAGAAAGACTAAAGTACTACTACTACACTCTAGGCTAGAAGAGGAGGACTAAGGTACTACTACATTCTAGGCTAGAAGAGAAAGACTAAGGTACTACTACACCCTAGGCTAGAAGAGAAAGACTAAGGTACTACTACTACACTCTAGGCTAGAAGAGAAAGACTAAGGTACTACTACACTCTAGGCTAGAAGAGAAAGACTAAGGTACTACTACACTCTAGGCTAGAAGAGAAAGACTAAGGTACTACTACACCCTAGGCTAGAAGAGAAAGACTAAGGTACTACTACACCCTAGGCTAGAAGAGAAAGACTAAGGTACTACTACACTCTAGGCTAGAAGAGAAAGACTAAGGTACTACAACACCCTAGGCTAGAAGAGAAAGACTAAGGTACTAGTACACTCTAGGCTAGAAGAGAAATGCTAAGATACCGTTACAGAACTGGTGACAAGACTGAATGAATCCACATCCTCTGATGTGGTCAGATGTAATGACAGAATTATGCAAAACACATTTCTATATTTTCAGGGCCTGGGTGTGCCATTTAACATTGCCAGCTATGCTCTCTTGACCTGCATGATTGCTCACGTAACAGGGCTTCAGGTTGGTTGTCATTGTTTGTTGACCTGTTAACCCATTTATCCATACCATGTTCACCCTCCTCTCCATACCATGTTCACCCACTTTTCCAAAGCATGTTCACCCACTTTTCCAAAGCATGTTCACCCACTTATTCATACCATGTTCACCGACTTCTATTCGTGTTCTCCCACTACTCCATACCATGTTCACTCACTTCTCCATACCAAGTTCACCTACCTCTCCATTCCATGTTCACCCACTTCACATCATTTTCACCTACCATTCCATATCATGTTCACCCACTTTTCCATATCATGTTCACCCACTTTTCCATACCATGTTCACCCACTTCTTCAAATCATGTTCACCCACTTCTTTACATCATGTGATCAGGAGGGAAGATTTATAGGGAACTGTTAAAGGGAGTTATTGTCCTTTGGGATCTCCTTCTTCTTCTGCGTTCATCCGGATATATTTTTTTCAAACGTAATTGCATTGTGCTTGTTTACAGCAGAGCTGCGTTCTTGCGCCATTAGGCTGACTCATCTGACTTCTGCGGGCATTTGTTGACTGGGTTAACCTCCCCGGGGGTTTCTTAGGACGTTTGACTCTCACTGTTGTGGTGTTATCCCCCATCCCATCTGGCCGGCCCATTTAGAACAGCTGAAGACATCCTGGTTAACCCTCAAGGGAAGGCAGGGGCAGACCATGGGCATTCCCCGCCATCCAAGGAGGCTTCCATAATTGCAGAGCCAACATATAGCACTCTGGTACTGGGCTCACCCTAGGAATCGTCACGTCCTGCACATGGCTGCTTAGCCTCACTTCCGTATATTGAGCCTTCCATCATCACAGGCTGTTCCTTCGGAAACCAGAAGAATGCAGTCTGCAGATGACATCCACACAGTGAGCTTTCGATTCAGACTTTCCATGTAATGGATTTGCTATCCAAGCAGTATTCCATTTTGTGCCACTGGGACACTTTCCATCTTTGATGACGCCCACATAGTGAGCTTTCGCTTCAGACTTTCCACTTAATGGATTTACTAGCCAAGCTATATTCCATTTCATGCCTCTGGGATGCTTTTGCTTCTGACATACCTGTGGTATGAAGTGTGGCAATCTAAATACTTCTTCATGCACCTTTAGATGTCAACCTGAATGTAGTTAAAGTAAGCTGCAGTCAACTTGAGCTTGTTGATATCTCCATAGAGCTTGTCCTCAAATGAAGCAAGCATGTGCCAAAATATCTTTCTCTGTTCTGCATATGTGGGGCACTCCTGCAGCAAATGTTTAGCTGTCATTTTACCAGTTCCACAATTACATTGATTGGTATCTCCTATCTTTAGTTTATTGAACAAGTATTTCAGCCTGTTATGTCCTGTGCTGAGTCTGAAGATTGCCACTTGTTCACTTTGGTCGAGTTTGTAATATGCATCATCCTTCTGGTGGCCTGGATGCTCTGATTACCATTTGGTTTTATAAACCTCTTTGCCTCATTATAGGTTATGTCCATGTCAGGCTGTGGTAGTCGTCCACCCTCTTTTGCTAGTCTGTCAACCTCTTCATTTCTAGGAATGATACAGTGTTATGGGATCCACTGTAATACAACTTTTTTGGATTTCTGGCATAGTGCCAGAGGCAGGGAGTGATCAGAGAATCTGGTCAACACTTGGCACCCCGAGGTAAGACAGACGGACACATATTGCTAAAGGAACCATTAGTTGTGGAACTCTTTGCTGGTTGTTGAAGATGACGGAGTGCAAATTGGAATGTTTCTCAACTAGATGAATAGATTATTACAAACTAGATCATGATAAAACTCATTGAAAACTAACTGTACAGCAGGAGGTTTCGTTTCAAGCACACATCACCAGTCAGAAAATTGCTGGTGTATAATGTTACAGTCTTGTTGGCCAACGTTGCCCAAGAGAACTACAATGTTAAATGATGGAATCGTAGGTTGCTGAGTAGACAGTCTACAGAAACATGTTACAGTGAAGGCACAAATGGATGCGGTGCCAGGATGGAATCGTAGGTTGCTGAGTAGACAGTCTACAAAAACATGTTACAGTTTACAGTGAAGGCACAAGTGGATGCGGTGCCAGGATGGATTCGTAGGTTGCTGAGTAGACAGTCTACAGAAACATGTTACAGTGAAGGCACAAGTGGATGCAGTGCCAGGATGGAATCGTAGGTTGCTGAGTAGACAGTCTACAAAAACATGTTACAGTGAAGGCACAAGTGGATGCGGTGCCAGGACAGCAGATAAAGTGATGGATCAGGTGCAGTCTTCTCCAACACCATTACCTCAGGTCCTCACTGTTGCTCTCAGCGTGTCTTTATATCCCTTTTCTAATTTTATTTTTTGTATTATATTAACATATATATGAAAACATTTTTATTTCCAGCCAGGAGATTTTGTCCACTCACTCGGAGATGCTCATATCTACGTGAACCACGAGGAACCTTTACGAGAACAGGTTAGTGAAGGATGCTGCTGTCTTGCTTCAGTGTCTTCTTCTTCTTTCGTTCGCTTGAAATATGTCTATAACTGCAATGCTGTCTCTTGTATGAATTGAACTGTCTTTTTCAGTTCACACAGCGGACCATAGAGTTTATCTTTCACTGTCGTCTCTCTAGGCCAGAAGGTTTGCCTAGATATGTTATATTTTGGGCAGTCTTGGAGAATTAAAAACGAAAATTATAGTAAATACATGAATGTAAATAAAATAGTCGATACATAAACCATGAAAATAAATAAAATAAAAATCAATAAAGATATGACTGGAGTAAGCAAATATGGGGCATGCCAATATACACTGTCTTTCTGAGAAGATATAGAAGTTTGGATGCTTCCAAGGCCAGAGACCAGTTGGTTATCCAATATCTACCCAAACATCCACCCAATCCGTCACCATATTCCTATCTGCTTGTGTCAGATTGGATAAAATTTTCATCAGCCATTACCACTGTGCTCCACATACATCGTAATATCTTGGCCAGAAGAGACACTTCAGCTCTGGTAGCTGTGATGAGTGACAGAGTATTCATGTCTACCCCCGCCTCTCGTTGGGAGCTGAACACAGTGTACGAAGCTATACTCGGGGATTTTGGGGTCGAAGAAAGGAACTAACTCTGAGGGTTGTGAACCCTGTGGAAGATGAATTGTAACTCTTAACTCCAATGTATTTGCATTCGGGTTGTTTGAACCATGAAAAAGGCTGGTGTCTGTATTGGAGTCAGGTTGTTTGAACCATGAAAAAGGCTGGTGTCTGTATTGGAGTCAGGTTGTTTGAACCATGAAAAAGGCTGGTGTCTGTATTGGAGTCAGGTTGTTTGAACCATGAAAAAGGCTGGTTTCTGTATTGGAGTCAGGTTGGCCTAGAGATTCCTCCAACCTGGTAGCACAGTTCCTGATCCTTGGCATCTGTTGCAGAGCTCCCTTTCCCCTCTCCAGGTTCAGTGGGGTATGCAGAACAGCACTGGAACTTGACATCAGTGCAGAAGCATATTAGGATGTATCCAGGTCATGATTCAGCACAACATACAGACTGGCTGGAATTAGGCCGAGGTTGGTGGTGTTCCCTCCCTGGGATTTAGGTATTTGTTTGTCACTAGACTCCAGCCCAGTGCCCAGGGAGAACATTTGAGGATATAACTGGCGTTACTGAATTTGAATGTACTTTATTTTCAAAGGGTCACAAATTGGGCACGTAAGCCTGTCTTACATTCGGCCCTTCCAATAACTCATTTTTCGTACATCAATTATTATTGTGATGTTACATTCACATAGCGAAGAAACATTGTCAAATGAATGTTGTGAGCATAAACAGTGCATGTTACCATTTATGAGACAAGCAGACAGCCAGAGAGAGAGAGAGAGAGCTTTTGTTTGTGATTGTCAACAAAGTAGTGTTGTTTACACAGATGAACTAGAAAGGAAGGTTGTTTACACAGATGAAATAGAAAGGAAGGTTGTTTACACAGATGAAATAGAAAGGAAGGTTGTTTACACAGATGAAATAGAAAGGAGGGTTGTTTACACAGATGAACTAGAAAGGAAGGTTGTTTACACAGATGAAATAGAAAGGAAGGTTGTTTACACAGATGAAATAGAAAGGAAGGTTGTTTACACAGATGAAATAGAAAGGAAGGTTGTTTACACAGATGAAATAGAAAGGAAGGTTGTTTACACAGATGAAATAGAAAGGAAGGTTGTTTACACAGATGAAATAGAAAGGAAGGTTGTTTACACAGATGAAATAGAAAGGAAGGTTGTTTACACAGATGAAATAGAAATGAAGGTTGTTTACACAGATGAACTAGAAAGGAAGGTTGTTTACACAGATGAAATAGAAAGGAAGGTTGTTTACACAGATGAAATAGAAAGGAAGGTTGTTTACACAGATGAAATAGAAAGGAAGGTTGTTTACACAGATGAAATAGAAAGGAAGGTTGTTTACACAGATGAAATAGAAAGGAAGGTTGTTTACACAGATGAAATAGAAAGGAAGGTTGTTTACACAGATGAAATAGAAAGGAGGGTTGTTTACACAGATGAAATAGAAAGGAAGGTTGTTTACACAGATGAAATAGAAAGGAGGGTTGTTTACACAGATGAAATAGAAAGGAAGGTTGTTTACACAGATGAAATAGAAAGGAAGGTTGTTTACACAGATGAAATAGAAAGGGGGGTTGTTTACACAGATGAAATAGAAAGGAGGGTTGTTTACACAGATGAAATAGAAAGGAAGGTTGTTTACACAGATGAGCTAGAAAGGAAGGTTGTTTACACAGATGAAATAGAAAGGAGGGTTGTTTACACAGATGAGCTAGAAAGGAAGGTTGTTTACACAGATGAAATAGAAAGGAAGGTTGTTTCTCTCATCTCATCTCATCGTGTTCCTCTTGTACCTTGCGGTGTCGAGGTGAAGTATAAACTTCGTGAGAGTGCCCGGTTATGGGCTTCGTATATCGACATTCCCATGGATTCTGTTATTCCCTCCGTCCAACGTTTACGTGGTCGGCCTCTTCCTCTGTTTCCATCTGGTCTGTACATCATTGCTTGTTGTGGCAAGCTGTTGGCTGGTAGCCTACTTGCATGGCCAAACCATTTGACTTGCTGCTTTCTAATAAAATCTAGAGCAGCTTTAACCCCCACTTTAGTCCTGATTTCTTCATTTCTGATCTTATCTCTTCTTGATACGTTGAGTATTCTTCTCAGGAACCTCATTTCTGTTGTTGTGATTTTTCTTTTCTCTTTTTCTGTCATTGTCCAGGTTTGGCATTGGTAGCACAGAGTTGGTAGGAAGATTGTGTTGTAAAGTGCTTTCTTAGTAGTTATTGATACATGTTTGTTCTTTAGTATTGGTGCCATTTGTCCAATGAGTTGATTTGCCTTATTGCACCTATTTTCGATCTCGTCTTCTGATCTGCCATTTGATGATATTATACTTCCTAAGTACTTGAAGCTCTTTACTTGTTTCAAGGGATGTTCGTTTAGGTGAATTGTTGCTGTTTGTTCTTCTTTAGTTATAGTCATTACCTCTGTTTTGCTTGTGCTAATTTTCATGTTATGTTCCCTACACATTTCGTTTAGACTATTCATGTGGTCTTGTAATTCAGCTTCTGATTTTGCTATTAGTGCTTGGTCGTCCGCAAACATGAGTTCTCTAATGGTTAGATCTGCAGATGGTTCTTCTTCTGTGTTCTCATCATGCGGTATTCTTGCTATCTCAGCTTGGCTGGTTTCTTTACATATGTTGTCTATATATGTTACGAACAAGAGAGGGGACAGGACACAACCTTGTCGTACTCCAGATCTTATGGTGAAGGGTTCTGAGTGTCCTCCAGTTGCTCTCACTATGCATTCACTGTTGTTGTATAAACTTCTACATAGGTTTGTTAGATGTGTACTCACGCCATATTGTTTAAGGATTTCCCACAGCTAGAAAGGAAGGTTGTTTACACAGATGAGCTAGAAAGGAAGGTTGTTTACACAGATGAGCTAGAAAGGAAGGTTGTTTACACAGATTAACTAGAAAGGAAGGTTGTTTACACAGATTAACTAGACAGGCTTTGTCTGGAACACACAGGGCAACAGAAACAGTTCTAAAAATACACAGAGAAAAGAATTAGAGAAGATGGATAATATGGGTGGACATGGGCAGAGATAAATATGATAGCAAAGACTGAGTGAGCTGGTCAAGGGGATATCCTCTTATGGGAGATAAATATGATAGCAAAGACTGGGTGAGCTGGTCAAGGGGATATCCTCTTATGGGAGATAAATATGATAGCAAAGACTGGGTGAGCTGGTCAAGGGGATATCCTCTTATGGGAGATAAATATGATAGCAAAGACTGTGTGAGCTGGTCAAGGGGATATCCTCTTATGGGAGATAAATATGATAGCAAAGACTGAGTGAGCTGGTCAAGGGGATATCCTCTTATGGGAGATAAATATGATAGCAAAGACTGAGTGAGCTGGTCAAGGGGATATCCTCTTATGGGAGATAAATATGATAGCAAAGACTGGGTGAGCTGGTCAAGGGGATATCCTCTTATGGGAGATAAATATGATAGCAAAGACTGAGTGAGCTGGTCAAGGGGATATCCTCTTATGGGAGATAAATATGATAGCAAAGACTGAGTGAGCTGGTCAAGGGGATATCCTCTTATGGGAGATAAATATGATAGCAAAGACTGAGTGAGCTGGTCAAGGGGATATCCTCTTATGGGAGATAAATATGATAGCAAAGACTGAGTGAGCTGGTCAAGGGGATATCCTCTTATGGGAGATAAATATGATAGCAAAGACTGAGTGAGCTGGTCAAGGGGATATCCTCTTATGGGAGATAAATATGATAGCAAAGACTGAGTGAGCTGGTCAAGGGGATATCCTCTTATGGGAGATAAATATGATAGCAAAGACTGAGTGAGCTGGTCAAGGGGATATCCTCTTATGGGAGATAAATATGATAGCAAAGACTGAGTGAGCTGGTCAAGGGGATATCCTCTTATGGGAGATAAATATGATAGCAAAGACTGAGTGAGCTGGTCAAGGGGATATCCTCTTATGGGAGATAAATATGATAGCAAAGACTGGGTGAGCTGGTCAAGGGGATATCCTCTTATGGGAGATAAATATGATAGCAAAGACTGGGTGAGCTGGTCAAGGGGATATCTTCTTATGGGAGATAAATCATCATCTAGGTCTTGCCGGCTGGCGTAGGCAATCATGCCGCTCCACAAACTACAATCTTCGACATCATAGATCAATTCGTGTGGGAGTGGGAGATACATAGGAAAAAAAGAGCTGTTCTGTAACTCAGCCTCATGAATGCCTGATGATTTTATAGTTAATGTAATGTTTATGTCATGATGTGCACGGCATGTAGGTGGCTGTGAGACCAAACTGGACTGCTTAACTATCTTTTTGTTTTCTTGATTTTGTTTACCAGCTGGGTCGAGTTCCTCGCCCATTTCCTCAACTGGTTATCAAACGAGACGTCAAGAACATTGAAGACTTTACAGTGGATGACTTTGAGATCACAGACTACAAGCCACATCCAAAAATCAAGATGGATATGGCCGTCTAGGCAACAGCCAAATAAAAACTAAGACCTGTTTTCAAATATTTCTGTAGTTTCATGGTTTTATGTTTCCTGGGGTAGGAGCCTGTCCTACTACTAGGCACGTCCACCAGATGGTGGAGTGGCTTCTGGATATTTTGTCTAGGGGTTAGCTGTGAATATGTTGAATAAGCAGCCGTGGACCAATACAGGCAGTGGTCACTGAGAGGAGGCTAGTGTTGTTTGTAAACTTAATATTTTCTTGTTTTCCATTAATTTAGCTGTGTAAATATTTCTATTGCTCTTTGTGATGATATGTACCTGTTTGCTGTATTGTATGAGCTTTAGTGGTTACACACCTTGATAATATTGGTATTAAATAAGTACATGATCCTGTCAGGACTGGGAATTGTTGATGCTCAGGTTTGTAGATTTTATGTCAGAGAATTCCAGAGTATCTCAGTGTGTCAGAAATAATGACAAGCAAGTACATAAATATGTCAACAAATATATTGAGAGAAATTACATAAAGTGAGCTGTGTGGAATATCTCAGTTCAGTGCTGACAGCGATGGAAATGTGGTGTCAGAAATTCAAAGAACAAAAAAAAAAAAGAAGCAAAAACTAAAGCAGTTATAATCTGTAGAGATTGTAACAATTAGGACAAGAAAAATCACAGTATTAAGAGCATGCATACTTCCTGTGACAACACACGAGTGTGACACAGGGACCATTTAACACATCAGCTGAAATCACAGATGTGCCGTAGAGTGCACACAAGTACTAAAAATACATTGGATGGAACAGAGAACAAGCAGGTCTGTCCAACAACAAGAACCCAATACTGAAAAACACAAATCACATTGAGGAAAGGGAAATATGCTGGACTTGTAAAAATACATGAGTGTCTGGAGAAGATAATTATGGTGAAAGGTGGAGAGGAGGAAGAGCATAGATGAATGCAAGATGTGATAATTTACACATGGTAGCACCAGAGGCAGGACACGTGGCTGATATATGGACAATAAACAACCACTGTTATGGTTGGCAGAAGTTCTGCCCAGAAGTCACTGGATACTGTTCTGGTGTCAGAGTTAAATCCTAGAGGGCATAATAGAATTGAAGTATTTAGTGAAAGTTTCATCACACCATAAAATCCAGCTCTAGCATTGTAAAGCAATTTTTGTTTCATCAACAGCCAGGCATGGTATGGAGGTCATACTGGTGTAGATTTGTAGAAACTAATAAATATTGGGTCAGATGATTATTTCGGTTCAGTGCGGACTGCCATCATAGTGCTGTGGACAGAGATGCTCATGTCTCTTCCATAATAAATCTGTCAGCCCAGAGATGCTCCTGTCTCTTCCATAATAAATCTATCAGGACACATCGGCTAACTGTCCCACTTAGGTCTTCATTGCACCTTCTTGCGTGTGTGGTGCGCGGCCGCGTCCTGACCACTAATCTTCAGTGTGAACATTTCAACTAATGATGTTCATTCATTCAATTGGACACCCTTGGTTTGGCCGAATTAGTTCATTCATAAGGTCATTTCCATGCATTGATTGACAGAGTCCAGTCTAAGTTCAGCCTAGTATCAGAGTTAAATATCCAATTGATCAAAAGCTCACAGGGAAACGGGTGCACAATTTTTTTAACATGAACAAGATGTTTATATTAACATACGCAGTGTTTATATTTACATATGCAAGAGAGACGGGCTGTTTTCACAATAGGTATTTATTGCTTTTTCACCCGCAATGCTTTACCAAAACCTGAGGTAAACAAAATCTCAGATCTGCATTTGTGTTGTAGTATTACTGTAGAATATGTTCGTTGCTTAGAATGATACCAGTTTTATGGATAGGGGTGTTTCACACAAAAGGTAAGGTACCACCAAACATGTGTTCAACTTTTGTACAAACAAATGTTTCCTCTTTATGTACAGTGTATTATGTTGTAGGTTTATGGTATTTAATGTCTTTATTTCATTGTTGGGTGATGTATGGGTCTTCAGGTTGTTTGAGCTCTGTAAAGGCTTCCATCTATCAGAGTGAGATTGGTGTAGAGATTATCCTCCTGATCAGTCTTCATGAGGTCTGTGTTGTCAGATCTCCTCCTCTCCACGCTTAAAAATCAGTGGGGTGTGCGATACTGGTAGTGTAACTTCACATCTGGAGGCGTGTTAAGATGTGACCAGGCTATGATTCAGCACAGCGCATACAGACAAGCTATGATTAGGTTTGGGTTGGTCATGTTTCCTTTATAGGTTTTTGGTATTTCCATTCTCATCAGACTCCAACCGATGCCAGAGGGAGTTCTGTTGTATAAATCATGTAATGATTCAGAAACATGTTGAAATAGAAAAAGCATGCCATGACTACTGATTTAGAACACTTATTTGACAAGCAGTCAACTATGGAATATGTTGTATGTTGAGTTGAATCAAGAACAGACACCACAGCACTCCGGACATTCCCATATGTGCTCTGTCCTATCTTCAACAACCAGCAAAGAGTCCCAATACTAGTGGTATCAGTTGCAATTTGACATGTTGTATTTTCCATATGTATAGATTTAAGACCAATGTAAAGCTGTTTTATTATGTACTACCTATGTTTATAATTATATTCATTGTGTAAATATTTCTGGATGAACCAGCATTCACTGCCACGGTGTACAATACAATTCTGTGAAAACTGGATATATTCCTTTCTTTAATGTGTAAAACTGGATATATTCATTTCTTTAATGTATAAAACTGCATATATTCCTTTCTTTCATGTGTAAAACTGGATATATTCCTTTCTTTCATGTATAAAACAATATATTCCTTTCTTTCATGTGTAAAACTGGATATATTCCTTTCTTTCATGTGTAAAACTGGATATATTCCTTTCTTTCATGTGTAAAACGATATATTCCTTTCTTTCATGTGTAAAACTGGATATATTCCTTTCTTTCATGTGTAAAACTGGATATATTCATTTCTTTCATGTGTAAAACTGGATATATTCCTTTCTTTCATGTGTATGGTTTGACATTGCTGTTTTGTCAGTACAATAACTTGTGCATGAACTATATTAACATTCCATTATACTTGTATTCTGTCCTATTTGGCATCCTGCACATGATCTGAAATACTCTTTATTCTCTCTATCTGTGTGTGTGTGAGCGAGAGAACTGTCTATTAAATAAATACTACAGTAAGACTTCCACACTCATGGAGCCACAATGTTTCCTCTGACAGGAGTTCATCACTGTGAGACGTTTGCTTCCAATACACTTTTCCTAGCATTTATCTTGGTACACATCATCATCATCATCATCATCAAGTGCTCGGCCAGCTGGCGTAGGCATTCATGGCTCTCCACAGATCTCAGTCTTTGGTGTTCTGGATCAACTCTGCTGATGATATTTCTCCATACCACCATCTCAATCCATCCAGCATCATTTCTCTTGGTAGGCCTCTGCCTCTCTTCCCTTTGATCTTTCCAGTCACGATGTTCTCCAATGCCTCTCTTCTAATTTAATGACCAAAGAAAGCTGTTTATCTCTTTCTTATTGTTGTATTAATGTTCTAGTTTCATTAGCCTCTTTCAGGCAATCATTATTATTTACTCTGGCAGTCCAAGGAATTCATAAGTCGTCTCAGGAACCACATCTCTGTAGCTTCCAAGTTCTTCCTAATTTGTTCATTTACATTCCAAAATTCACTGCTATACAGAAAAACAGGTTCTATATAGCATATCAGCGCTCTCTTTCTTAATTCAATGATAGTGGTTTATTGCATAAGATACTCTTCATTTTCTGAAATGCAGCTTTTGCTTGCCCTATTCTGCTCTTAATCTCTGTTGCACACCTTCCGTCTATTGTTATAATTGCTCTTTTTTTTAAAATTCGCATATCCTTCACAGGACATCGCTGTCAACAGCAGCATCTTTCAGCTGTCTGTTGATTTCTTGGCAAGATTACGCTCAGTAGTTTGCCATAGCTTTCTTAGCGGCCGGCTCAGTTATCCCGCAAGTCACCAGCGGGGGTAGAACCGCTTCCAGTTCTCGCCCGCTATGAGACTGCGTGATTAACGGGATTACAGAAAGTGGTGTAACCCCTCGGCCAGAGAGACTGGCATAATTGCCCTTAGGTATTTAAAATTATCCACTTGGTTAAGAATTTTCCCTTCTATTTCAATTTCACATTTTGGTGTCACCTTTTTTTTTATATCACCATTGTTACTATTTTCTTGAGATTCAAGGAGAGTCCTTTCTTTGCACTCTTGATTACTACAATGTCCAACAATTGTAGATATTTTGCATTATCCGCCACCAATACTGTGTCATCTGCATAGTGTATATTTATATTATAACCTCTGATTTGTATTTCTGTCTTCCCTTTGATCCTTCTCTCATTTTTACTTCACTATAGAGGGAGAAATAACAAAATGTTTAAAGAAATGAGGTTATTGACAAGAAATGTTCAACCTCAATTAAATATCCGTGACAAGTTGGGACTGAATCTAGACAAATTCTAGAAAGATGAGTACTGAGTGGTCTCGAGGTATAGTGTCCACCTCGAGTGCTGGAGGTCACGGATTCAAGCCCCAGTGAGGGCCGGGATTTTTTCACGTTAACTTCTAGTAACAAAATTTCCTCTGGTCTCTAGGTAGTGAGATCGGACGCCTGTGTGTATTGTTGCGCACATAAAAAATCCCTTGGCAGTTGGAAATCAAAAAAGAGTAGCCTAACGGCAGCAAATTTTTGAATTAAAAATCTACCCAAAGTATTTCAGGATCCTCGCTGGTGCTGCGGAGTTCGTGCACTGAGCTGAACTTCTCCGGACTCTGGCTTGAGTTTACAACGGAGCACTTAATGGGTTACACCCGTTTGCCGTGATGTTGATCCGTCAACTAAACTAATGTAAACCTATTCTCATGGTTTGTGGATTATTCAAAGGCATTTGACTGTACAACATCAGAAACTTCGGGAAATCATGAGGAATATGGGCTTTCCATCACATGTAATACAACTCATTAAAATGCTCTAAGTAGACCAACAAGCAGCGGTTAGAATAGACAGTGAGACATCAGACTGGTTTGACATCAAGCAAGGAGTCCGTCAGGGCTGTGTGCTGTCACCCTATTTGTTTAACCTGTACAATGAAAATATGAGAAATGTCCGAGATGATATAACCAGGGAGCAATATGATGGCCTAAATATCGGTGGTCATGAAATACCAGATTAAATATGCTGATGATACAGTATTACTATCCACATCACAGAATGGTATCATCATCATCATCATCTTCCACTTCTGCCGCCAAGCATCATGGGGAGGAATAATTTGCGCTCCAGCGCCTGGCGGCACTGGATAGTGTCATTCCGTGTGGTTGTACAATGTCTTTGATGTCGTCAATCCATTTTCTTCTTGGATGTCCTCGTGGTTTCGTCGCAGATGATCTTTGATGTAAAGCCAGTGATGGTAGTTGATGGTGTTGCATTCTAACGATATGGCCAAACAATAAATGTGGCACAAGCTGTTGATCCCATTGTCTGTCTGATAACAGCATTTGTTACTCGGTCTCGGATTGTTAAGTTGGCAGCTCTCCTCAGGCATCTCATCTCATCGTATGTGTTACAGAATGGTATAGAACAGTGGTTCTCAACCTTTTTTGGCCCATGCCCCCCTTCACCATATTTTCAGAACGTCATTCCCCCCCTTCCTACCAAAAATTTGGCCCGTGCCCCCCTTCACCGTATTTTTCAGAACGTCATCTTTCCCCCCCTCTCCCCCCCCCCCCCCCCCTTCATATTTCCTGTCTAAAAATCCCCCCACCCCTACACAGTATACGAAAAAATGGAAGGTAAATTTAATAGCATATACTAAAACAAGTCTAGACATCCACATAAAACATGATTTGTGGGTCTACTGACTTTATAAAATGAATTTTAGAAGAATGAGATGTACATAACTATAAAGTATGAAGGGAAAAACAATATCAAGTAATCGGTTCTTGTATTGAGATCTTGAAATGGGATTCTGCAAAGGACATGCTACTGAATGAATGAATGGAGGGAGAAGAGATCTGGTGACAATCACTGTCGTACTCATAGCTTTATTTATTCATAATTGCCCTCTTTATTTCACGTTTTAAATTGCTGCTACCTTGTTCCAGTAAATATTCTTTATTATTCTGAGATCTTTCCCATCAATGTTGTTTTCTAACATTTTAATTAGTTCACTGTGTTTTACTTTATCAAAGTTGAGCTTGACTCTAGTCCGACTTTGTGAAGACACATGAAGGGTGTAGCATAGGTGGGAGCGCAAGCGCAATTGAAATACCACTACTTTTATCGTTTCTTTACTTATTCAGTCTCTCGGTAGAGATTTGTTCGCAGCAGACGAGCATAATCTCCGGCGGGCCTATTCTCGCTGGTCGCGAGATCCGCACAGTGGAAGTATGGGAGATTTGCTTGCAAATAGACGGGCAATATCTCCTGCGGTAGCTATGGCGGGCATATTCCCGCTGGTCGCGGGGACCGCTATAAGTCAGGTGGGGAGTCTCGATAGTGCACGCTTTACACAGGTCCGGACACTTGTGATCGACAGATGTGCGCGCCCTCATGGTCCGGGCTCGTTCAAGGCCCTCACCTGTGGGACATGGCTGAACGTCTCTAAGCCGGGTCCCTTGGGTGTCAGGGTCTGGCCATAACTCGCCACCGGCTCGTGGTGGTGAGGTCTCGGTGGATTGATGCTGAGCCGCCAGCGTCTGCAGCCTACCTTGTGCCAGACATATTGGTTACCCATTCCTCTGGAATACACAAGACTAGGCCGAGAGAGAGGTCATGTCGTTTGGGCATCACATGATTCTCTGAAGCTCTGCCCAGACATTGTGATGGAATATTGGCCACATTCCACTCACATACTTTGGTCTGTCAAGACTGCAAGGTGTCTACTACTACTTCTACTACTTTATCAAATGCCTTAGTATAATCTATGAAGCACACATATCTTTCTGTGTCTCTGTTGATCTTTCTATTAGAGTTTGTAATGTATGTATTGCATTGTTTGTACCCTTTCCTTCCACACATCCATACTGTTCTTCACCAATTTCGATTTTTATTTTCTTTCATGTTCTTCTCATTATAATTCTGAATAGCAGCTTAGTGACATGGTTTATGAGGTCAATTGTACAAAAGCCTGCATTAAATTACTCCTAGTATTTTTGGTTTAGCTATAAATAAAGATTTCAGTATATCACTTGGTCTGGAGTCTACAAAGTGTGGACTGCGACTGGCGCTACAGCCAGCAGGGTTAGGATCGGCTAGCCTATCTCAGGAGGGGTGAACAGTGAAAAATAGTAGCCTGCTGATGACCCCAGGCTACACAAGTCAACCCCACCTCCTCGATGCTCATAAATATTTTATGTGCATTAGTTTCTCCAGTGCCTCATTTTTATTTAAATTTCTGTCACCACATTTCCATTGTCCAGCAGCGATGTTTTGGGTCTGGTCTATTCAGAAATACCTCATAGTATACAGCCAATATGTTCTTTTGATCTTTAATGTTGGTCAGAGCCTACCTGGCTATGTTTTTATCAGTCCATTATATTTTCCTTGTGATGTAATGGTCTCTAAGATTTCTCCTGCTTTTGATACTTCTGCTAGGCTATCAAAACATTGTTTTATTCACCTTCTAACTTCTTTATTAGCTTCCCTTTTTTTCTTCTTCTTCTTCTTCTTCTTCTTCTTCTTCTTCTTCTTCTTCTTCTTCTTCTTCTTCTTCTTCTTCTTCTTCTTCTTCTTCTTCTTCTTCTTCTTCTTCTTCTTCTTCTTCTTCTTCTTCTTCTTCTTCTTCTTCTTCTTCTTCTTCTTCTTCTTCTTCTTCTTCTTCTTCTTCTTCTTCTTCTTCTTCTTCTTCTTCTTCTTCTTCTTCTTCTTCTTCTTCTTCTTCTTCTTTCGTTCACTTGAAATATGTCTATAACTGCAATGTTGTCTCTTGTATGAATTTATCTGTCTTTTTTAGTTCACACAGCGGTGCATAGAGTTTATCGTCTCTCTAGGCCAGAAGGTTTGCCTAGATATGTTATATTTTGAGCAGTCTTGGAGTATGTGCTCTGCTGTCTGTGATGCCAATCCACATGTGCACATGGCTGTTTCACCAATCTTGAATTTTGTATACATGTGGTTGCGTAATCCATTGTGTCCTGTTCTGAGGTGCAGAATAATGACTTGTTCTGGTCTGTCCATAATGTGGTAGTCATCTTGAACAGATTTTGGTGGCTTTCTGACTGATTTCATCATTCTTTTCTTTTGGTGGTATGTAACGTGCACATCAGGTTGTTCTTCTTTGGCTCCTTCCTTAGCCAATTGATCAGCTCTGTATGGTGACCTTATGCTGACTGCTAAGTTCAGAAAGTAGTGTCCTTAGTACTGGCAATTTCCCAGACAGGAGCGACTCGAGTACTGATTTTGGATCTGTCAATAGCACCACAGGTTGGTACCATTGCAGGAATTTAGTAATTTCTCTGTTGCTATCTTGATTGCCTCAATTTCAGCATCATAGTTATGGCAGTACTTTCCTGTCGGTACTCTGCCTGTGTCCCTAGTATTATTTGGGTATTCTATGTACACTCCCGCTCCTCCATTTCGAACAGCATTTTGTGCCGACCCATCTGTGTAGACTCGGATCCAGATGTCCTGTGGGTATTCTTCATCAAGGAAGCTGAGAGTGGCTGTTCTGCGCTGCACACTGTTCTGTTCTTCCTTGTCAAATATTCCTCTCACTTTTGTCTGGATTTGTAATGATAGTCTATGTTCATCTTTCCATGGAGTTCGCTCTGGAATAGTTGTTAGGGGGATACCAACTGTGGGCAGATCGGTGGTTTCTCTGCAGAGTCGTTTTCGTATCTCTGCGCTCACTCAGTGCTTGTGTCCTCCCCATCTTCTCCATTTCCACTATAGGGGTTGATCTCATCCCTCCTGTGGTGACTCTAAGTGCTTGATTTTGCACCTTGTCCAGCTCTTGTAGTGTGGTTTTTGATGCTGAACACCACGCAGTTGACCCATATTCCAGGTGTGGTCGTATGCTCTGTTGGTAAACTTTGCTAAGTATTTTCCCACTGGCTCCCCATGTGGTTCCACTTAGCTTTCTCAGGATGGCTATTTTCCTTCTGGCTTCTGCTACTGCTTTGTTGATGTGCTTTCTCCATGTCAGCCTGCCATCAAATGTTACTCCAAGGTATGTTGGTTCTTTATCTTCTCTTAGGAATGTTCCATTTATCTGGATGATCCCTGCCTTTTGTTTTGGAGAGAGGGTAAATAGATCGGTACTGCACTTGTCAGTGTTTATGCTGACACACCATCTATTTGCCCATGCACCAAATGTATCTACAGCATTTTGTAGCGATCTGGTGCCCACTGATGCATGTTCATTTGTGCTCCATAGAACCAGGCCATTGGCGCACATTGCCGCTTTAATTCCATGCGGTACATTAGCAACGAGATCATTGATAAAGATTAGAAAAAGTGTGGGGGAAAAGTGAACAAAAGACATTGTAAATATTGACTCACTTAAAGGAAAAAGCCCAACAGATGGGGCTGGTTATCAACCAAGATAAGACAGAATATATGGTAATTTCAAGAGACGGAATGGCTAAAAACTCTGGCCACATACAAATAGATAATATGACCATTAAAAGAACGGAAATATACAAAATACCTGGGTACAATCTTCAACTGCTCCATCATAAGGGAAGAAATACAAACTAGAATCAACTCTGGAAATAAGATATACTATGCACTACAACATCTACTAAAATCAAAGGCGCTATCTCGCAACACCAAAATCACAATATACAAAACACTGATCAGACCAGTTGTGCTGTATGGCTCTGAAACCTGGAGTACAACGAAAGGAGACGAAGCCTTGTTACAAACCTTTGAGAACAAAATTTTAAGACGCATCTTTGGACCCATTAGGGATACACAAAGTGGAGAGTGGAAAAGAAGTAACAAAGACATTTATGATCTGTTAAGTCCCCGCTAATCACTGGTATCATGAAGGCTAATAGACTACAATAGCTGGGGCATATAGAAAGAATGGAAGATAATAGGGAAACACAAGAAGGTGGTGGAGAGATGTTGTTTGTCCATCAAGAATGATGATGACCATTCATTTCATCCAGTGTGGTTGAAGGTGTGGAGCCGTGGGTTCTAAGATGGCTGATAAGGCCTATTTTGGCTCGAAATGTTCTTTGACAATGTGGGCAAAGAATGCTTGACGTCTCTGGAGGAGGATTTCCTGCAGTGGTTTTTCTGTCCTGCCTTTTCTTCACAGCTCTTGCAGTCCTGGTTGCCTCACCTTTGCGCAATGATGCACGCCACGAATTTCGGTCTCTGGCTGCAGCCTCCCACGTGTCATGATGAATTCCAAAAGCATTCAGTGAAATTTTCAGAGTGTCTTTAAAACGTTTCCTCTGGCCACCTTGGGAGCGTTTACCACAACGCAGTTCGCTGTAGAAAATTCGTTTAGGGAGCCTGTGATCTGGCATGCGGGTCAAGTGACCAGCCCAGCGAATCTGATTCTTCATCAGTAGAGTGTGGATACTGGGCATGGATGCTCTTTCTAGGACTTCAGTGTCTGGAATCTTGTCTTGCCATTTAATCTTCAGTAGCTTCCTTAGGCAGACTGTGTGGAAGTGGTTTAATTTCCTAGCGTGTCGCTGATAAACAGTCCAGGTTTCACAAGCATATAGCAGTGTGGATAATACAACTGCTTTGTAGACTTTTAGCTTTGTTTGCAGGCTTATTCCAGTTCTGTCCCATACATTCTTGTACAGTCTGCCAAAGGCTGCACTGGCCTTGGAGATTCTTGCATTCACTTCGTCATCGAGTGTGGCAGCTTGTGACACAGTGCTGCCAAGATAGGTGAATTTGTCCACAACACTTAGTCTATGATCATTCACTTTGATATTCGGCACAGTGTGATTATTCCCTGGAGCTGGCTGGTACATAACTACAGTCTTCTCCAAGTTGATATTGAGCCCAAAGTTGGCACAGGCATGTGAGAAAGCTGAAACATTATGTTGCATGTCCACCTCTGAGTTGGCGTATAGAGCGCAATCATCAGCAAACAGGAGCTCTCTGACGGTGCTGCTGCCAATTTTGGTTTTAGCTTTCAGCCTTCTGAGATTGAATAACTTTCCATCCATACGGTAGTTGATGTCTATTCCAATGTCGTCGTTCTCGAAGGCATTCATCAACATGGCTGAAAACATGAGGCTGAACAGTGTTGGTGCCAGGACACATCCTTGCTTCACTCCATTGGTTACAGGAAAGGGTTCAGACAGTTCACCATTTTCCTGTACTCTTGCCTGCATGCCGTCATGAAATAGCCGCACTATTTGGACAAACTTTCGTGGACAGCCATATTTTGCCATAATCTTTCACAGTCCTTCTCTGCTGACTGTATCAAAAGCCTTGGTAAGGTCAATGAAAGTGGAGAACATTTCGCAGTTCTGTTCCTGACATTTCTCTTGCAGCGAAAATCATGTCAACAGTTCCACGTTCTTTTCTGAAGCCACATTGACTCTCAGGAAGAAGACCTTGATCGAGATGGGCTGTGAGGCGATTGAGAAGAATTCTGGCGAGTATCTTCCCTGCAATTGAGAGCAAGGAGATGCCTCGGTGGTTGTCACAGGATTGGCGGTTTCCTTTACGTTTGTAACTATTGACGCGTCCTTAAAATCTTGTGGCATGGTCTCGTTCATCCATATCTTTGTGAAGACTTGGTGAAGCTGCTCTGTTAGGACCGGCCCACCTGCCTTGTATATCTCTGCTGGGATGGAGTCAGGACCAGGTGCCTTGCCGCTGGAGAGTTGCTGGATGGCTTTGTTTATTTCCACTATGGTTGGCAGGTCACCAAGTGTCTCATTGGTGGGAACTTGAGGAAGGCAGTTGATGGTTTCATCATCGAAGAAGGAAGTTGCATTTAAGATTTTGCTGAAATGCTCTGCCCAGCGTTGGAGGATTTCTTTATTATCGGTGACCAATGTTCCCCCGTCTGCACTGAGGAGGGGAACTATGCCTGGTGATGAAGGACCATAGACCGCTTTCAATGAGTCGTAGAAGTTTTTCATATCATGTCTGTCAGCAAAGCCCTAAATTTCATCAGCTTTGCTGCTCAGCCAGGAGTCTTGCATGTGCCGAAGTTTCTGCTGCACTACTCTCTGAATGTTCTTGAAAGCATCTTTTTTTGATGTTGACTTTGGGTCATTCAAATGTGCCTTGAGGAGAAGATGTTTCTCGGCCAGCAATTGGTTGATGTCTTCGGAATTTTCATCAAACCAGTCTTTATGCTTTCGGGGGGCTGGACCCAGGATTTCCATAGCAGTGTTGTAAATTGTGTCCTTTAGGGCTCTCCATTCTGTTTCTGTATCCTGTTTAGCTTCAGCATTGGGCTTGAGGCGGTCTTCCAGCATATTTTCAAACGACTGCTACATTTTCTTGCTGTTTAGGCGGGTGACATTTAGCTTTGTTTGCATTTTCTTGCTGTTTAGGCAGGTGACATTTAGCTTTGTTTGCATTTTCGCCCCTTGAGGACGGCGTGGTGGCCTGATGTGGATGTTCATTTTCGAGACAATGAGACGATGGTCTGTCCAACATTCGGCACCACACATGGATTTTGTCACTCGAACGTCTTGTCTGTCACTCCTCCTGACGATGACATAGTCAATGAGGTGCCAGTGTTTCGAGCGAGGGTGCATCCACGATGTCCTATTTCTCATGGGGAGACGGAAAATTGTGTTCGTAATCAGGAGATCATGTTCGGCACATGTCTGAAGGAGGCGGAGTCCATTGCTGTTACAATTTCCGACTCCATGCTTTCCAATAATGCCACTCCAAGAGGTGGTGTCCGTGCCTACTCTGGCATTGAAATCCCCAAGGAGTATAAGTTTGTCTCCTTTGGGAACAGATGTTAATACACTGTGCAGGTCCTCATAGAACTTGTTCTTGACATCATCTTCGTTGGTCATAGTTGGTGCGTAGACACTCACAATGGTTGCGTGCTTCCTTCCATCCAGCAGAGGCAACTTCATGGTCATGAGCCTGTCGTTTATAGCCTTTGGAAATCCAGCTAATTTGCCGACCAGGGCCGACTTAATGGCAAATCCCACACCGGATTGGCGTCTTTCCCTCGCTTTTCCTTCCACTTCAGATTTGGCCTTCTTCTGCAAGTCGTGTCTCGCTCAAGGCTGCAATGTCGATGTTGTACCTGCCCAGCTCTTTCCCAATCAGTGCTGTTCGTCTCTCTGGACCCGACGCACCGTCTCTGTCAAGTAGGGTGCGTACATTCCAAGTTCCAATTGTTAAGGGAATATGGTTTACTCTTTTAGCTTTGCTTGTTTTATCTTTCTTTGTATGTCGACCGCAGTTAAGGGTACCCACCAACTGCGGCTAGCTGGTTAGGTAGTAATGAAGCAGACAATGTTTAGGGCACCTTTTCTAGCCCCTTCCTCATGCTATGGAGGTGAGCAGTGTGTTCCTATTGAGGGCTGCTCAGTCGCTCAGGGGGCTGCCGAATCCCACTGCTGCTCCGGTCAGTAGAATACGACCATATGGCCTGAGCCGCCTGTGTGCAGGTCTGCGACTACGGCTGCCAGCGTACCCACGCCTGCCGCTTTGCCGCTCGCCCATCGCCACAGGGCTTGAAGGTGATATGTGACGTTGGATGAAGAATGACTTGCGCGATGACTTGGATTAAAGTGAGGAAGAGTTGCGCAATTCGTCGACCTCACTCTCTCGCCTGAGTCCATCTGAGTCCAGTGGCAAGACAAGTCGAGACGATTGGAGACGAATACAGGTGCAGTGGATGAACAGGGCGCTCTACGTGCCTTGCCGTGCTCATTACGTTCCACAACGCTTTGCAGGTAAACGCCGTCTTGCCCGTTGAATCAGGAATGATTTCTTCCGCGCAGTCTGCCGAATCCTGTCTTCACATGCTGGGTAGGCATACCCTAGTTTACCTCTTGGTTTGACATCAAATCGGATACCCATGCCTGGTTTAGCCAGCCTCTCACAGCTGTTGCCCGGGGGGTGGCCGCTGTCGCATGCTGACAACTACTAGGAGCCACAGGCACGAGCTGGGTGTCAGACTTGGACCAGTGGGGGATGGGTCCTGAAAGGACATGAGAGCCATCCTTACCAAAGGTGCTACCAATGCCTGACACCCCGTACCCCCCGGTGGAGAGATAATATATATACAGACCTACAAGCACTTGGAATCAACGACTGGCAAGAGAAGGTCAACCAGAGAGACGAATGGAGACGGATTGTATCTGCAGCAAAGAACCTCAATGGCTCGGAACGCTGAAGAAGAAGAAGTGGGGGACAAGACTTCGCCCTGGGAAACACCGTGACGCAGTAGTACTTTCTTGCTCTTGAGTCCATCTATCTGTACTCGGGCTCTTCTGTTGTGCAAGTATGCATTCACCCATTTGTACATTCTTCCATTGATTTTGCAGTTTCTCAGTTTCTTCATCAGACCTTTCCAGACTTCGTCAAAGGCTTTCTTCAGATCTATCCATGCCACAAGCACCAGCTTCTTCTCTTGGAATGCATTCTCAATTTCTTGAGAGAGGTAGGTTGTGTGATCTTCCGTAGAGTAGCACTGCCTAAAGCCAGCTTGCTGTGGCACAAGGATGTTTTTATTTTCAAAGTACCACTCCTGTGATTGATGATGCGCTCCTTTTTTTTGCAGAGACAGCTGGTGAGACTAATTGGTCTGTAGCTAGAGGCAATGGAACTATCTTTCCCTGATTTTAGGAGGGGTATCATGATTGCTTCTCTCCAGGCTTGTGGAACACTGCCTAAGTGTCACGAATTGGCCGCCTTAACATCCCAGAATATTTTTCTCGGTCTCCAAATTTGAGAGGCCAAATTGAGAAAGAATGAATTAATCACACTACTCCAAAATTATCTAGTCGTGAGGTAAGATTATTCACAAAAAGCCTCCAGCCATGACGTAAGCTTGCAGATGGCAAGTAAAATGGCAACTAGATAATTAGTATACACCTTGGGAAACTGCTGACCCAGACATGCTGAATCAACAATGAACTGGGCCATGGACTGTGTAATTAAAACCGACCAGGCATGACACCTGATAAGAATAGCTAGGAAATCGCCCAACCGCGATGGATGACCCCATCTGGTAGAGACTAGAGGCGCAAGGTGTGAAATCACTGATAAGACTTAGTGGGCTAATAATTGTCAGACCCACAGGTGTGATGGCCAATTGCAGTGATAAGTGCAATTACCGTCCGGTGGAGATAAGAAGAATTTATGAGGGGAATGCCAAGTAGATAATACGGTCTGCTTGACTCAGCTTAAATAAGGGTCCCTAGCCTGTTTTATGTTAGATTAAGTTTGACTTCAGAACAGGTGAGAAGAGAGAGAGTAAATGTAGATTTCTTAGTAACTAAGTATTTTAGGTGTATGTACTGAATTCCAGTCTATATCTGATCTAGGTTATTGCAAGAACTATCATTGTCATAGATTACTTGAGTGTTCTTTCTAAGTTCTGCGTTCAATATCATATTGCTTTAAAGTGTTATTCTTCTGAGAAATAGAGCCTTATGTGAGACAGATCTTGTCTGGGTAGACTTTTAGGTGTCTTGGTAGATGCTTGTCATTTCTTTGTACACTATCCTAGTTGCCTTTTGGTGTGTGCATTTGTTGTACAGAATATAGTCAACTGACTATTTATTTAATTCTTACAACAGCAGTAACTCGGTGGTGATTAAACCGGGCAGCTCAGCAAATATGGCTGGTCTGTTTGGTCACTTCAATTAGACTTGTTGTATATCTCATTTTGTAGCTATACAATATTAGTACTCATTAATAATGCCTGATGCTATTATGTGAGTATCATTAGATGTCTATCTTGAAGTAATATAATGTTTACGGATATGTTGGATGTATGTATGTGTAATTTCATATGAATATACGATGCTAGGAATATGCTTCGAACATATTCTTTTTGTGTATATACATCTCATTTCGTATACCTACAAACTAACTAGTGCATTATGCTATTATGTTAAAGTATCATAATATGTCTAGTTTAATTAATGTTTTATGTGTATTTCATGTTTGGTATATTGATTTGTCATATGCAAGCCTATCAATATGACGTGTTATATTATGGTGTGCACATTGGCACACTAACCATCGATTACATTTGTAGCAGAGGTGTAATGGTACAGACAGTACCCACAAGTGTTATGGGGTATATGGTGCTAAACTTTCTCAGTGTATTGTGGGCGTGCGTCCCCGGTAATGCATGGAAACCTGGCACAGCTATTGGTCACGGCTTGTAAGCCCGGATGACCTGGCATTGTTATAATACACTTACCGACCCTGTGAGCTGCTAAACTAACGGCTGTACGACACAGAATTTCTGTATTAGCGACATGGACATGGGGCGGCAGAAATGTAATCATTACAGGCGTGTGAGACAATTGAAAAGCCCGTCCCAGACTAAAGACAGTAGGGAGAAGGAGGATGGTGAACGCAGTCGAGCTGAAAGATAAACTTGGCCAGACTGGTCATTGTATATGTTTGTGTTATGATATGTTTTAATTAGGATTGCGCTGATGTAGAACTGATATAACACATTCTTGACTTTCTTTCAAGCTCTCACAAGGAGCCCTATGTTATAGATCTCAAGACTAGAGACTACTGACTAGGAGTGTCAGGACTGACAGGATCGCCAGACTACCGGCAAGCTGTTTCTTTTGTGTGTGTCTACTGGAGAGTGGGGATCTGGACCACAGATCCAGATAGATCGAGTAACAAGTAAAGTTACGTAATGTTTGTCATCAATATCAATATGTATATGATTTCATCATCCTCATATTGACAATCATCCTATGTCTATTGTTATGATTAGCAAATAAATGTTGTAGTATTGTAACTCATAGTTCTGTCATTATATTTTTTCCAATTGTGCATACGTGTTGTTGTGTACATTGGTGGGGGTTCACTTACACACCAAGGAAAGGAGCAGTCAGGGAGAAAACCTGTACTGAGATAGTCGTCTATACTAATATATTTTGACTTAAAACATCTATCTTAAGCTAACCTTCTCTTTCCTATACCTTGGCGAATATTCAGCACAGTTCATTTCATTTTGTAACGAGCCACTTGGAGCTGTACGTTGGATATTCATGGGCTTAATCTGTAGTTCAGCCATATAGATTTTGTCCCTAGTCAATTTCTGACTATTTAGGGTTGCTCGCCAGTGAATAATATTTTCATCTAGCCGGTGGGGCATCCCGACTTCTGACACTAAGGTCCAACTGTTATTGAAGATCTGCAACAGCTTTGCTTTGGCCTCTGTTCCCAAGTTCCTGATCATTTCATTGGAGATACCATCAGCTCCTGGTGACTTTCTCATTTTCAGTTTTGATATGGCTAGCTCCAGTTCGCTGATTTTGATGGGTGCCTCTAGAACCTCATGTACTATTTCCTTCTGTCTTGTATGTTGCCGTTTCTCTCGAATCTCTTGTTGTTTCTCTGGACTAATTTTGATATTGTTATCTTGTGCGAATGAGTCCGCAAAATGGTCAGCTGCTTGCTTTCTTGTTAAGATGTTTCCATCTTTATGTAGTGCAATTTTTGAGTTTCTCCCTATGCCCTCAACGTTAAGTTGTTTTATTAGCTTCCACAATTTCCTTGTGTCTCTTTCAAAGTTCAGAGACTGTTTTCTCCTGCCAGCTTTTCCGTCTAGCCTGTAGCTTGGCCCTTTGAAATTTGGCTTTTGCATGCTGGAATTTATTGTGGTGCTCTTGGCTGGGTGTGGCCTCTGCTTGCTTTCTACACACTTCCACATCATTCTGCAACTGTTCCAGTTCACTACTCCAATAGGGTTTATATTGTTTACGAGCTCCTCTTTGTACTGTTTCTCGCGCTGCCTGTAGTATGCATTTCCCAAACTCTTCAACTACTTATTTATGTCTTTCTTAGTGTTCAGGTGTCTAACCAGTATGCTGATGCTATTCTTGTACATTGTCCAGTCTGCTTTCTTGTAGTTCCACCTCGAGAGGGTGCTGCTTTCACTTACAAGCTCATATTCTACAGTTAGAAAGACTGGCCGATGGTCACTGCCACCAAGTTGTTTCCCAACAATTCGTGTAATGTTCCACTCCTGGTCTGGTGAATGAAAAGCCAGGTCAGGTGTAGTTGTAGTGTGCCATGATCTCAAGTAGAAAGTATGTGGGTCGGACGGCTTGTTAATCAAGATGAATCTATTCTCATCCTGCCAGTCTTCCAGTCTCTCTCCTCTCTGGTCCATGTGATCATAGCCCCAGCTCTGCGAGTGGCTGTTGAAATCACCACACACAATCACTTTTTCTGTTAATGGTAGTGTTCCAGTGCCTGTGGGCGGTCACTTGGACAGTAATAATTGATCAGATATAGGTCTGTATTGCCTGTCTGAAGTTTACGTGTCTGATACTCAGCCCCTTCCGTGTAGACTTCAATTTGGGAAGCAGTGGTGTTATTTTTTACAAGGGTCAGTATCCCACCTTTTCGCCTGTCCTTTCGGTCAGATCGGTAACACTGGTAGCTTCTGATTTTGAAGGCTATATTTTCATTGAGGTGAGTTTCTTGCAAGCAACATACGCTTACTTTTTTTGGTCCAGGATGTTTTCTAATTCTATTTTTGTTAAATGCTGACTCCCTCCGCATTCCATTCCATTATTTTAAGTCTTTGTTTAGTATGGCCAGCCGTTCTATTCTCATGTCCCCTGGCTCCACAGGACATCTGAGAAGGACCTCCAGTAGTTGGGGTTGGGCCCCGGCACTGCACCTGTCTGCGGGTCCAAAGCAGGGCGAGCACCATAACATTTATCAGTAGTCAACATATTCCATTTTGCGTAATTGCGTGACATCCTGATTTCTGTGGTGCGCCTCCTAGCTGGTTGGCTCCGTCTTCAGCACATTTCCTTTGCTAGGGCAGACTGTGGTCTCACTAGAGGTTAGATGTGTATGCGCGCACACACATGTCTGCGCATGCATGTGCGCGCACACACATGTCTGCGCATGCGCATGTACGTGCATACACATCAAGAGCATATTTTTCGGCGCCAGAAACTCGCCGTCGCCCCTTCTTCTGTTAGTAAAAACAATTCCACCACGTTAAGGTCGGGAGCTTACTAATCAAAGAACACATACATCAGCAGGCTGCCTAAAGACAAAAGATGGAAAAATCATAATAGAAAAAGATCAGATATTACATGTATGGTCAGATTATGTGAAATACCTTTATGATGATAACAGAGAAGAACTATGATATTCAAAATAATAATGAAGGACCATTAATTTTGAAGATGGAGGTTCAGAATGCTTTTAAACATATGGAATATAGCAAGACCCCCGGTTCAGAGAGCATCACAACAGAAATGATTAATGCTTTAGAATAATACGGAATAGATAAAGTTACCAGACTCCTGAATAATATAATACTGGAGATATACCTCGTGAATTATGTAATTCTGTATTTATTGCAATCCCAAAGAAATGAGCCTTGGAATGTGATCAACATCGAACAATTAGTATAATGAGTCACATCACATAAGATTTTGCTAAGAATTATCACGCAAAGAGTTAGGATGAAAATACAACCTGAAATAGGAGAGGGACAATGTGGGTTTGTAGAAGGCAAGGGTACAGTAAATGCTGTGTATATGCTGCGAATAGTTATTGAACGTGCTATAGAAGTAAACAAGGATATACACCTTTGCTTTATTGACTACACAAAGGCTTTGGATAAAGTGAGACAAGTGGACATTCTTCCTCCTCCTCCTCCTCCCCCTCTCTCATCATCCTCCCCCTCCTCCTCTCCCTCCCTCTCCTCCTCCTCCCCCTCCCCCTCCTTAATTGTTGGGGGAAGATGTTAAGATCTTTCAAGTGCTTTTTCTAATGCTTTTTGTAAGTTGGTCTTCGTTTATCTAAGATTGTTCTCAATACCACCACATCAATTTTTACATGAAAATTATATGACAACATTTAAAAAAAAATAATCCTAGCATTAAGCGAAATGTTCTAACTGCAACCAATAAATTATTAGACAGACAGGGAGGGAGGGAGGGAGAGACGGAGGCAGACAGACAGATAGATAGATAGGGAGGGAGAGACGGGTAGGCAGGCAGGCAGGCAGATAAATCCCCGCCAGGAGTTGGGCGAAGCCGGGCCGGGTCAGCTAGTTGTTAAAAAGACGCGCTCGTCACTTGAACCAAATACTGTCAACATACTCATCTGTTTGCATAGTTGGTTATTAGATGACATATGAGCAAGACAATCCAGTGTTATTTCGATTTTTGACAAATACGACTATAATGTGAGTTATGTGATATAAATGTTTTGCTTTAATCGAAATTAACTATTAATTAATAGTTAATTTTTCAAAAGTTAACTATTAAATTTAAATTAATCGGATAATGCGAGTTGTGTGATATAAATGTTTTGCTTTAATCGAAATTAACTATTAATTAATAGTTAATTTTTCAAAAGTTAACTATTAAATTTAAATTAATCGGTCGCAGCCCTAGTTAAAACTGTTAATTGTGTGTAATAAAAGTGAGTGCTACATAGTAGTTAAAAGACTTTTAAACGCAGTTCAAAGTGGATAAAGTTGACACTGTTATCGTGATTTCACACCATTGTTTTTTTCTTTTACTGTATATTAATATTATTTCTCTCTCTCTCTCTCTCTCTCTCTCTCTCTCTCTCTCTCTCTCTCTCTCTCTCTCTCTCCCTCCCCCCTTTCTCTCTCTCTCTCTCTCACTGGTGGGGGGTGGGGGGGGGGTGTAATAAATGAGTGAATGAGAAAGATCAGTCATAACCCTCGTTCGTTTTTCGAGAGGGTAGCTGCCTACATTTCTTTGAGAGATTATATAATAAAACTGAAGAGGCAAGGCATCGTTCGCGTAAGAAATATCGAAATCACAATGTAGGCTGTGCTTGGGCCGTGAGCTCTTTTCCGTTGACAATGTCCTGTATGACTGTCATCATCATCATGATGCGGCCCGACAGACAGGTGATGACAGCGTAGCCCAGTAAGCAGGAGACAATCAGCAGCACGATCCAAAACACAACTCGTTCCTCTGGATCCATCATACACAGACAACTCGCTTTGTAGAACTGCAATTTCCAGTAAGAAATGAAACCCAGAACACTTTTCAATCTCCGTCCAGCCATTACGAACAAGTGTTTCCCTTCTGCGATGACAGTCGTCTAAGTGTCTCGGCAAGAAATGTCAACACAGACGCGGAGGGGGGGGGGGGGGGGGTGTGTGTGTCTATATTACTCGTTCACATTCTGTTCGGTGGTCAACACATAACTTCACTAACCTTGACCTAGAATCAGTAGTCATAGAAATACGAGTTGATCCCCACAGTGTGTGTGTGTCCCTGCGATATTGAAATACCTCCCCAGAGTTACAGCGCTCCAGGTGCAGCTTCCTTGTGTTTTTCATGGACCCTTGACTTTATGACAGTTTAATTGCGCTCACTGAAACTTAATAAAACTTATTTAACTCTTTCACTACCAAACAAAAACTGGGCTGTGACCAAACAGAAATTTATCTTCTTCTTCTTCTTCTTCTTCAGCGTTCCGAGCCATTGAGGTTCTTTGCTGCAAATACAATCCGTCTCCATTCGTCTCTCTGGTTGACCCTCTCTTGCCAGTCGTTGATTCCAAGTGCTTGTAGGTCTGTACATGTATTATCTCTCCACCGTCTTCTTGGTCTACCTCGGGGTCTACGGTCATTTATTTCCTGAGTGTAAGCGAGTTTTGTTTCCCTATTATCTTCCATTCTTTCTATATGCCCCAGCCATTGTAGTCTATTAGCCTTCATGATACCAGTGATTAGCGGGGACTTAAACATATCATAAATGTCTTTGTTACTTCTTCTTTTCCACTCTCCACTTTGTGTATCCCTAATGGGTCCAAAGATGCGTCTTAAAATTTTGTTCTCAAAGGTTTGTAACAAGGCTTCGTCTCCTTTCGTTGTACTCCAGGTTTCAGAGCCATACAGCACAACTGGTCTGATCAGTGTTTTGTATATTGTGATTTTGGTGTTACGAGATAGCGCCTTTGATTTTAGTAGATGTTGTAGTGCATAGTATATCTTATTTCCAGAGTTGATTCTAGTTTGTATTTCTTCCCTTATGATGTTGGAGCAGTTGAAGATCGTACCCAGGTATTTGTATGTTTCCGTTCTTTTAATGGTCATATTATCTATTTGTAAGTGGCCAGAGTTTCTAGCCATTCCGTCTCTTGAAATTACCATATATTCTGTCTTATCTTGGTTGATAACCAGCCCCATCTGTTGGGCTTTTCCCTTTAAGTGAGTCAATATTTCCAATGTCTTTTGTTCACTTTGCCCTATAATATCTATATCATCTGCATAACCAAGCAGCTTGGATGTTCCTCCAATATGACATTCCTCCTTTACCTTCCTTACAACTTTCTCTAGAGCCAGATTGAAGAGTAGCGGCGATAGTGCATCACCCTGTTTCAAGCCAGATGTTATTTGGAAGGGGTCTGATTTCCTGCCTTTATATGTTACTATATTATAAGTATCTTCCATGCATAGTCTGGTCATGTTGATTAACTTCCTTGGTATTCCAAATTCCTGCATAGCATTCCATAGACTATTCCTATGGACACTATCATAAGCCTTTTTAAAATCCACAAAAATGTTATGGAGATCTCTTTTATATTCCCAATGTTTCTCGGCTATTTGTCGTAAGATAAATATCTGATCTATTGTTGATCTGTTTTGTCTAAACCCCGCCTGGTAGTCACCTAATATGTCTTCTGAATATGGTTTTAGTCTATTTAGTAATACTGCAGATAGTATCTTATAGCTTGTGGACAGTAGTGATATTCCTCTATAATTTCCACATTGGAACTTGTCTCCTTTCTTAAAGATAGGTATCAATAATGACTCTTTCCAGTCATGGGGTAATTCTTCTGTCCTCCAGATTTTTATTATTAGTTCGTATAGCTTTTGATGTAATGCATGGCCACCTGCCTTTATAAATTCAGCAGCAATTCCATCAGTCCCAGTTGCCTTATTGTTTTTAAGTCGTGTGATTACATATAGGATTTCTTCAAATGTAGGTTCTTCAATTTGTGGTTCGCATGTTAGAACCTCTTCCTGTGAGAAAATGTTACTTGGAGCTTCACAATTTAGTAATTCAATAAAATATTCTTTCCATGTGTTGCACATTTCCTCATTGGTATTTATCATATTCCCATTTTTGTCTTTTAAACCATATGTGTTTTGTTGGTGCCCTCGTTTCATTGACTTCAGTTCTTTAAAAAATTTTCTGGATTCATTTTTCTGGTGATTAGTTTCCATATCTTTGATTATATTATTCATATATTCTCGCTTCTGCTGTCTGACTATTTTTGTAGCCTCTTTACATTCATTTCTATAATGCTCTTCCTTTTGGATGTTATTGATGTCATTTAACCATACATGTCTGGCATTCTTCTTCCTAATGACTGCTTCTTCACATTTTTGATTGAACCATCTGTTCTTTCTATGCGTGGTTAACACACCGAGACATTCTTCTGCGGTAGACTGAATTGTATTCTTGATGTTCAACCAAGTTTGGTCAATGCTTTCCTCCAAAGGGTTTTGCAGAGTTTCAAGTTTACATTTTATTTCATCTGTAAATTTCTCTTTGACTGTAATGTCTTGCAGTTTTTCTCTGTTATATGTTGGGTTTAATCTTTGTAATTTAGTATAGAAAGCTCTCTTAAGTTTTATTTTAAATTTTGCTCCAACGAGGAAGTGGTCACTGTGGCACTCAGCTCCTCTATAACTTCTGACTTGCTGTATGTTTGATGCATTTCTGTTGTTAATTAAAATGTGATCTATGTGATATGGTAGAAGATCTATTGTATTACATATCAAATTAAAGAGGATTGCACAAGGAACATGACAGTGTTAATAATTAATTGATAGGTTACAAATATTATGACAATAATGAGAGGTTTAATAATAACAACTGAAATTAAAGAGGTAAAAATTATTTAAAAAACTGCACTTATAAGGTGTTTTCTACACTCCTATACTGCTAATCATGTTTAATTTACTGAATAATCAAACAAACACCACTTGTCTTCAAGAATATAAACAGTATTGTTCATTTAAATCACCCAAAAGGAAGTTTTGGTGCATATTCTGAACCATGTATTTTTCACAAATAATGACAAAAAATAATGGCTGAAATCTTGAAGGTGGGGTCTGTCACAGTAAAGTTATGAAAATGGTTACAATTGTAGCAGAAATGTTGTATTATATATCAAAATAAAGGGAATTGCACAAGGAATATGTTGGTAGGAGAATGTTTGCTTTAGGTTGTAAATAAAATAAAAATAATAATATAATTTGTAAAATAATTGGACAAAAGTAGGTAAAAATAATGTAAACATTGCACTTAGAATGTGTTTTCTACACTCCTATACTGCTAATCATGTTTAATTTACTGAATAATCAAACAAACACCACTTGTCTTCAAGAATATAAACAGTATTGCTCATTTAAATCACCCAAAAGGAAGTTTTGGTGCATATTCTGAACCATGTCTTTTTCACAAAAATGAAAAAAACTAATGGCCGAAATCTGGAAATTGGTGTATGTCGCAATAATGTTATGAAAATGGTTAAAATTTTAGCAGAAATGTTGTATTATATATCAAAATAAAGGGGATTGCACAAGGAATATGTTGGTAGGAGAATTTTTGCTTTAGGTTGTAAATAAAATAAAAATAATAATATAATTTGTAAAATAATTGGACAAAAGTAGGTAAATATAATGTAAACATTGCACTTAGAATGTGTTTTCTACACTCCTATACTGCTAATCATGTTTAATTTACTGAATAATCAAACAAACACCACTTGTCTTCAAGAATATAAATAGTATTGCTCATATAAATCACCCGAAAGGAAGTTTTGGTGCATATTCTGAACCATGTCTTTTTCACAAAAATGAAAAAAAACTAATGGCCGAAATCTGGAAATTGGTGTATGTCGCAATAATGTTATGAAAATGGTTAAAATTTTAGCAGAAATGTTGTATTATATATCAAAATAAAGGGGATTGCACAAGGAATATGTTGGTAGGAGAATTTTTGCTGTATGTTGTAAATAAAATAAAAATAATAATATAACTTCTAACATAATTTGTTAAAAAGAGGTAAAAAATAATGTAAACATTGTACTTACCGAGGGGGCGTTGTTATCCAATATCCTGATCACTGCTAATCCAATTGAATTTACTGAACAAACAACACTATTCTAAACTATAAACACCATTGCTTCCAATCAACCATCCGAAAAAAAGTTTTGCCGCAGATTCTGAATCATGTTTTTTTTTTTTTCAGACAAAAATTAGGAAAACACTTGGCAGATTTACATTTAATTACAATGAATATTTACAAATGTCTGTTTGTTTTTATTTACTATATGTGGCAGTCTATTTGTGATAGGCTGCAAAGCAAACTTTGGCGCACAAGTGTGGTCTATTAGTGCAGCCGGAGGAAACAAAAGAAGATCTGTGTCGTTTAGTTCGAGTGCTGCAAAAAACACATTCTCTATTGACACCGACAAATTCTATTAAATGCTTGGCTCCTGTGACTCTTTCGACATAATTTCCTGCAACTGACTTTTTGAAATTCTTCGGCAGGCAGAGTGTCAAACTTTCAGGAATACTCTGAGCTGCTTCGCAATGAGCACTTTCCAGTAAACTTTTCTTGAAATCCTTCAATGACAGTTTTTTTCCTCCTTTCTCTGTTTGGCATATAGAATGTGAGCATTGATCTGTGCAATTTCAAAGATCCAGTAGTAGATTTTCTTCCACCACTTAATGGTTTTCCTATCATGGATATTATAATATCCAACCATTTGGTCCATTCTGTCGCAGCCATTCATCGCCATGTTATATTCATGGATCATCTTCGGCTTGCTTTGGGGTTTTCGCAATCCGCTCTCAACAGTTCCAACTACAGACTTGGTAGAGACAACAATGCATGGTTTTTTAGCTTTTTTATCTCTCCATGCCACACACAATATTCTTTCTCCTTCAAGAAACCACTTCATCTCTTGATGCTGAAGTCGCAAATGCTTCAACTCAGGAGGGAAGCCTACTCGGTTGACATTCAGTGTCCCTGTATAATTGAAATTGTTGGAATGCAGATAATCAATCAGAGCTTTCGAAGTGTAGAATCTGTCAGCAAAGATGTGATGGCCAGCTCCGAGAACATTCAGTAGTGTGGCAAACACTTTCACTGCATGAGCAGTTGTGAGATCTAAATCTGGACTGTATTCGGTGTTTCGTCCATAGTAAATTTTTAAATTCACCACATAGCCAGTCGCAGAATCACAAAGGCCAAATGTTTTGATGTGGTACTTGTGAGGTTTTGTTGCATTGTTTTGTCTGTGCTGAAATCTGCCCTTCCATCCAATAATCATTTCATCAATGGACACATTTTCAAATGGGTAAAATGCTTCCTGGAATTTCTTCAGGATCATGTCAACAAGAGGATCAATTTTTTTCTTTCACCTGATGCTTCTGGTTCACATACGTGAAACATGGTGTGAAAAATAGATTCAAATCTGTTCCTGGGAAACATAGTGGCATACCAAGGAGTATATAAATGTGCACTTGTACACCAATAGTCTTTGATAGATGGTCTTGGATCAAGTCCCATAGCAATAATGACAGACGTAAACTTCAGCCATTCATGCTTCGTGAGTGGGGTCCAGGATAACAGACTAGAATGTTTTCTTTTAGGAGTGTTCTGCATCAAGATCTTTTCTGCATATTTGTTTACATTTTTAATTAAACAATCCACTATGTCATCATCAAAAAAAACTTTGAGAAAATCCATAGGTGTTTGCAGATGATAAAGTTTAGAGTTGACGTGAGATCTTCGAGGACGAAACTCAAACTTCGGTTTTGTTTCTCCTTTTGACACATCTTGCCATGTCGATGGTGATGGGATAGGTGCATCACGCTGTACAGAAGCTTGTAGATTCAAGTTTTTTCCTCCAGTTTTATTCTTATTTTGTACTGTTTGCTTTCCTTTCCGCTGAGAAGTGATTGTGACATCCTGACATTCATTGTCAGACGGAAATTCATCAGACACCTCAGCTGAAGACGACGTTCCACTAGTAATATCTTTATCACCACGTGCTAAAATGTTAGATTCACAGATATAACTGCTGTCTGAATCACTATTATCGGAATCACTATTGTTTAAAACAGTTTCGAATAATAATCTAGCTTGATCTGAAGTCATTCTACGTGGACGCATACTGGTGGGCGTTTCCATTGTGAAAAACCAAAACAAACAAATTAACACTACCTTAAAACTGAAAATTCACAAGAATCCAATATTAGAAAACGATTGACCGCACCAAGATGGCGTAGAGATCTTTCGGCTGTACGACTTTTTAGTTTACTGTAACTTAAAATTCCGAAACGGAGCAGAAATATGTGAAATAAACCACTGATCATTTTGTGGCACTAAAAGGGCGGACTTCCATCTCAGGAAATACATCGTGCCCACAGATGGGATCACGGTAGCGAAAGAGTTGACAATGTCCTGTATGACTGTCATCATCATCATGATGCGGCCCGACAGACAGGTGATGACAGCGTAGCCCAGTAAGCAGGAGACAATCAGCAGCACGATCCAAAACACAACTCGTTCCTCTGGATCCATCATACACAGACAACTCGCTTTGTAGAACTGCAATTTCCAGTAAGAAATGAAACCCAGAACACTTTTCAATCTCCGTCCAGCCATTACGAACAAGTGTTTCCCTTCTGCGATGACAGTCGTCTAAGTGTCTCGGCAAGAAATGTCAACACAGACGCGGAGGGGGGGGGGGTGTGTGTGTCTATATTACTCGTTCACATTCTGTTCGGTGGTCAACACATAACTTCACTAACCTTGACCTAGAATCAGTAGTCATAGAAATACGAGTTGATCCCCACAGTGTGTGTGTGTCCCTGCGATATTGAAATACCTCCCCAGAGTTACAGCGCTCCAGGTGCAGCTTCCTTGTGTTTTTCATGGACCCTTGACTTTATGACAGTTTAATTGCGCTCACTGAAACTTAATAAAACTTATTTAATGTTAGTGGACTTGAAGTGTTATGTTCGTAATGTTCGTAAGTGAAATGATGTAAGAAATAAATCCTGACAACTCCACAACCGAACACTAGCTTTACAATGATCAGTTTGTGACATTTCCATAACTGGACACTAGCTTTACAATGATCAGTTTATTACAACTCAACTGGATACCAGATTTACAATGAATGGGGCAGTCAAGAATAAGTGTGTTCCTGACTTCCAAAGTGCTGACCTTATCTGGCAGAGGTCTGACGAGAATAAGGGAAAAGCCTTTTCTGAACGCTTTCTAGAGCAGAGCAACCAGGCAGACATGAGAGGCCGAAATTTTGCCAAGGCGGTTACCTCAGATAGGTGTAAGGCCCAGCACACTGCAGTTGAAGACACAGTAACAGTGAAAGAGATCAGGGCTGTGCTTCGACGAACAAAACACAGCGCACCAGGGCCAGATGGTATTAGGTATGACGACATTAATATGTGTACTGACAACGAGCTAGAGGAACTAGCAGATATGTACAACAACAGCATAGGGGGTGCTAGCATCAAGGAAGAGTGGTTATACAGCTATCTGATTCCCTTGCCGAAGCCTGGCAAAGACCCAAAAGAAATTCAGGGATATCGAGTAATAACCATACAAAATACAATAGGCAAGCTGCTGGAGAAGTTAATTGCCAGGTAAATATCAAGTCAGCTAAAGAGGCAAGGTTGTTTCCCCCTACCCTTGGAAGGTACCGTCCAAACAGAGAAACCTGGACCATCAGTTTTTGCCCATGATGTCTATGAAGGTTTCCACTCAGGCATTGAAACATGTGCTGCGGCGACTGATCTTGAGGATGCGTACAACAAAGTACCATTGGATTTATTAATGTTTCAGCTTCTTGAACTCAAGATAAGTCCATTCCTCTTTAGTTGGATCACCACAGCTCTCTTCCAACAGACAGTAGTTTTTAGATGTGGACCAACAGGATCACCATTATCTCCGGTGCTGTTCAACGCCTGCACTGTGAGAATTACCAGCAAGCAGATCAGAGGACCGGGGAGGACATTGTCATATACCGACGACGTGTTAGTGTATCGGCAGGGTAAGGATAGAGTTCGTGTGGCTGTGGATTTACAAACAGAACTAAATCGCATAAGCACATGGTGTGTGGAATCTGGGGCAATGGTCAACCCAACGAAGGCAGCAGTGACATGGTTCTCTTTGAATAACCATATTGTCAACACTCCAACACCAACTGTAAATCCGTGTTCAGAGACTGTGGAAAGAACGCAGGCAATGAATTACATGGGGATACGTTTTGATCGAAGCCTTGCTTATATTGAGCACATAGACCTGGTGATAACAAAGGCCAAGCGGGGTTTGGCTGCGATGCGGGTGATGGCGGCAGCAAACTGAGCAGCGCCACCTATGTCTTCTATACGATGGGCTGGTCATGTCTGTTTTTGAGTATGTGATGGCGATCCTGAGTCTCAGCCGTAAGCAGATAGAAAGGATGGAAAGGATACAGAACGAAGCTATGCATATTACTCTTGGATGTACAAGAGATACGGCATGCAGGGCGATGCGCTACCGTCTTGATTTTCCAACCTTTGGGGACAGAATACAAATTTGCAGAGCATGTGGCTATTTCAGTCAAACGCAAACACACAGCATCCACTGCACAGTGAAATTAAGAAGGTAAAGGGCAGCAGGTTAAAAAGAGGAAAGTCGTGGATGGGTCAAGCCGAAGACATTCTTCAACAGGTGTGTTCACTTGAGGACTTAGAATCTGGCGAGGAGTGGGTACGAATGCCAAAAGATTTCTATACGTCCTTTTCAGTTTGCATCCAACTAGACAGAAAATGCAGACAAGAAAGTCCGACGGCTGTGGAGGCGGAAGTACAGGCTTTGATCTTCCAGAATTCTTTGGAGGGTGAAGCTGTCATTTACACAGATGGGTCGGTCATTCGACAAGTGAGAAGTTCATGGGCTTTTACAGCTCAGGCCGGAGGGAGAATTGTGAAGGAAGATTCTGGTGCTTCATGGCACCAGATGAAGTCATGGCAGTAAGTAAAGCAATAACATGGCTCGAGACACAGACGTTCACTAGGGCATGTTTCCTTAGTGACTCAATGAGCATGCTCAGGACAGAGATGGGGTGGGTTCGAAGAGAGTGGCTGCTGTCTCTGGAGTGGTCTCGGCTGGCAAAGATTAGTTTAGTTTTCATGCCAGGACATGCGGGTGTACGAGGAAATGAGCAGGCTGACAAGCTTGCAGGTAAAGGTTAGTGTGGAAGGCGGACGAGCCATGGGCCAGGCTAACATTTTGAATGCTCTACGAGAAGTAAGATTTGCGAGAACCAAGTGATGATTGTGAATCTATAACTAGGGTCAGACTGCGAGAACAGCAAATTAAAAGAGGTGTGGCCAAACAAGAACACTATGCGGGAAGCCAAAGAAGATTGATAAACCAACATAGAACTGGTGTCATAAGTTGCTACACGCTGCGAGATTTACCAAGGGGATCCAAGCACTTATGGACTGAATGGTTCGATGTGCAATGAGGATGGCCTGTCAACTAACTAACAATGGTCAGTTTGTGACAACTCCACAACCGGGTCCTAGCTCTACAATGATCTGTTTGTGACAACTCCACAACTGGACATGAGCTTTACAATGATCAGTTTGTTACAACTCAACTGGATACCAGCTTTATAATGATCAGTTTGTGACAACACCACAACCGGGTCCCAGCTTTACAATGATCAGTTTGTGACAACTTCCCAACCGGATACTAGCTTTACAATGATCAGTTTGTGACAACTAATTGGTGACAGTGTGGTTTATGTGATTGCATTAAAGTTGTCATCTAGTATGTGACACAGGGTGTACATGATCACATGACAAAGAGCACACAAGTTGAAAAGTTTTTCAACAAAACCACTACACGCACACATAAAATTATACACAAAACAACCATGACATTTATATGAAAGACACAAACACAGCACAGCGTATTGAAAGACATTTTATTTGCTGTATTTTTTTTATTGCCATACTAAAGAAAAAAATCAAATGGACCTAACTGTTGCTAGAAGCGTACCATACCAGGGACAAATTTTCACAGATAACATTATAGCAGCAACATTCAGCAGAATAACTAGGCCCCATATACAGGTAACATGAGTTATGGAGAGATCACAGGGAAACAGACTTAGCTAATAATGAAAATGGAGAATTTATTAACCCAGTTTTGCGCAGTGAATCAATATAATCATAGACAGCAATGTTTTTTTCTACATTATAAGAATAGATTAAGCAACGTGCACACTCTCAGACCATAATGCAATGATGATACCTGCATTACCAAGATATTTAGATCATCTCTACGTGACTTGCAAGTTACTAGAAGCGCACGTGAAGGTTCAGATCACCATCTGTAAGTAAAGTTAAAAACTCGAGATATGTATCTTATAAATACTACAATCAATGAAATGTTGGATGTCTGTAAGGAACAAATAATGATTAGCCTCTAACAAGTACATGGTCCTGCAACACTTAGTAGATGAGAATGCTGAAGATTGCGGGCTTAATGTAATTACAATGAATCTTGTATGTAAGTCCTTAGAAAAAGAATTCATACAGGCATAAGACCCTTAAAAAAAATAAGACAGCAAAATTAAAGCAGATAAGAGCAAACCCATGGCTCTGGACAGATACACACAAGCTGACACAAAGGTGTGAAGAGAAAACCTGTAATAGTGTTAACTAGAAACTTCTGATTCTGGAGCCAACAGGGCACAAGGGTACAGGAAAACCCCAAAAAACATCTGATGAAGAAAATTACAGTTTGCAGGCCTCAAGGGGTGATAAAGGGCACAAGTATTCACAAATAAACGGCAAGCTTATAAATCCAGCTATTTATATCTGTATAGGATCATCATAATAGAGATATAAACAGCTGTACAAATATAAAGTTGTATATATGAACATGCATTCTGCCATATACTGTCGTACCTATTTCTGTCATCTTAATACTTAAAATCAAAACAAACTATAATAGTTTCAAGCACTCATTGAGTTCTGACTACATAATGAATGAATATCAACCCTGCCAGTTCCCCCCTGCCCTGAAGCATAGGGCCCTGACTGAACAGATTCCTAGTTAAGAAGCCAGAGCTAAAGTGTGTCAGGCTCCCACGGTGGGCTGTGTGGGTGTGTTTGCTTTTGTGATGTCCAGCTTGATCAGCAACAGAATACAGCTGAACGTTGTATTCCTGGTGTCAGCAGTATAAAAGCATGTCACGGATGAGTTTTGTTTCCTGGGTGGGCAATTTCAGTAAAAGATGCTCCATAAAGTAGTCCTCAATTGGCAGGTATCTAAGCTTGGAGAAACAAGCCAAGGTATCTCATGTGTTATAAAAATCTGTTTACAATACAATATTTATCAATCATAAACGCATCACACATTGTAAATATATCATTTTCCAAACATCAAATATAGCGAATAGTTAATCTAATACTGTGATATAACAACATAATCAAATTCTGCAAAGCTAGTTTTGCAAGTTCTGAAATTAAAACCCAGTTTGACAGATTCAGAATTACAGGGAATCTTCTTTGTGATTCCTCAAATATTTTTATGATGGTGATATTTGCACCTTTCGGCTGATACATCCGACTTTTTCACTGGATTTGTCTTCTTGGGGAATTCCAGAACATGAGAAGGCTGGCACAGAAATGGAGGACTCTGTTAGAATAACTTGCCAATGTCTAACGAAGGGACATGCACAAGAAAGAGACAGATAAAAGCACATCTTATGCATGATTCATACATTCATCTCAACAGGCAGAATGACTGCAGTTTACAGTTGATGAACTGGGCCCAACAGACTCAATGAGTTATCTTCAACAATATAGCATGTATATGTGGCACAGATACAATGACCTCTGGCTATATATGGCGCACTTATTCCACACACAAGCAGTAGCACAAACACATACAACTATTTCAGTGACAGGATTGAGGTGCTCGTGGTCAGCCTAACTTCACCTAAAACTGATGCATCCTGTTCTCTCCAGCATCTGAGCTAGTCGCAACCCTTCGTAAAGCTGAAGGAAACAAATGAGGTTTAAGCAAAATTATTTTCCTTTCTCCTCCCCTCCCTCGAGTTGGGATGAAAATAAGCACTGCTCTCCCTGTACTGACTGGCTGATACTGGGTCACTCTCCCAATGGAGTGGTACTGAGTGGCTGGTACTGGGCCACTCTCTCCCAATGGAGTGGTACTGACAGGCTGATACTGGGCCACTCTCTCCCAATGGAGTGGTACTGAGTGGCTGGTACTGGGCCACTCTCCCAGTGGAGTGGTACTGAGTGGATAATACTGGGTCACTCTCCCAGTGGAGTGGTACTGAGTGGCTGGTACTGGGCCATTCTCCCAGTGGAGTGGTACTGACTGGCTGATACTGGGCCACTCTCCCAGTGGAGTGGTACTGAGTCACTCTCCTGTTGGAGTGGTACTGACTGGCTGATACTGGGCCACAATGCACACCAGAAACCAGTGATATACCACTCTAAAGAATGGTTACTGATGCTGGTGCTTGCCCTGTGAAGCTCATCAGGCAAATACAGAGGAGCTCCAAATCAGAGAGTTCACTCATTGGGACATGCCATTAAGGGGACACATCAGCAAACACACTAGATCCAGGGATCCATTCACCATCAGGCATAAATGACATATTAAGACACATGACACAAATGACATATTAAGATATGAGACACAAATGACATTAAGACATGAGACATAAATGGCAGATTACAAAAACTAACAGATATAGTTATTTAATTTGACAAAGTCAAAGTGGCAATTTGCAGTTCATTTAATGGCCACAAAACATGAATTGAATCAGTTGTAGAATGACCAACTGGCATCTAGCATGGTGATGGAGTCCTCATACAGACCAGGTTACCTATGTTTGCCGAATGGTTGGGGACAGGCGCATGCCTGAAGAGTCCAATCTGTGGAGCTAGCCTATTTAACATGTCTAAAAATTCCCCGTGAAATGGTTGGTCTCTTCTCTTGTGAAATGAATTCATGGAATAGAGAGAAAGTGGTGCTTATGTAATCAAATGGCAACATTCACAAACTGATTCATCAATGTTTTACTTTCAAATGGTTTGGTTTGTGAAGGATCACTTTCATCACACAAGGATATCTCCATAAGTGCACCAAGTCTCCTCCCATATATCACACAAGGAGAATCTCAGAACAGTGCATGAACACTGTAGCACTGCCAAGGAGCCAAATGTGTCTTTAAAAGAATCAGACTTGGTATACATTTAAAAAAATGCTAATACATTCTAGACTGAAAATGTTGTCTGGACCTATAATTTTCAACCTGAAATCACAAACATTTGAAGCTAATGCAATCATAAGACTTAACATCTAATGCTGAATAGAATCAAAGGACTTCTCATTTTACGCTAACAAAATCAACACTGTCCCACGTGCACGCATACAAATTTTCTGGCCAAGTAAAGTGGTTGTAGCAAGAACTGAACACTTTGCTTAAATGTTAACAAGCCACTGTTACTGGCCTTCTTAAGGAAACCATGATATATACTGAGATATGCTATTTTGTGGGGTGGGGTGGATATTCCTGCTGATGTAAAGCTTATTTTTAGCAAGCTCCAGGGAAAGATATTTTAGTAACTTCAATAATGAACAAGAAAATCTGTAGAAGCCGGCCACAAGCATGTACAAAATATAAATACGTGTCACAAAAATGTACAAAACATAAATACGTGTCACAAACATGTACAAAACATAAATACGTGTCACAAACATGTACAAAACATAAATACGTGTCACAAACATGTACAAAACATAAATACGTGTCAGTGCCTTCAGCAAAATAATACAAGCACAACTGACATGCAGTGTTCAGTCACCAGTATCAATACATCTTCTTTTAATGTACAAACAGGACATTCAAGCACAACCTAATGTACAAACAGGACATTCAAGCACAACCTAATGTACAAATTGGTCATGTGTGATATCTTCCACAGATCACAAGCACAGCTACTGGGTGTGACTGTACAATAAACACACGGCACATGTTTAGCAGTCAGTTTCAGGTCTCTACCATTATACATGAACGTCCTGGTTCTTGCCCAGCAAAGGTTCGAGCACGAGGTGATCTGACCACAGGTGAACAGCTTCACAACACCTGTACAGCTGACCGCCTGTAGCCTGGCAGACAACAGTTATTGCAACATTTCTAAGACATGGCTTACAATGCTCACACCTGGACCGCCATGACTGACTGTGAAACAACCTCACACAGACATCTCCCGCTGGGTTAGTGACTACCTGACTGCACGGCACAAGCTCAGTGGTGTAACTGTAGATCTGACTTACTGTACTAATGCTGCTTGCCCTTGATGATATCATTGTGTATCTGACAATGATATAATTGTATATCTGACAGATGTTTAGTGACACTACTTGCATTTGATGGTACAACTGTATACCTGATAGAAGTTTAGTAACAGTATATGCACCTGACAACAGTATTGCCTGTTTGACACCACTTTGGTGGTGCAACTATCTATACATTTGATAGATATAAATCTGATAAATCTAGATAAGTGGTTAAGCTTTAAAGCTGCTATCTTGGTGGTATGACTATACAACTTGCTGGTACAGCTAGCCTGGTAGCAGAGTTATTATAACCCCCCCCCCCCCCCCCCTAGATTGGTGGAATGTATATATCAGAATGTGACAGGACTGCCGGTGACCAATCATAAACATATCACAATGTGACAGGACTGCCGCTGACCAATCATAAACATATCACAATGTAACAGGACTGCTGCTGACCAATCATAAACATGTCACAATGTGACAGGACTGCCGCTGATCAATCATAAACATGTCACAATGTGACAGGACTGCCACTGACCAATCATAAACATGTCACAACATAACAGGACTGCCACTGACCAATCATAAACATGTCACAATGTGACAGGACAGCCGCTGACCAATCATAAACATGTCACAATGTGACAGGACAGCCGCTGACCAATCATAAACATGTCACAATGTGACAGGACTACCACTGACCAATCATACACATGTCACAATGTTACAGGACTGCCGCTGACCAATCATACGCACATCAGGAGGTCAGCATGGCTGAATGGATAAGAGCTCCCACTCTTAAAATTCCAGTGAGCTGATGCCGAGATAGCAGGTTTAACCCCAACACTAGTCAGCTGGACTAAAATGTTGACTTCTCTTCCTTGACTTTGGGACATAAATTACAAGTACCTGTGAAGTCATAGTGGGGTTGCCTGATGGCGAAGGACACTAAAATAGGGAAAGCTAATCCCCACGCAATAATTAATCCAGTGCACTAGAAGTAGTGACTAGTTTATGGACTACACTTGACTTCAATAGCTAGTGAGAGCAAAAACAAAACCAAATAAACACATGTAACACTGTTCATGTTTCTGATTGTATTTATAGATGTAGTTGCTAGACAGACATCTCCACAAAATGACCCCTCCAAGCTAGACCTGTTACAGATTTATTGTCTTGTGCTTTAGATCAAAAGTGGGTATCGTCCGTTCCGTGGGCACTATATGGCCCGCTACATCATTTAGTCTGGCCCCGCCAAGGCAATCACAAGCAGGACTAGACATTCAATAAATGTAGGAGCTTTTTTCAAAGTACTTCTATGAAGTGAATAGTAATAATAGCATATATTCTGAGGGACAAACAAGAAAAACATCCATTACAGGATAGACAGGACACATACCAGTACATAATGGGACATAGATGTATACTTTTCTTTGTTCCATGAACGATGTTATAAACTTCAAAATGGCCCTTGGCAGAAACAAACGTTCCCCACCTCTCCTTTAGATGATACAAATTGTACAAAGCAAATACACAGACACTCACAGCCAATACATTCTTGTCAAGTTAACACAAATATACGCAAAAATAATTTATAGAACTCAAAAATCACAAATAAAGTTTTACACTCCTGCAAAATGTGTAATTCTACCAGTGTATAGTGAAACTAATCAGTGAAAATGTGGGTTTGTTGTCTTCGAGATACTCCAAAAGGCACTTGTTGTAACCAAAACAAAAAACTAGTTCAGCATCTACTACTGCTTGTGTTGGTTGCGTGTTTATTGTTATAATCAGTGTTGCAATTATTTTTTTTCAATGATTCCCTTTTGACTATGTCAGAAATCCAAAATGACTGCAATGGCTTCCATCCCTGTGCCCTACCAGGTAAAGGAAAGGCTGACACAAGAAGGTGGAAGACCACATCAGCCTGAAACATACATAACCTATGACGAGGTCAACGTGCTTGACAAGCTACACCTATAAAAGCAAGCGCGGAAACAACCAGGCCACAATAAAGATGGTGCATATTACCAGCTCTCAATAAGTCACTTAATGTCAGAGAGGGTTTGATTGATTGATTGATTTAGGAACCGACATCACAGCATTCGGGGCATTCCCATAAGCTCTCCGCCCCCATCCTCAGCAGCCAGCGAAGGGTTCCAACACAATTAGTACCTGTAGCAATCTGATTATGTGTCCGTCTCGCCTTTCCACTGAGCGTCGGCCAGATCCCCTCGTCACTCCTCGCTGTCTCATTCTTGCCAGACCATGGTGATCCATTTGCTCCTCCGAGGTGCACACGTGCTCCCACAAGGCCGCAACTACGCCTGCCTTGTCATGCATCAATACTCCACCAAGTTTTGCAGAGCCAGCCAATCTGTCCGCCTGTTCATTCCCCAGCACACCGGCATGCCCTGGAGAAAAGATCCAGGCGATGCTTGCCACCTGTGTCCTCCGAAGCGAAGCAAGCCACTCTGCCCGAAGCTTGCCTGTCCTCACCTTCCTCAGCATGCTTTCTGAGTCAGTTACAATCACAATGTGTGTGTGTATATCATATTCTCCATCCAGTGGAAAGCTGCACTGACCGCCTCCACCTCCATTCTTAGCGAGAGTTGAAATATTATATAGAACATGTTCTAGTGCATGGTAGTTTCTTTATCTTCTGTGATCAATGTTTGCTATGCGTGGTGCATAGCATCCATTCTAGTGCATAGATGTCCACTTTCTAGCCCCAATGGGCCATGTGTGGTAGCGACTGTTGGAATGTGAGCACCAGTGGCGTTAACTTCAGGAGGCTGGGTCCATCCTACAGCTGTACTAGTCATGCACAAATGCAGACTTGCCTTCAGTGGAGATTGAACACAGGACTAATGGGTTGGTAGGCAATTGTACTAACCATCATGGCTTCCTTTTAGAGCATTAACAATATGAGATATGCAGATAAGATATGATATTGACTGCAAACAATGAACAGGATCTGCAGGATATGGTTAATGGTGTAGTACACAGTGAGCAACTAGGGTTAGAAATAAAGAAAACAGATTATGGTCATTTCCAAGAAGAAAGAAATACCACAATGTAACCTCCGAGTAAATGGTAACATTCTTAAACTGGTGAATCGGTACAACAATCTCGGAACAGTCATAACACCTGGCGGAAGATGGACTGTGGAGATTAAAACAAGAATTGTCATGGCAAAAGTAGCCTTTTGCAAGATCAAAAACATATAAATAAAAGCTGTAAATTGCTGTGAGTAGTTCTAAACTGCTATATAGAACCAATTCTGTTGTATGCATGTAAAACATGGAAATAAATGGATAAGCAGAGAAATATCTAATGGCAGTGGGAATGTGGTTTCTGAGGAAAATGCCAAAGAATACCATGGACTGACAGAAAAATGAGGCAATCCTTCAAGAAACAAATGAGAAC
>CAWUFQ010000433.1:0-2500 GCA_963921405.1 Cepaea hortensis
AGGGAGGAGGTAGAGGGAGGAGGAAGAAGAGTGAGGAGGAGGAGGGAGGAGGAAGAGGGAGGAGGAGGAGGAAGAGGGAGGAGGAAGAGGAGGGAGAGGGAGGAGGGAAGAGGAAGAGGGTAGGAGGAGGAGGGGAGAGGAGGAGGAGGAGAAGGGAGGAGGAGGGAGGAGGTAGTAGGATGATTGATTGCCATCCCACCAGGTTAATATGTTATCGCGGACCTCAGAGAGAAGTGTCTATGTAGAAGACCATTTCCTGGACGTACGTATTTTGGGAGGGGGAGGAGGGAGGAGGGAGGAGGAGGAAGAAGAAAATAAAAATACGACAGTTGGCTGCTCTGGAATGAAACGAAGACGTGTAGAAAATTTCATCTCAATCGGATGGGCCGTTCGCGAGCGTATAAAGGACATACATACAGACAGACATACAGACAGAGATACGCACATCCTAATTTATATATAAGATATATATATATATATATATATATATATATATATATATATATATATATATATATATAATATATATATATATATATATATATATATATATATATATATATAATTTATTTATTTTTTTAATTGGCACCTTTCCGTCTTGACAGACGATAGTTTGGTACATTGTGCTTCAAAAAGGTTTAATAACTACGACCATGGCGGTGGCGAGTGTGGCTGGTAAGGCCAATTCTTGCTACAAATGTTTGCCCACAGTAGATGCATGTGAAAACATGGTCATTTCCATCATTTTGCACCATCTTACGTCTTTCACACTCTGTGTGTGCTTTATCTGCAATCATTTTCTCCTTTGTCTTTATTCCATTTCTGATAGTTGCCCTCCACGCAACACGTTCAGCGGCGACTTGCTCCCAGTGTGCATTATCAATGCCTGTATCGTAGTAGAGGCCGACCCTGAGATCTCCTACCCGTCTGTAATTCACCAAAAAAGATGTCCTTTGGTATTCTACCATCATCCATCCTCCTAACATGTCCTATCCATCTAAGTCTACGAAGACTGAGCATGGAATACATCGTCACACAACCTGATCTTTCCAATACTTCAGTATTTGTGATTTTGTCTTGCCACTTAATACCAAGTATTCTTCGCAGACACCGCATATGAAAGCTGTTTAAACGTTTCTCTTGGCGTGAGTAAGTTGTCCAGGTTTCACTGCCATAAAGAAGAGTACTAAGGACACAGGCTTGGTAGACGAGGACTTTTGTTTTGGCAGTAAGCTTCCTGTTCTCCCAGACTCTTTTTGCTAACATGTTCATTGTTGTTGCTGCCTTGCCAATCCTGATGTTGATTTCCTGATCGAGGATAATTTGCTATTTACCTCTGTTCCTAGATATGTAAAATGGTCTAATATCTCCAGTTCGGCGTCGTCATTAAAGATTGATGGTACACCATGTGCACCTTGTGACATAATCTGTGTCTTCTTTTTTGTTAATTGTTAAACCAAATTCAGAACAAGCATTGGAGAATGCAGATAGTAGATGTTGTAATTCTTCCTCAGAGTGGATCGTAATCGCAGCATCATCCGCAAAAAGCAAATCTCTGATTAGTACCCTCCTAATTTTGGTCTTGGCCTTCAATCTCTGAGCATTATAGAGGCCACCATCTGAGCGTGAGTGAATGTATATACCGTCATCCTGATCACGAAAGGCATATTTCAGTAGAAGTGAAAAGTATATCCCAAAGAGTGTGGGGGATAGTACACAAACTTGCTTAACTCCACTCTTAATTTCAAACTCTTCTGAAGTTGAGCCATCAAACTTGATTATACCCTTCATGCCTGTGTGGAACGATTCCACAATGGACAGAAGAGTTGGTGGACAGCCAATCTTCTTTAGTGCTTTGAACAAACCCTCACGGCTGACCAAATCGAATGTCTTTGTGAGGTCGATGAAGGCAATAAACAGTGGCTGATTTTGTTCCCGGCATTTTTCTTGCATCTGTCGCAATAAGAATATCATATCAATGGTAGACCGGTTCTGACGGAAGCCGCACTGTGATTCGGGGTAGACTTGATCTCCAAGGACTTGAAGTCTGCGCAGAACAATTCTGGCGAATACTTTCCCAACAATACACAGAAGTGAGATACCCCTATAGTTGTTACAGTCGCTCCGATCGCCCTTGTTCTTGTACAGTGTTATGATGCTTGAATCTTTGAAATCCTGTAGGACTTGTCCTTCTCGCCAGCATAGCTCTATTAGCTGGTGGATCTGTAAAGTGAGTGTGTCTTGCCCACTCCTGATTACCTCTATTGGAATCCCATCCTTACCTGGAGCCTTGCCAGATGCAAGTTCATTTATAGCACACTTAACTTCTGTTATGGTGGGAAGTGTGTCCAGGTGGTCAAGAGTTGGCAGGGCCTCTATGGCGTTGAGGGCATCATCCGCTAGCTTGGTCTCACTTGAGTAAAGCTATAAATAGTGCTCGACCCATCTATCCATCTGCTGTTTCTTATCAGTGATGATTTCTCCAGTCAAGGTTTTCAGT
>CAWUFQ010000433.1:7500-16770 GCA_963921405.1 Cepaea hortensis
GAGGAGGAGAGGGAGGAGGAGGAAGGAGGAGGGGGAGGAGGGAGGAGGAGGGAGAAGGAGGGATGAGGAGGAGGAGGGAGGAGGAGGAAGAGGGAGGAGGAGGGATAGGGAGGAGGGGAAGAGGAAGAGGGTAGGAGGAAGAGTGGAGAGGAGGAGGGAGGATGTAGAGGGAGGAGGAGGGAGGAAAAGGGAGGAGGGAGGAGGAGAGAGGAGGAGGAGGTAGGAGGAGGAGGAAGAGGGAGGAGGAGGGAGGAGAAGGAAGGAGGAGGAAGAGGGAGGAGGAGGATGGAGGAGGGAGAGGGAGGAGGAGGAAGGAGGAAGAAGGAGGAGGAGGAGGGAGAGGGAGGAGGGAAAGAGGAAGAGGGTAGGAGGAGAAGGAGGGAGAAGGAGGAGGAGGGAGGAGGAGGGGATAGGAGGAGGGAGGAGGCAGAGGGAGAAGAAGGAAGGAGGAGGAGGAAGGAGGGAGAATGAGGAGGGGAGGAAGGAAAGGGAGGTGGAAGAGGAGGAGGAGGGAGGAGGACAGAGGTAGGGGGAGGAGGAGGTAGAGGGAGGAGGAGGAGGAAGGAAAGGGAGGAGGAAGAGGAGGAGAAGGGAGGAGGAGGGTGGAGGGAGGAGGAGGAGGTAGAGGGAGGAGGTAGGAGGAGGAGGAAGAGGGAAGAGGGAGAAGAAGGGAGAAGGAGGAGTGAGGATGATGAGGGAGAAGGAGGCAGGAGGAGGAGGAGGGAGGCAGGAGGAGGAGGAGGGATAAGGAGGGAGAGGGAGGAGAAGGGAAGATGAGGGAGGAGGGGGAGGGAGTAGGAGGGAGGAGGATGGAGGAGGAGGGGAGAGGAAGAGGGAGAAGAAAGAGGGAGAAGGAGGAGGGAGTCGGGAGAGGGATGAGAGGGAGGAAGAAGAGGAGGAGGGTGGAGGGAGAAGGTAGAGGGAGGAGGAGGGAGGAGAAGAGAGGAGGAGAGAGTTCGCCATTCCGAATTCATACTCGTCTAGTTCTTCCCTTCTACACGACTGTAGATAACTTCCTTACACATAAAAAGATGAATTGTTATTGATATTGCCGTGGCATGGAGGAATATCAGCAGCAGAGTTGATCCAAAAAACCAAAGACTGAGATCTACGGCGAGCCATGAACGCCTACGCCAGCCGGCACGGCACTTGATGATGATGATTGCCGTGTGACGATTCTGTGTAGTCACGTCATTTTCTTCCCTTTCCCTAGCGTTTTGGTTCGGGGATTCTTTCATCATCATCATCATATATTTACGTACGTATTTTGGGAGGGGAGGAGGAAGGAGGAGGAAGAAGAAAAATAAACTATGACAGTTGACAGCTCTGGAATGAAAGGACGGTGTGTAGAAAATTTCATCTCAATCGGATGGGCCGTTCGCGAACAAATAAAGGACATACATATTTACATATTTACATACATACACTTTGTTTTATAGATATATATATATATATATATATATATATATATATATATATATATATATATATATATATATATATATATAACAGATCATGTCTTCTATTGAGTTGGAGAGCACTGAGTTATTCTTTGCATAGACCATGGCCAGAAAGAGTCATGGGTAGAAGATATTAACAATGCTATAAACTTCGCAATAGAATCTATGCGAAACACACAAGGCGTAATCGTTTCTATTATATCGGTCCAGGTATCCTTGTCAACGAACTGTTGTTAAGCATATTATAAGTTTGGTTCTAGGTGCATATACGACGCTAGGCCCATATTTCTATAGGCCGGTCGACACTTGAGGTGAGATGTGGTCAATCTAACGTGGGCCCGAAAGAAATAGAGGAAGACATTAAACACGTGGAGAAGAGTATTAGAGACATGTGAATATTATAAGGATTTGGAGAGGGGGTCCAGGAGATGACCAAAGATAGGGAGGATTGCGTGCGTCGGACGATGACCAGTGCTAAACAGGAGGCAATGGAGGATAACAGGCAGAAAGCGAAGGAGAAGATAAGACCAAGATCTAGGAGAACCCCTGTAGTGTGGTGGCTATCACGATTTCCTACAGCCCTGGTCATCTTCTGATCTAATGGCGGTCAGCATGGCCGAATGGACAAGAGTGCTCGTTCTTAAACATCCGGTGTGCTGATTCCGAGGTAGAGGGTTCAACCACTACACCAGTCAATTGGACTAAGATGTTGGCTTCTCGTCCTTGACTTCCAAATCGCCCACAGCTGATGTCGAACCCTAGACTCCGTATGTCGGGGTATTATAAGAAGCACTTTCATTATCCCTTAAGCCACAGACGCCGGCCCTGTAGAAGGTAGACGCAGAGAATTAAGCGAATTGCGATAGTGCATCCTCATTACAAAAATAAGCATGACACATTTTTCACAGTGGGGTAACGCATTAGCCAAGAACTTGTTACGTGCGCTAACAGTGTGATGTCTGGCACAGCAAGTCATCTCTAATCGGATCGCGCATACGTGCATTTGCACGTCTGCAGTCAGTTTGTATGATTAGACTGCGCTCGTTTTACCAAGCGATCATTGTGTGCCAACGGATCCTCTGTGTGTCTATTGTTGACAACTTATTTAATTCCTCCACAATGCAGTTTATTTACCTTTTAACTAGGTGGCTTGCAGTTTGGAAGTCTGAATCCATCTTAAAACGGCCGGGTTCGAGCACAGGGGTTGAATAAATCTGTAGAATCTTACACAATAAGATACCCAAGGATATTTACCACCCTACCTATATGTCAACCTACACACCCAGCTGTCTACCTAGCTATCTGTCTAACTACCTACCTGCTTGTCTACAGGTCTACCTATCTTCATATTTACTTATCTACTACCTACTCACCTACATATTTAACTTCCCGTTCGCCTACCTGACCGCCAACCCACCTGCCTGCATACTAATCTACCGACATGCCTACCTACAAAGTATTCGCTATGGCACTGAATACCTACCAGCACACCTACCTGTCTAACTATATACCTACTTACATACCTACCTAACAACCTATATATTTTCATTCCTACTTACCTACCTACCTACCTACACATATTTCTACATAACTACCTACCCATATCCTTACTTACCTCCATCCATCATGTGCCACGCCGATAAGAGTGGGCGGTCATGTTCTGCCATCTCACTCGATCATCAGAGTCGTGGATCAGCTATGTGTTCCTGTCTCAACCATGCCATGCTTCTATGTCTTCCCTTGGGTCTCTTCCCTTCGATCTTGCCAGTTGTCACCAAGTTCTCCAATTCATTTCTTCTCATAAAATGCCCAAAAACTTTTGCCTGTCTACGTCTAATGACTCTAATCAGTTTACGATCTTCATTTGTTTCTTGAAGGACTTGTTCGTTGGTTTTTCTATCTGTCCATGGTATTCTTTGCATTTTCCTCAGAAACCACATTTCCACAGCCATTAGCTGTTTTTCAGCTTGACTGCTTATTGTCCACGCTTCACATCCATACAAAAGTATAATTTCTATGTAGCATCTCAACACTCTTTTTCTCGTTTCAATTGATATCTTTTTGTTGGTCAGTATGTTTTTCATCTTGCAAAAGGCTACCTTCGCAATGGCAATTCTTGTTCTAATCTCTTCAAGGCATCTCCCATCAGATGTTATGACTGTGCCGAGTTAACAGTATCGATTCACTTTTTTAAGAAATGACCATCTACTCTACTCGTATATCACATTGTAGTATTTCCTTCTTCCCAGTGACGACCATAATCTGTGTCTTCTTAATATTCAGTTCTAACCCTAGTTGTTCACTGAGTGTAACAACTGTATCTACTAAATTTTGCAGGTCCTGTTCATTGTCTGCAATCAAGACTGTATCATCTGCATATCTAATGTTATTGATGTATCGTCCCCCAATGTTGATTCCTTCCATATCTTCTATATTTCTAAATATATTTTCACTGTACAGGGAAAAAAAGATCTGGAGGCATTACATATCCCTGTCTCACACCTCTTTTAATAGGCTGATATTGACCTACATCGTTATCAATTCTGATGGCAGACTGTTGTTTCCAATATATGGTTTTTACAAGTCTAAGGTCTTTTCCATCAATTTGTAGATCTTTAAGCATCCTTATCATGTCGACATGTCTCACTTTATCGAAAGCCTTTGTGTAGTCAATAAATCAAAGCTATAGATCTGTGTTTACTTCTATAGATCGTTCAATTACTGTCTTAGTATATACACAGCATTTACTGTGCCCTTGCCTTCTACAAACCCACATTGTTCTTCTCCTATTTCCGGTTACTTACCTACCAACCTAAATTCCAACATAACTACCTACACATACGCACAAACATACACACACGAACACACACACACGTACACACACGCACACCTACACACACACACACACACATATATATATATATATATATATATATATATATATATATATATATATATGTATATATATATATCCTTATGGCACGTGGATCCTGTGGGCCCCTGATGAAGTGGACCCCCGTAAAAACTAGATACAGTAAAATGTCGATTAACCGTCACTCGTTTAACCGGCAGTTTCTATTATCCGTCATCGCCTTTATTTATTTTTTATTTTTTTGGTGGGGGGGGGGGGGGGGATATATACAATATAAAGATCGTTATTTTCAATTTCGCCACTACCTGGGCTGACCTTAAAATGTCTAACCTAAAGAATTGGTAGAATAAACTCTTGCCTGAACCTGTTGTGTAACAATGTAGGATTAAACAGTGAAAACATTCATCATCATCATGTGCCATGCCGGTAATCATGAAAACATTACACCAGAAGAAGTAACAGATTGGTTGGAATGTGACAAAATGAACGGAGGCTTTGAAATTTATGATGAAATTGATCCTAGTGTTACTACCAATGAAGAAGGAGACATTGATGACAATGAAGGATCAGTTCTTAACCAAAAACCTACAACTAGCCACTCAGAAGCAGAAACAATGCTATCAGAGTGAATTGACTGGTTTGAAATGCAAGAGGAGGAAATTGCACCACAGTTCCTACTTCTGCGTAAGATATGGAACATCGTCACGCAGAAAGCTCGAGCCTCAAAGACACAGAAGGAGATGGCAGATTATTTTAAAGTAACGTAAGTTTATAGTATTACAATACAGTTCCGTACATTACTACTCTTATATCGAGGTTTATATTGATCGTTTTGTAAAATTAAATACAATATGAATTATTAACTTTTAAATAAGTTTATTTCCATTGTCGCCCTAAGCCAGCATTGAAATCACGTTACTCTACATATGTACTAAGATATTTCTGTTATCCGTCTATTCGGTTATACCTTACAGACATGGTCCCGACAGTGACGGTTAATCGAAGTTTTATTGCATATGTTAAAACTGTTACCATCCTGTTAGTAGCTTTGTCTCCTGGCAATCAATATTTTTAGGCCCAATCCGCCACGGGTTAGTGCAGTTAAGATCACACTGAATCGAGAGTTCAGTCACGGGCAATCAAAGGGTGTTCTCCCCACCAGTGCCAGTCTGGCGCCCAGGAAGCAGATTTTTATAAGATAGACGATTTGCGTTGGGAGAGGCGGTGCGGCTGCCTGAGATAACAGGTGTACTACCGATAAACAGGTCTGTGTTGAAATGTGTGGTTCAAGTCAGTCTGGAAACCGCTAGCAAGATCAAATACAGGGAGATATAAAACAACATACAGATGCGAGCATCAAACGTAGACGAGGTGAGATGGAACAGACGAGGACGATATTAACAACAACAGAAAAAGATAGGAGAGGTGGGCATTAGATGCTTTAAAGCAGTGGTTCTCAACCTTTTTTGGCCCATGCACCTCTTCACCATATGTTCAGAATGTCACCCCTCCCCCCCCCCCTTTCGTATTTCCTCCCAGTAACACCCCTGCGGGATGGAGGGGAGGAGGAGGGGGGCTGCACAATGTACATAAAATTGGAAGTTAAATTTAAAAACACTTACTAGACGTCTACATAAAACGTGATGTGTGGGTTTACTTACGTTATAACACGAATTTTAGAAGGGCGAGAAGTACAGAACCTTAAGGTATGGAGGGATAAACAATATCAAGTAATCAGTTGTTGTATCAACGCGATCTTGAAATAATCTTAATCCCCCCCCCCCCCGAAACCCTAAAATTTTCCATGGTGGGTGGGGGGGGGGGGATTTCCCCACCTGTTGAAAACCACAGCTTTAAAGGATTTGTTATTTTATGGTAAATACGGTAGTAGCAGCAGAAGGAAAAGGGGGAGGAGGGAAATGATGATTGAGATGGAAATGTAGAAGGGGGATGAGGAGAAGAAAGAGGAGGTGGAGAAGTCGATGAAGGAGGAGAAGGAGGAGGAGAAGGAGGAAAAGAATATTATGAGAGGTAGAAGAAGCAGACGTAGATTATTCCCCAGTGATCCAGTATATATGAGGACCGAACACTTCACACACTACGACAGTAAACAAGTTCAGGGAAGCCTTATTACAGACAGCAACATCAAGCATTAGGTCTTTGTATATTTCAGCTCACATAAAAATTATATGTGACTTCCAGCCTTCTCCCTTGCGTGTTTTTTCCCAGAAAACGTCCAGAACAGTTTGAAAGTTATCCGGTAGCCATTTCACAAAGCTGGGTGGATCCGAGAGAATTACCAATTCGGAAACACGTCCTGTCGCTACCAGGACTTGAACTCTGAGCACTCAGTTGGTAAGCAGGCGCGCTAAGTACTAGGCCATCGCTTCAACGACAATATTTACTAAGGAGTTGGGGGACGCGGTTGTGCAGTGGCTAGCATTGTTGCTAATGGTCACATATTGAAATCCCCTTCAAAGCAGGTTTTGTTTTAAAATGACCTGAGTTTCCATGTCGACCTAGCCTAAAATGGCTACCAGAAATGTCCTGGGGAGTACAGGAGGCAGGCGTAGTATTGACCACATCACCCTTTGAGTGTCCGTTGGTATAGAATATTATTATGCTAATAATATTGACCTCATTGGACAAAAGGCACCAATACTAAAGAAAAAGCATGTATCAATAACTACTAAGAAAGCACTTTACAATGCAATCTTCCTACCAACTCTATGTTACCAATATCAAACCTGGACAATGACAGAAAAAGAGAAAAGAAAAATCACAACAACAGAAATGAGATTCCTGACAAGTGTACTCAACGTATCAAGAAGAGATAAGATCAGAAATTAAGAAATCAGGACTAAAGTGGGGGTTACAGCTGCACTAGATTTTATTAGAAAGCAGCAAGTCAAATGGTTTGGCCATGCAAGGTTACCAGTCAACAGCATACCACAACAAGCAATGATGCACAGACCAAATAGAAACAGAGGAAGAGGCCGAACACGTAAACGTTGGACAGAGGGAATAGCAGAGTCCATGGAATATCGATATATGAAGCCCATAATCGGGCATTCTCATTATGTTTATACTCGACACCGCAAGGTACAAGAGGAACATGATGAGATGAGATGACTATTGACCTAACGCGCCTTAATATCTTTGCTTTTACATTACCTTTTATAAATAACTAGCTGACCCTGCCCGGCTTCGCCCAGACCCTGGTGGGGAGCATCTCATTTAATTCATATAAGTAGTCATATAAGTTCTCGTTCCCGTTACCGACTGTCTGTCTGTCTGTCTGTCTGTCTGTCTGTCTGTCTGTCTGTCTGTCTGTCTGTCTGTCTGTCTGTCTGTCTGTCTGACCCGGCCCGGCATTGCCCAGCTCCTGGTGTGGAGCATCTCATTTAATTCATATAAGTAGTCATATAAGTTCCCGTTCCCGACTGTCTGTCTGTCTGTCTGTCTGACCCGGCCCGACATCGCCCAGCTCCTGGTGTGAAGCATCTCATTTAATTTATATAAGTAGTCGTATAAGTTCCTGTTCCCGACTGTCTATCTGTCTGTCTGTCTGTCTATCTGTCTGCCTGACCCTGTCCGGCTTCATTAAATTCATACAACAAAAAAAATGTAACTTAAAAGAACGTTCTACCACACACCATCCATTATTTTTAATGAAAACTCTTTCTAATCACCTGCATGACTACAGTAACTTCTTAAGCAAAAAAAGATGAGTTACAATGTTATGCATTGTGCATCATTTTTATGAAAACTTTGAAAATGCCTTACAGATTGTATCATTATTTATTATAACTCATATGCCGGTACATAACTATGGACAAAGAGTTTATAAATCTTTGAAAACGATGCCACAATATGACTATAAGTTATACAGAAAAGTTATGCCCCTTGAAATAACTTTTACGAGTTAGATCCCCTGAAATATATGAAATTATGATGAAAAATGAAAAATGAAATAATACTGAGTAAGCAGGCGATTTCACACTAACAAAATATCACAGTTGGCTGCTCTGGACTGAAAGGAAGGCGTGTAGAAAATTTCATCTCAATCGGATGGGCCGTTCGCGAACAAATAAAGGACATACAGAGATACATAAATACATACAGAGATACGCTCCTTTTTTATATATAAGATTGGATTACATATCTTTTTTATGCGTTATTTACAACTTACTTTATTATTTCTTAACAGGTGTCCACAATGTGATCGGAGAGAGTGTTCCAATTACAGGACCCATCCTTCTGTCTGTGGGTGGACTTATGTTGATCCTGGCAGTCCGACAGTTTTATATGGCTCACGCCAGAAAAATAGCCCACGACAAAGCTTTGCAGGTGGGGATTTCTTCATCTTGGAAATGTCTGGAATTATATCTGCTGTTCTCTATGTGGGCGCTATCAAGCCGATTGAAGGTGGCGGTTAGATCGGGAAATGGGGGGGGGGGAGGGGAGAGAGAGACAGAGAGGGGAGAGAGACAGAGAGAAAATAGTTGGTAGGGAGAGGAGGGGTGGTTTTGAATTTGCAATAGGATACGGGTGTAAATCTCTAAAGAAGAAAATCGCGGCTTAGCAACTGTATTCCAGAACATTCTTAAATACCCTGGACCAAGAAGAGCTGAAATATTGACATTCTAGAAAATCTGAGCATCGATGAAAACTAGCTCATAAGCAGTATTGTGTTTCGGAAACTGAAATAATTTGGAGACATTAAACTCACAGCGGTTTGTGAAAAACAAATAATTATAGAAACATCAGTAGCAGCGGCAGTGGCGGCAGAAACCAAGGAAGAACGACAAAAATAGCACAACAATAGCAACCACAACAACACAGTAAGAAAAAAAGAAGAAAGAATAGCAGAAGGGGGTGGGAGAAGCTGGGGCGGCGTCGATAGCAACTAAAGAAGAAGAAGAACAAGAATATGAA
>CAWUFQ010000434.1:0-18000 GCA_963921405.1 Cepaea hortensis
CTACCTACCTACACTAACTAACTAACTAACTACCTACTAACTAACTAACTACCTAACTACCTAACTAACCTACCTAACTAACTAACTACCTAACTAACTAACTAACTACCTACCTAACTAACTAACTACCTAACTAACTAACTACCTAACTCCTAACTAACTAACTACCTAACTCCTAACTAACTAAACTACCTAACTAACTAACTAACTAACTACCTACCTAACTACCTAACTAACTAACTACCTAACTACCTACCTACCTAACTAACTACCTAACTAACTACCTACCTAACTAACTAACTAACTAACCTACCTACCTACCTAACTAACTAACTACCTAACTAACTACCTAACTAACTACCTAACTCACTAACTAACTACCTAACTAACTAACTACCTAACTAACTAACTACCTAACTAACTAACTAACTACCTACCTACCTAACTAACTAACTAACTACCTAACTACCTAACTAACTAACTACCTAACTAACTAACTACCTAACTACCTAACTAACTAACTACCTAACTAACTAACTAACTACCTAACTACCTAACTAACTAACTAACTAACTACCTACCTAACTAACTACTAACTAACTACCTAACTAACTACCTAACTAACTAACTACCTACCTAACTAACTAACTACCTACCTAACTAACTAACTACCTAACTAACTAACCTACCTAAACTCCTAACTAACTAACTACCTAACTAACTAACTAACTAACTAACTAACTAACTACCTAACTAACTAACTAACTAACTACCTACCTAACTAACTACCTAACTACCTAACTACCTAACTACCTACCTACCTAACTAACTACCTAACTACCTAACTACCTAACTAACTAACTACCTAACTAACTACCTAACTAACTACCTAACTAACTAACTACCTAACTAACTAACTACCTAACTAACTAACTAAATAACTACATAACTAACTAACTACCTAACTAACTAACTAACTACCTAACTATCTAACTACCTAACTAACTAACTACCTAACTAACTACCTAACTAACTAACTAACTAACTACCTAACTAACTAACTCCCTAACTAACTAACTAACTACCTAACTACCTAACTAACTAACCACCTAACTAACTACCTAACTAACTATCTACCTACCTAACTACCTAACTACCTAACTAACTAACTACCTAACTAACTAACTAACTAACTAACTACCTAACTAACTAACTACCTAACTACCTAACTACCTAACTACCTAACTAACTACCTAACTACCTGACTACCTAACTAACTAACTACCTACCTAACTAACTAACTAACTACCTAACTACCTAACTAACTACCTAACTAACTAACTACCTAACTAACTAACTAACTACCTACCTAACTAACTAACTACCTAACTAACTAACTACCTAACTCCTAACTAACTAACTACCTAACTCCTAACTAACTAACTAACTACCTAACTAACTAACTAACTAACTACCTACCTAACTACCTAACTAACTAACTACCTAACTACCTAACCTACCTAACTAACTACCTAACTAACTACCTAACTAACTAACTACCTACCTACCTAACTAACTACCAAACTAACTACCTAACTATCTAACTACCTAACTATCTAACTACCTAACTAACTAACTACCTAACTAACTACCTAACTAACTAACTAACTAGCTACCTAACTAACTAACTAACTAACTACCTAACTAACTAACTAACTAACTAACTACCTAACTAACTAACTAACTAACTACCTAACTAACTACCTAACTAACTACCTACCTAACTAACTAACTAACTAACTACCTACCTACCTAACTAACTACCTAACTAACTACCTAACTCCTAACTAACTAACTACCTAACTAACTAACTACCTAACTAACTAACTAACTAACCTACCTACCTAACTAACTAACTACCTAACTACCTAACTAACTACCTAACTACCTAACTAACTACCTAACTAACTAACTAACTACCTAACTAACTAACTAACTACCTAACTACCTAACTACCTAACTAACTACCTAACTACCTACCTACCTAACTAACTACCTAACTACCTACCTACCTAACTAACTACCTAACTAACTACCTAACTCCTAACTAACTAACTACCTAACTAACTAACTACCTACCTAACTAACTAACTAACTACCTACCTAACTAACTAACTACCTAACTACCTAACTAACTACCTAACTACCTAACTAACTAACTACCTAACTAACTACCTACCTACCTAACTAACTAACTAACTAACTACCTAACTAACTAACTACCTAACTACCTAACTACCTAACTAACTAACTACCTACCTAACTAACTAACTAACTACCTAACTACCTAACTACCTAACTACCTAACTACATAACTACCTAACTACCTAACTACCTAACTAACTAACTAACTAACTACCTAACTAACTAATTACCTACCTAACTAACTAACTAACTAATTACCTACCTAACTAACTACCTAACTAACTAACTAACTAACTACCTACCTAACTAACTAACTAACTACCTAACTAACTAACTACCTAACTAACTACCTAACTACCTAACTACCTAACTAACTAACTACCTAACTAACTAACTACCTAACTAACTAACTACCTAACTAACTACCTACCTACCTAACTAATTAACTAACTAACTACCTAACTACCTAACTACCTAACTAACTAACTAACTACCTAACTAACTAACTACCTAACTACCTAAATAACTACCTAACTACCTAACTAACTAACTAACTAACTAACTAACTACCTACCTAACTAACTAACTACCTAACTACCTAACTAACTAACTACCTACCTAACTAACTAACTACCTAACTAACTAACTACCTAACTCCTAACTAACTAACTTACCTAACTAACTAACTAACTAACTAACTAACTAACTACCTAACTAACTAACTAACTACCTACCTAACTAACTACCTAACTACCTAACTACCTACCTACCTAACTAACTACCTAACTACCTAACTACCTAACTACCTAACTAACTAACTACCTAACTAACTACCTAACTAACTACCTAACTAACTAACTACCTAACTAACTAACTACCTAACTAACTAACTAAATAACTACATAACTAACTAACTAACTACCTAACTAACTAACTACCTAACTATCTAACTACCTAACTAACTAACTACCTAACTAACTACCTAACTAACTAACTAACTAACTACCTAACTAACTAACTCCCTAACTAACTAACTAACTACCTAACTACCTAACTAACTAACCACCTAACTAACTACCTAACTAACTATCTACCTACCTAACTACCTAACTACCTAACTAACTAACTACCTAACTAACTAACTAACTAACTAACTACCTAACTAACTAACTACCTAACTACCTAACTAACTAACTACCTAACTACCTAACTAACTACCTAACTAACTAACTAACTACCTAACTAACTAACTAACTACCTAACTACCTAACTACCTAACTAACTACCTAACTACCTAACTAACTAACTACCTACCTAACTAACTAACTAACTACCTAACTACCTAACTAACTACCTAACTAACTAACTACCTAACTAACTAACTACTACCTACCTAACTAACTAACTACCTAACTAACTAACTACCTAACTCCTAACTAACTAACTACCTAACTCCCTAACTAACTAACTAACTACCTAACTAACTAACTAACTAACTACCTACCTAACTACCTAACTAACTAACTACCTAACTACCTACCTACCTAACTAACTACCTAACTAACTACCTAACTAACTAACTACCTACCTACCTACCTACCTAACTACCTAACTAACTACCTAACTATCTAACTACCTAACTAACTAACTACCTAACTAACTAACTACCTAACTAACTAACTAACTACCTAACTAACTAACTAGCTACCTAACTAACTAACTAACTAACTACCTAACTAACTAACTAACTAACTACCTAACTAACTAACTAACTAACTACCTAACTAACTACCTAACTAACTACCTACCTAACTAACTAACTAACTAACTACCTACCTACCTAACTAACTACCTAACTAACTACCTAACTCCTAACTAACTAACTACCTAACTAACTAACTACCTACCTAACTAACTAACTAACTACCTACCTAACTAACTAACTACCTAACTAACTACCTAACTACCTAACTAACTACCTAACTACCTAACTAACTACCTAACTACCTAACTAACTAACTACCTAACTAACTACCTACCTACCTAACTAACTAACTAACTAACTAACTACCTAACTAACTACCTACCTAACTACCTAACTACCTAACTAACTAACTACCTACCTAACTAACTAACTACCTAACTACCTAACTACCTAACTACATAACTACCTAACTACCTAACTACCTAACTAACTAACTAACTAACTACCTAACTAACTAATTACCTACCTAACTAACTAACTAACTAACTACCTAAACTACCTAACTACCTAACTAACTAACTACCTAACTAACTAACTAACTAACTACCTACCTAACTAACTACCTAACTAACTAACTACCTAACTAACTACCTAACTACCTAACTACCTAACTAACTAACTACCTAACTAACTAACTACCTAACTAACTAACTACCTAACTAACTATCTACCTACCTAACTAACTAACTACCTAACTACCTAACTACCTAACTAACTAACTACTACCTAACTAACTACCTAACTAACTAACTACCTAACTACCTAACTAACTACCTAACTACCTAACTAACTAACTAACTAACTAACTAACTACCTACCTAACTAACTAACTACCTAACTACCTAACTAACTACCTAACTAACTAACTACCTACCTAACTAACTAACTAACTAACTGCCTAACTAACTAACTACCTAACTAACTAACTACCTAACTCCTAACTAACTAACTACATAACTAACTAACTAACTAACTAACTACCTAACTAACTAACTACCTACCTAACTAACTACCTAACTAACTAACTACCTAACTACCTACCTACCTAACTAACTACCTAACTACCTAACTACCTAACTACCTAACTAACTACCTAACTAACTAACTACCTAACTAACTAACTACCTAACTAACTACCTAACTAACTAACTACCTAACTAACTAACTACCTAACTAACTAACTAAATAACTACCTAACTAACTAACTACATAACTAACTAACTAACTAACTAACTACCTAACTATCTAACTACCTACCTAACTAACTAACTACCTAACTAACTACCTAACTAACTAACTACCTAACTACCTACCTACCTAACTAACTACCTAACTACCTAACTAACTAACTGACTACCTAACTAACTAACTACCTAACTAACTACCTAACTAACTAACTACCTAACTAATTAACTACCTACCTACCTAACTATCTAACTACCTAACTAACTATCTAACTATCTAACTACCTAACTACCTAACTAACTAACTACCTAACTAACTAACTAACTAACTAACTTCCTAACTAACTAACTAACTAGCTACCTAACTAACTAACTACCTACCTAACTAACTACCTAACTACCTACCTAACTACCTAACTACCTACCTACCTAACTAACTACCTAACTACCTAACTAACTAACTACCTAACTAACTACCTAACTAACTAACTACCTAACTAACTAACTACCTACCTACCTAACTAACTACCTAACTACCTAACTAACTAACTACCTAACTAACTAACTACCTAACTAACTAACTACCTAACTAACTACCTAACTAATTACCTAACTAACTACCTACCTAACTAACTAACTACCTAACTAACTAACTACCTAACTAACTAACTAAATAACTACCTAACTAACTAACTACCTAACTAACTAACTAACTAACTAACTACCTAACTACCTAACTAACTAACTACCTAACTAACTACCTAACTAACTAACTACCTAACTACCTACCTACCTAACTAACTACCTAACTACCTAACTAACTAACTGACTACCTAACTAACTAACTACCTAACTAACTAACTAACTACCTAACTAACTAACTACCTAACTAACTACCTAACTACCTAACTACCTAACTAACTAACTACCTAACTAACTAACTACCTAACTAACTAACTACCTAACTAACTACCTACCTACCTAACTAATTAACTAACTAACTACCTAACTACCTAACTACCTAACTAACTAACTAACTACCTAACTAACTAACTACCTAACTACCTAAATAACTACCTAACTACCTAACTAACTAACTAACTAACTAACTAACTAACTACCTACCTAACTAACTACCTAACTACCTAACTAACTAACTACCTACCTAACTAACTAACTACCTAACTAACTAACTACCTAACTCCTAACTAACTAACTACCTAACTAACTAACTAACTAACTAACTAACTAACTACCTAACTAACTAACTAACTACCTACCTAACTAACTACCTAACTACCTAACTACCTAACTACCTACCTACCTAACTAACTACCTAACTACCTAACTACCTAACTACCTAACTAACTAACTACCTAACTAACTACCTAACTAACTACCTAACTAACTAACTACCTAACTAACTAACTACCTAACTAACTAACTAAATAACTACATAACTAACTAACTACCTAACTAACTAACTACCTAACTATCTAACTACCTAACTAACTAACTAACTACCTAACTAACTAACTAACTAACTACCTAACTAACTAACTCCCTAACTAACTAACTAACTACCTAACTACCTAACTAACTAACCACCTAACTAACTACCTAACTAACTATCTACCTACCTAACTACCTAACTACCTAACTAACTAACTACCTAACTAACTAACTAACTAACTAACTACCTAACTAACTAACTACCTAACTACCTAACTAACTAACTACCTAACTACCTAACTAACTACCTAACTAACTAACTAACTACCTAACTAACTAACTAACTACCTAACTACCTAACTACCTAACTAACTACCTAACTACCTAACTAACTAACTACCTACCTAACTAACTAACTAACTACCTAACTACCTAACTAACTACCTAACTAACTAACTACCTAACTAACTAACTACCTACCTAACTAACTAACTACCTAACTAACTAACTACCTAACTCCTAACTAACTAACTACCTAACTCCTAACTAACTAACTAACTACCTAACTAACTAACTAACTAACTACCTACCTAACTACCTAACTAACTAACTACCTAACTACCTACCTACCTAACTAACTACCTAACTAACTACCTAACTAACTAACTACCTACCTACCTAACTAACTAACTACCTAACTAACTACCTAACTATCTAACTACCTAACTAACTAACTACCTAACTAACTAACTAACTACCTAACTAACTAACTAACTAGCTACCTAACTAACTAACTAACTAACTACCTAACTAACTAACTAACTAACTACCTAACTAACTAACTAACTAACTACCTAACTAACTACCTAACTAACTACCTACCTAACTAACTAACTAACTAACTACCTACCTACCTAACTAACTACCTAACTAACTACCTAACTCCTAACTAACTAACTACCTAACTAACTAACTACCTACCTAACTAACTAACTAACTACCTACCTAACTAACTAACTACCTAACTAACTACCTAACTACCTAACTAACTACCTAACTACCTAACTAACTACCTAACTACCTAACTAACTAACTACCTAACTAACTACCTACCTACCTAACTAACTAACTAACTAACTAACTAACTACCTAACTAACTAACTACCTAACTACCTAACTACCTAACTAACTAACTACCTACCTAACTAACTAACTAACTACCTAACTACCTAACTACCTAACTACATAACTACCTAACTACCTAACTACCTAACTAACTAACTAACTAACTACCTAACTAACTAATTACCTACCTAACTAACTAACTAACTAACTACCTAACTACCTAACTAACTAACTACCTAACTAACTAACTACCTAACTAACTAACTAACTAACTACCTACCTAACTAACTACCTAACTAACTAACTACCTAACTAACTACCTAACTACCTAACTAACTAACTACCTAACTAACTAACTACCTAACTAACTAACTACCTAACTAACTATCTACCTACCTAACTAATTAACTAACTAACTACCTAACTACCTAACTACCTAACTAACTAACTACCTAACTAACTACCTAACTAACTAACTACCTAACTACCTAACTAACTAACTACCAAACTAACTACCTAACTATCTAACTACCTAACTATCTAACTACCTAACTAACTAACTACCTAACTAACTACCTAACTAACTAACTAACTAGCTACCTAACTAACTAACTAACTAACTACCTAACTAACTAACTAACTAACTAACTACCTAACTAACTAACTAACTAACTACCTAACTAACTACCTAACTAACTACCTACCTAACTAACTAACTAACTAACTACCTACCTACCTAACTAACTACCTAACTAACTACCTAACTCCTAACTAACTAACTACCTAACTAACTAACTACCTAACTAACTAACTAACTACCTACCTAACTAACTAACTACCTAACTACCTAACTAACTACCTAACTACCTAACTAACTACCTAACTAACTAACTAACTACCTAACTAACTAACTAACTACCTAACTACCTAACTACCTAACTAACTACCTAACTACCTACCTACCTAACTAACTACCTAACTAACTACCTAACTCCTAACTAACTAACTACCTAACTAACTAACTACCTACCTAACTAACTAACTAACTACCTACCTAACTAACTAACTACCTAACTACCTAACTAACTACCTAACTACCTAACTAACTACCTAACTACCTAACTAACTAACTACCTAACTAACTACCTACCTACCTAACTAACTAACTAACTAACTACCTAACTAACTAACTACCTAACTACCTAACTACCTAACTAACTAACTACCTACCTAACTAACTAACTAACTACCTAACTACCTAACTACCTAACTACCTAACTACATAACTACCTAACTACCTAACTACCTAACTAACTAACTAACTAACTACCTAACTAACTAATTACCTACCTAACTAACTAACTAACTAACTACCTAACTACCTAACTAACTAACTACCTAACTACCTAACTACCTAACTAACTAACTAACTAACTACCTACCTACCTAACTAACTAACTAACTACCTAACTAACTAACTACCTAACTAACTACCTAACTACCTAACTACCTAACTAACTAACTACCTAACTAACTAACTACCTAACTAACTAACTACCTAACTAACTACCTACCTACCTAACTAATTAACTAACTAACTACCTAACTACCTAACTACCTAACTAACTAACTAACTACCTAACTAACTAACTACCTAACTACCTAAATAACTACCTAACTACCTAACTAACTAACTAACTAACTAACTAACTAACTACCTACCTAACTAACTAACTACCTAACTACCTAACTAACTAACTACCTACCTAACTAACTAACTACCTAACTAACTAACTACCTAACTCCTAACTAACTAACTACCTAACTAACTAACTAACTAACTAACTAACTAACTACCTAACTAACTAACTAACTACCTACCTAACTAACTACCTAACTACCTAACTACCTAACTACCTACCTACCTACCTAACTACCTAACTACCTAACTAACTAACTACCTAACTAACTACCTAACTAACTACCTAACTAACTAACTACCTAACTAACTAACTACCTAACTAACTAACTAAATAACTACATAACTAACTAACTACCTAACTAACTAACTACCTAACTATCTAACTACCTAACTAACTAACTACCTAACTAACTACCTAACTAACTAACTAACTAACTACCTAACTAACTAACTCCCTAACTAACTAACTAACTACCTAACTACCTAACTAACTAACCACCTAACTAACTACCTAACTAACTATCTACCTACCTAACTACCTAACTACCTAACTAACTAACTACCTAACTAACTAACTAACTAACTAACTACCTAACTAACTAACTACCTAACTACCTAACTAACTAACTACCTAACTACCTAACTAACTACCTAACTAACTAACTAACTACCTAACTAACTAACTAACTACCTAACTACCTAACTACCTAACTAACTACCTAACTACCTAACTAACTAACTACCTACCTAACTAACTAACTAACTACCTAACTACCTAACTAACTACCTAACTAACTAACTACCTAACTAACTAACTACCTACCTAACTAACTAACTACCTAACTAACTAACTACCTAACTCCTAACTAACTAACTACCTAACTCCTAACTAACTAACTAACTACCTAACTAACTAACTAACTAACTACCTACCTAACTACCTAACTAACTAACTACCTAACTACCTACCTACCTAACTAACTACCTAACTAACTACCTAACTAACTAACTACCTACCTACCTAACTAACTAACTACCTAACTAACTACCTAACTATCTAACTACCTAACTATCTAACTACCTAACTAACTAACTACCTAACTAACTAACTAACTACCTAACTAACTAACTAACTAGCTACCTAACTAACTAACTAACTAACTACCTAACTAACTAACTAACTAACTACCTAACTAACTAACTAACTAACTACCTAACTAACTACCTAACTAACTACCTACCTAACTAACTAACTAACTAACTACCTACCTACCTAACTAACTACCTAACTAACTACCTAACTCCTAACTAACTAACTACCTAACTAACTAACTACCTACCTAACTAACTAACTAACTACCTACCTAACTAACTAACTACCTAACTAACTACCTAACTACCTAACTAACTACCTAACTACCTAACTAACTACCTAACTACCTAACTAACTAACTACCTAACTAACTACCTACCTACCTAACTAACTAACTAACTAACTAACTAACTACCTAACTAACTAACTACCTAACTACCTAACTACCTAACTAACTAACTACCTACCTAACTAACTAACTAACTACCTAACTACCTAACTACCTAACTACCTAACTACATAACTACCTAACTACCTAACTACCTAACTAACTAACTAACTAACTACCTAACTAACTAATTACCTACCTAACTAACTAACTAACTAACTACCTAACTACCTAACTAACTAACTACCTAACTAACTAACTACCTAACTAACTAACTACCTACCTAACTAACTACCTAACTAACTAACTACCTAACTAACTACCTAACTACCTAACTACCTAACTAACTAACTACCTAACTAACTAACTACCTAACTAACTAACTACCTAACTAACTATCTACCTACCTAACTAATTAACTAACTAACTACCTAACTACCTAACTACCTAACTAACTAACTACCTAACTAACTACCTAACTAACTAACTACCTAACTACCTAACTAACTACCTAACTACCTAACTAACTAACTAACTAACTAACTAACTACCTACCTAACTAACTAACTACCTAACTACCTAACTAACTACCTAACTAACTAACTACCTACCTAACTAACTAACTAACTAACTGCCTAACTAACTAACTACCTAAGTAACTAACTACCTAACTCCTAACTAACTAACTACCTAACTAACTAACTAACTAACTAACTACCTAACTAACTAACTACCTACCTAACTAACTACCTAACTAACTAACTACCTAACTACCTACCTACCTAACTAACTACCTAACTACCTAACTAACTAACTACCTAACTACCTAACTAACTACCTAACTAACTAACTACCTAACTAACTAACTACCTAACTAACTACCTAACTAACTAACTACCTAACTAACTAACTACCTAACTAACTAACTAAATAACTACCTAACTAACTAACTACATAACTAACTAACTAACTACCTAACTATCTAACTACCTAACTAACTAACTACCTAACTAACTACCTAACTAACTAACTACCTAACTACCTACCTACCTAACTAACTACCTAACTACCTAACTAACTAACTGACTACCTAACTAACTAACTACCTAACTAACTACCTAACTAACTACCTAACTAACTACCTAACTAATTAACTACCTACCTACCTAACTATCTAACTACCTAACTAACTATCTAACTATCTAACTACCTAACTACCTAACTAACTAACTACCTAACTAACTAACTAACTAACTAACTACCTAACTAACTAACTAACTAGCTACCTAACTAACTAACTACCTACCTAACTAACTACCTAACTACCTACCTAACTACCTAACTACCTACCTACCTAACTAACTACCTAACTACCTAACTAACTAACTACCTAACTAACTACCTAACTAACTAACTACCTAACTAACTAACTACCTAACTACCTACCTACCTAACTAACTACCTAACTACCTAACTAACTAACTACCTAACTACCTAACTAACTACCTAACTAACTAACTACCTAACTAACTAACTACCTAACTAACTACCTAACTAATTACCTAACTAACTACCTACCTAACTAACTAACTACCTAACTAACTAACTACCTAACTAACTAACTAAATAACTACCTAACTAACTAACTACCTAACTAACTAACTAACTACCTAACTACCTAACTAACTAAATACCTAACTAACTACCTAACTAACTAACTACCTAACTACCTACCTACCTAACTAACTACCTAACTACCTAACTAACTAACTGACTACCTAACTAACTAACTACCTAACTAACTAACTAACTACCTAACTAACTAACTACCTAACTAACTACCTAACTACCTAACTAACTAACTACCTAACTAACTAACTACCTAACTAACTAACTACCTAACTAACTACCTACCTACCTAACTAATTAACTAACTAACTACCTAACTACCTAACTACCTAACTAACTAACTAACTACCTAACTAACTAACTACCTAACTACCTAAATAACTACCTAACTACCTAACTAACTAACTAACTAACTAACTAACTACCTACCTAACTAACTAACTACCTAACTACCTAACTAACTAACTACCTACCTAACTAACTAACTACCTAACTAACTAACTACCTAACTCCTAACTAACTAACTACCTAACTAACTAACTAACTAACTAACTAACTAACTACCTAACTAACTAACTAACTACCTACCTAACTAACTACCTAACTACCTAACTACCTAACTACCTACCTAACTACCTAACTACCTAACTACCTAACTACCTAACTAACTAACTACCTAACTAACTACCTAACTAACTACCTAACTAACTAACTACCTAACTAACTAACTACCTAACTAACTAACTAAATAACTACATAACTAACTAACTACCTAACTAACTAACTACCTAACTATCTAACTACCTAACTAACTAACTAACTACCTAACTAACTAACTAACTAACTACCTAACTAACTAACTCCCTAACTAACTAACTAACTACCTAACTACCTAACTAACTAACCACCTAACTAACTACCTAACTAACTATCTACCTACCTAACTACCTAACTACCTAACTAACTAACTACCTAACTAACTAACTACCTAACTAACTACCTAACTAACTAACTACCTAACTACCTAACTAACTAACTACCTAACTACCTAACTAACTACCTAACTAACTAACTAACTACCTAACTAACTAACTAACTACCTAACTACCTAACTACCTAACTAACTACCTAACTACCTAACTAACTAACTACCTACCTAACTAACTAACTAACTACCTAACTACCTAACTAACTACCTAACTAACTAACTACCTACCTAACTAACTAACTACCTAACTAACTAACTACCTAACTCCTAACTAACTAACTACCTAACTCCTAACTAACTAACTAACTACCTAACTAACTAACTAACTAACTACCTACCTAACTACCTAACTAACTAACTACCTAACTACCTACCTACCTAACTAACTACCTAACTAACTACCTAACTAACTAACTACCTACCTACCTAACTAACTAACTACCTAACTAACTACCTAACTATCTAACTACCTAACTATCTAACTACCTAACTAACTAACTACCTAACTAACTAACTAACTACCTAACTAACTAACTAACTAGCTACCTAACTAACTAACTAACTAACTACCTAACTAACTAACTAACTAACTACCTAACTAACTAACTAACTAACTACCTAACTAACTACCTAACTAACTACCTACCTAACTAACTAACTAACTAACTACCTACCTACCTAACTAACTACCTAACTAACTACCTAACTCCTAACTAACTAACTACCTAACTAACTAACTACCTACCTAACTAACTAACTAACTACCTACCTAACTAACTAACTACCTAACTAACTACCTAACTACCTAACTAACTACCTAACTACCTAACTAACTACCTAACTACCTAACTAACTAACTACCTAACTAACTACCTACCTACCTAACTAACTAACTAACTAACTAACTAACTACCTAACTAACTAACTACCTAACTACCTAACTACCTAACTAACTAACTACCTACCTAACTAACTAACTAACTACCTAACTACCTAACTACCTAACTACCTAACTACATAACTACCTAACTACCTAACTACCTAACTAACTAACTAACTAACTACCTAACTAACTAATTACCTACCTAACTAACTAACTAACTAACTACCTAACTACCTAACTAACTAACTACCTAACTAACTAACTACCTAACTAACTAACTAACTAACTACCTACCTAACTAACTACCTAACTAACTAACTACCTAACTAACTACCTAACTACCTAACTACCTAACTAACTAACTACCTAACTAACTAACTACCTAACTAACTAACTACCTAACTAACTATCTACCTACCTAACTAATTAACTAACTAACTACCTAACTACCTAACTACCTAACTAACTAACTACCTAACTAACTACCTAACTAACTAACTACCTAACTACCTAACTAACTACCTAACTACCTAACTAACTAACTAACTAACTAACTAACTACCTACCTAACTAACTAACTACCTAACTACCTAACTAACTACCTAACTAACTAACTACCTACCTAACTAACTAACTAACTAACTGCCTAACTAACTAACTACCTAACTAACTAACTACCTAACTCCTAACTAACTAACTACCTAACTAACTAACTAACTAACTAACTACCTAACTAACTAACTACCTACCTAACTAACTACCTAACTAACTAACTACCTAACTACCTACCTACCTAACTAACTACCTAACTACCTAACTAACTAACTACCTAACTACCTAACTAACTACCTAACTAACTAACTACCTAACTAACTAACTACCTAACTAACTACCTAACTAACTAACTACCTAACTAACTAACTACCTAACTAACTAACTAAATAACTACCTAACTAACTAACTACATAACTAACTAACTAACTAACTAACTACCTAACTATCTAACTACCTAACTAACTAACTACCTAACTAACTACCTAACTAACTAACTACCTAACTACCTACCTACCTAACTAACTACCTAACTACCTAACTAACTAACTGACTACCTAACTAACTAACTACGTAACTAACTACCTAACTAACTACCTAACTAACTACCTAACTAATTAACTACCTACCTACCTAACTATCTAACTACCTAACTAACTATCTAACTATCTAACTACCTAACTACCTAACTAACTAACTACCTAACTAACTAACTAACTAACTAACTACCTAACTAACTAACTAACTAGCTACCTAACTAACTAACTACCTACCTAACTAACTACCTAACTACCTACCTAACTACCTAACTACCTACCTACCTAACTAACTACCTAACTACCTAACTAACTAACTACCTAACTAACTACCTAACTAACTACCTAACTAACTAACTACCTAACTACCTACCTACCTAACTAACTACCTAACTACCTAACTAACTAACTACCTAACTACCTAACTAACTACCTAACTAACTAACTACCTAACTAACTAACTACCTAACTAACTACCTAACTAACTACCTAACTAACTACCTACCTAACTAACTAACTACCTAACTAACTAACTACCTAACTAACTAACTAAATAACTACCTAACTAACTAACTACCTAACTAACTAACTAACTAACTAACTACCTAACTAACTAACTACCTAACTAACTACCTAACTAACTAACTACCTAACTACCTACCTACCTAACTAACTACCTAACTACCTAACTAACTAACTGACTACCTAACTAACTAACTACCTAACTAACTACCTAACTAACTACCTAACTAACTAACTACCTACCTACCTAACTATCTAACTACCTAACTAACTATCTAACTATCTAACTACCTAACTACCTAACTAACTAACTACCTAACTAACTAGCTACCTAACTAACTAACTACCTACCTAACTAACTACCTAACTACCTAACTACCTAACTAACTACCTAACTAACTAACTACCTAACTACCTAACTAACTAACTACCTAACTAACTACCTAACTAACTACCTAACTAACTACCTAACTACCTAACTAACTACCTAACTAACTACCTAACTAACTAACTACCTACCTACCTAACTAACTAACTACCTAACTACCTAACTAACTAACTACCTAACTATCTAACTAACTAACTACCTAACTAACTAACTAACTAACTAACTACCTAACTAACTAACTAACTAACTAGCTACCTAACTAACTAACTAACTAACTACCTAACTAACTAACTAACTACCTAACTACCTAACTAACTACCTAACTAACTAACTACCTACCTACCTAACTAACTAACTAACTACCTACCTAACTAACTAACTACCTAACTAACTAACTAACTAACTACCTAACTACCTAACTAACTAACTACCTAACTACATAACTACCTAACTACCTAACTACCTAACTAACTAACTACCTAACTACCTAACTAACTAACTAACTAACTACCTAACTAACTACCTAACTAACTAACTACCTACCTAACTAACTACCTACCTACCTAACTAACTACCTAACTAACTAACTACCTAACTCCTAACTAACTAACTACCTAACTCCTAACTAACTAACTAACTAACTAACTACCTAACTAACTAACTAACTAACTACCTAACTACCTAACTACCTAACTAACTACCTAACTAACTAACTACCTAACTCCTAACTAACTAACTACCTAACTAACTACCTACCTACCTACCTAACTACCTAACTAACTAACTACCTACCTACCTAACTAACTACCTAACTACCTAACTAATTAACTACCTAACTACCTAACTGACTACCTAACTAACTAACTACCTACCTACCTACCTAACTACCTAACTAACTAACTACCTACCTACCTAACTAACTACCTAACTACCTAACTAATTAACTACCTAACTACCTAACTGACTACCTAACTAACTACCTACCTAACTAACTAACTACCTAACTAACTACCTACCTACCTACCTAACTACCTAACTAACTAACTACCTACCTACCTAACTAACTACCTAACTACCTAACTAATTAACTACCTAACTACCTAACTGACTACCTAACTAACTAACTACCTAACTAACTAACTACCTAACTAACTACCTAACTAACTACCTAACTAACTAACTACCTACCTACCTAACTAACTAACTACCTAACTAACTACCTAACTAACTACCTAACTCACTAACTAACTAACTAACTAACTACCTAACTAACTAACTACCTAACTAACTAAATATCTACCTACCTAACTAACTAACTAACTACCTAACTACCTAACTAACTAACTACCTAACTAACTAACTACCTAACTACCTAACTAACTAACTACCTAACTAACTAACTAACTACCTAACTACCTAACTAACTAACTAACTAACTACCTACCTAACTAACTAACTAACTACCTAACTAACTACCTAACTAACTAACTACCTACCTAACTAACTAACTACCTACCTAACTAACTAACTACCTAACTAACTAACTACCTAACTCCTAACTAACTAACTACCTAACTAACTAATTAAC
>CAWUFQ010000435.1:2500-75000 GCA_963921405.1 Cepaea hortensis
TCTGCGCTCTCTCAGTGCTCGTGTCCTCCCCATTTTCTCCATTCCTACTATAGGGGTTGATCTCATCCCTCCTGCGATGACTCTAAGAGCTTGATTTTGCACATTGTCCAGCTCTTGTAGTGTGATTTTGATGCTGAATACCACGCAGTTGACCCGTATTCCAGGTGTATGCTCTGTTGACAAGCTTTGCTAAGTATTTTCCCACTGGCTTCCCATGTGGTTCCATTTAGCTTTCTCAGGATGGCTATTTTCCTTCTGGTTTTCGCTACTGCATTTTCTTATGTGTTTTCTCCATGTCAGCCAGTGATCAAAGATCACTCCAAGGTATGTTGGTTCTTTATCTTCTCTTAGGGGTATTCCAATTATCTGGATGATCCCTGCCTTTTGTTTTGGAGAGTGGGTAAATAAAGTTGTGCTGCGCTTGTCCGCTTGTCAGTGTTTATGCTGATACACCATCTATCCGCCCATGCAACAAATGTATCTACAGCTCTTTGTAGCGATATGGTGGCCACTGATGCATGTGATCCACAAAATCAGGTCGTCAGCGTACATTGCCGCTTTAATTACATCAGGTAGATTAGCAACAAGATCATTGATGAAGATTATAAAAAGTGTGGGGGGACAAGACTCCACCCTGGGGAACACTGTGACGCAGTAGTACTTTCTTGCTCTTGAGTCCGTCTGTCTGTACTCGGGCTCTTCTGTTGTGCAAGTATGCTTTCACCCATTTGTACATTCGTCCATTGACTTTACAGTTTCTCAGTTTCCTCATTAGACCTTCTTTCCAGACTTTGTCAAAGGCTTTCTTCTGATCTATCCATGCCGCAAGCTACAGACCAATTATCCTGACCAGCTGTCTCTGCAAAACAATGGAGCGCGTCATCAATCAAAGACTACGTTGGTACATTGAAAGTGAAAACATCATTGATTGTGCCACAACATGCTGGCTTTAGGCAGTGTTACTCTACAGAAGATCAGATCATGTAGCTTAAGCGTAGTGAATACATTTTCAGTAGTCCTCACTCATGTTTCGAATTGCGTACAGTGAAGACATTTCTTTGTGTCATCATATTACTTCATTGAATTGCAGGAAAATAGTACTAAATCATTATATGGAACTTCCTCTGCTAACGCTGAGGAATTTTGAAATGCCAAAAATGGATTAACACTTAAGAAGAGCTTGTAGACAGCAGACATGTTGTTTCTGGGCCATCAGCGAAAACACTCCAACTTCTGTGGCACCTGTAAGTTACGTCCCAAATTCGAAGACGAGAAATCAAGCACACACACACATACACACACAAAACAACCACACACACACACACACACACACATATATATATATATATATATATATATATATATATATATATATATATATATATATATATATATATATAACATGCATGACAACGGAGCGGTGTATTGTTGAACTCGCTATCTCACTTTCAGCGCACCGAAAATTTAAGGGCAAGCGCTATTATCCTTTTGGCTATGCTCACCTATACGTTTATGGCGGACTATTGTAATAAACTGGATGGTGCATATTAGGTATTCCTATTCACCGAATTTAATACTTTACAAATTAAACTAACAATCAAAAATTACACTGAACCTAGGATGTGATAAAAAAAACATACCTCCCCTATACGACCTAGAAGCCTTTTCATCTGTGGAATGAATATAGAAAACAGTTTATGTAGAGACATAAATAGGCCTCTGCAAATCATCTCTATTAATGTCGGCTGAAATCAATTATTAAAATATATTTATGAGTTTGCATGTTTGTGCATTAATATTTACAACAATAATTGTTTCTTTATCGCTGTATGTGTAATGGCTGAAGAATACCAGTAGGTTCCAAACGTCGGACTTCGAGTTTTGTGGTTTGCTTGCTGCATATTTACTTAAAGTTATTTCATTTGATGATGATTATTATTATTATCATCTTCATTATTATTATGTTAATTATTATTGTTATTATCATTATTTTCAGTTTATTTTCTATTCACTTCCCCACTATGATTTCTTTCATGTGTACTGAGTTTTTTCATGTACAATGTGTTAAATCTCTTTCTGTATTTGCAAAGGGTAACAAATTGGGCACGCAGGCCCGTCTTACATTCGGCCCGTCCAATCACTGATCTTTCGTTCATCAATTATCTATTGTGCATGTTACATTCACATAGGAATACAACATTGTCAAATTAATGGAGTAAGCAGAAACAATGTATATTACAATGTTATCAGACTGGCAGACCACGTACACATGCACATGCAAAAACACATGCATATATATTTGCTTACAAACTAACATCATTTACGCAAACACTCACAGTTAAGCACTCACTCAATAACACACAAATTCACACTCCCTCGCATACGCACATACTAACTCACAAACACATACTCACAAATATAAGATTACTTATACATACATACATACATACATACATACATACATACATACATACATACATACATACATACATACATACATACATACATACATACATACATACATACATACATACATACATACATACATACATACATACATACATACATACATACATACATACATACATACATACATACATACATACATACATACATACATACATACATACATACATACATACATACATACATACATACATACATACATACATACATACATACATACATACATACATACATACATACATACATACATACATACATACATACATACATACATACATACATACATACATACATACATACATACATACATACATACATACATACATACATACATACATACATACATACATACATACATACATACATACATACATACATACATACATACATACATACATACATACATACATACATACATACATACATACATACATACATACATACATACATACATACATACATACATACATACATACATACATACATACATACATACATACATACATACATACATACATACATACATACATACATACATACATACATACATACATACATACATACATACATACATACATACATACATACATACATACATACATACATACATACATACATACATACATACATACATACATACATACATACATACATACATACATACATACATACATACATACATACATACATACATACATACATACATACATACATACATACATACATACATACATACATACATACATACATACATACATACATACATACATACATACATACATACATACATACATACATACATACATACATACATACATACATACATACATACATACATACATACATACATACATACATACATACATACATACATACATACATACATACATACATACATACATACATACATACATACATACATACATACATACATACATACATACATACATACATACATACATACATACATACATACATACATACATACATACATACATACATACATACATACATACATACATACATACATACATACATACATACATACATACATACATACATACATACATACATACATACATACATACATACATACATACATACATACATACATACATACATACATACATACATACATACATACATACATACATACATACATACATACATACATACATACATACATACATACATACATACATACATACATACATACATACATACATACATACATACATACATACATACATACATACATACATACATACATACATACATACATACATACATACATACATACATACATACATACATACATACATACATACATACATACATACATACATACATACATACATACATACATACATACATACATACATACATACATACATACATACATACATACATACATACATACATACATACATACATACATACATACATACATACATACATACATACATACATACATACATACATACATACATACATACATACATACATACATACATACATACATACATACATACATACATACATACATACATACATACATACATACATACATACATACATACATACATACATACATACATACATACATACATACATACATACATACATACATACATACATACATACATACATACATACATACATACATACATACATACATACATACATACATACATACACACACACACACACACACACACACACACACACACACACGCGCACACACACACACACGCACGCACGCACGCACGCACGCACGCACGCACGCAGGCACACACGCACGCACGCACGCACGCACGCACGCACGCACGCACGCACGCACGCACGCACGCACGCATGCATGCATGCATGCATGCATACATACATACATACATACATACATACATACATACATACATACATACATACATGCATGCATACGTACGTACGTACGTACATACGTACATACGTACGTACATACGTACATACATACATGCATACATACATACATACATACATACATACATACATACATACATACATACATGCATGCATGCATGCATACGCTCTCTCTCTCTCTCTCTCTCTCTCTCACACACACACACACACACACACACACACACACACACACACACGCGCGCGCTCATATATCCTCATTCAGACATACATCAAATCACGCACATATTCTCCTTCCCATACACACATAATCGACACATACATACATGCTTTAGTATCTACTGGTGCCATTTGTCTAATGATCTGATTTCCCTTATTGCACCTATTTTCGATCTCGTCTTTTCATTTGACATTTGATGATATTATACTTTCTAAGTACTTACATTCTTTAATTGTTTCAGGGAGTCTTCTTTTAGATGCATTTTTGTTGTTATTTCTTCCTTGGTTATAGTTAATACCTTTGTTTTACTTATGCTAATTTTTCATGTTATGTTCCCTACACACTTTGTTTAGACTATTTGTATGATCGTGTAATGCTTCTTCTGATTTTGATATTAGTGCTAGATCGTCCGCAAGTAGAAGATCTTTAATGGTGTAATTTAATGGGACTAATCTAATGACTTCTTTAATGTCTTCTTTCAGTATGTCTGGTTCTACTTTATTTTTCGATGTTATCTGTGTCTGTTTCTAGGATTCCTGTGACATCGGATGGAATGTTGAGAAGTTGTTCGAAGTAATGCTTCCATGTTTTGTTTTGTTTTTTCCAGAAATTGTTAAGATATCTTTATTGTGACAAGATCGCCTCGGGTATTGAGAGTTAACCACTCCCGAGGTGTCTCTAGCACTCCCGTGTATTCTAACCCCAGGGGTTGGACAGGTAGATACACTGTTTACTCTGTGGTTGACCTCGTATTAGTTAATTATGTCTACAAACCCCTCCAGATTCTAGACCCCCACTAACTACCTACTCCCGTGGAACAATGAACACTGAGGCATCATCCGAGACCACACTCAATAATTATACAAAGAGTAAGTCAACATACACAAAGTTTATTCTACCCTTGAGAATATAGAACTGAAATGAACACCCTGATAGAATAATCTATTTATACAAATAGAGGATAGAGTAGAGACAGAATCAGAGATATGGTTACTTCATCATAAGGCTGAGAAGTAGATTGGATGCAGATGTCCCGTCCAGTCAGTGCGCCACTCACCCGGCTTCCTTCCAGTGAGATGACTAGAACCTTGGAGACCACTCCGTCCCCAGAGCTTGGATCGACAACAAGAGAGTTACCCCTGGACCTCACTCAGCTGGACGAACTGCAACTTCATCCCTTCCTAATGAGTCACTGCTAAGTTAATAAACAGTTCTCTGTAAACAACCTGGCTCGGAGACAATCCTCCTGGAGTTGACCCCAGCTACTTTTGACTTCAATGAATGTCTGTAGCCAATGACCAATCTAATGGTCCCTCATTAGTATCAAGTACCCCTGGTTGGGTAATAGCCAATGACCAATTTAATGGTCCCTAAGTCGTAGTACATTACCCCTGGTTGGGTAATAGCCCACTGACTAATCTAATGGTCCCTATGTAGTAGTACATTACCCCTGGTTGGGTAATCAGCCAATGACCAACCTAATGGTCCCTAAGTCGTAGTACAATACCCCTGGTTGGGTAATCAGATAGTTCTGCAGATACGACACTAGAGTCCTACAAGAAAACAGTTCAAAGTCTTCATACTCTATAAGTAAACCATTAGAATCACACATCTATTTCATATGGAGACAACACTGTTCAGTCTGGACAATAATTAGTTGTCCGTTACACCTTATAACACTTGCAATTAGTCTCTATACATAAGCTGGTGGAGGTCTCATCATGACCTGTCACTATAGCTGGCGTAGGAACAGTACAAGTTTATAGATCAATCTTTCCGACGTTTAGGCGGAACCACAATAGACTGTGTACAGTCTGGTGTCTCGTATCATTGAGCATGATTGCTCAGGGGGCTGAACTTCTCCTTGCTGAATTAGAGTATCTTCTAAGTCAGAAAAACAACACAAACCATCACATCCCACATGGGCACTTTCAGGGCACCGGAATCACTTGATGATAACATTCACTCATGATGATTCACCCTGTCTCATGGTGTGGTTTAGTCAGGCGAGGTAAGTAAAGGATTCTACCCTTCGCTGTAGTACACGAAGTGGTTTCAGGCAGACAACAAGTGTAGTCGACTGGTTCCTCAACCGGCAACTCCTGAAAGAAAGAGCGATCGGTGAGAGTATTCTGGCCCAAACATTGGTCCACGTGCATCCTACTACTGACTACTCAACCCTCAGTCATGCTACTTAGTTATGCAAATAACTAAAGCATTATCTCTATATTGAGAGTAGTAAAGCATGGGTTTCTGTCAATGTCAGCTGGCCACAAAGAACAGCCCGTCAAATAGAGTAAGTAATCAGAATGACGAGTCTGATCGTATGTCTCACCTATCCCTAATCATCTACCAGTTGTCGCTAACGTCACTAGTACTAGTAATCAGTTATCATAGTTCTAAAATTAACAGAACTAAACATTAAGGTGAAGAGTCCATGGACTCGTTCCTTACATTGGACATGTTCAATAATAAACATAATACTGATCACTGTACCATCCCTCGGGATATAGGGATAATACATGATCACATCAAGTATTTACACTCTCCGTTCTGCTGGTGGGACCTCCTGCCCACCCTCTAGCAAAACTCTTCTTATCAGACTCTTCCCCGGAGTCAAGAAGCCTTCTTAGTAAAACATGTTCCCCACATGTTCCAAGGGTTATGTTCCAGCTCTGCCCTTCCAAGTGGATTAGCCTTGGCCTGGACCGAACTTCATAGCTGGAATGGTCTGCCAGCACCATACTTTCATAACTTGCATTCCAAACCCCATATCACATATGTCCCCGTGTCTCATGCAACCTCCTTTTGTCCTTCCATACCACTAGCACCTCAGCACTCATTCGCACTTGTGCAAGCAGAAAAGAACAGGACAGTAAAGACAAGAATTTAGAACGCATGTTGACATCGCGACGGTCTGCATTGTGATCATGCGTCGAACCACTCGGCCTTCGGAATCGCTCCAAGAAGTATCACATAACATGACCTAATATATATACATCATGACACATCTCATATATATATATATATATATATATATATATATATATATATATATATATATATATATATATATATATATATGTATATATATATCCATCCATCATGTGCCATGCAGGTAAGCGTGGGCGGTCATGTTCTGCCATCTCACTCGATCACCAGAGTCATGGATCAGCTCCGTGTTTCTGTCTCGACCATGCCACAAGGCCATCCATGTACTTGCTTCTAGGTCTTCCCCTTGATCTGTTCCCCTCGATCTTACCAGTTGTCACCAAATTCTCCAATTCATTTCTTCTCATAACATGCCCAAAGAATTTTGACTGTTTACGTCTGATTTCTCTAGTCAATTTACGATCTTCATTTGTTTCTTGAAGGACTTGTTCATTGGTCTTTCTGGCTGTCCATGGTATTCTTTGCATTTTCTTCAGAAACCACATCTCTACAGCTATCAGATGTTTTTCAGCCTGACTGCTCATTGTCCTCGCTTCACATCCATATAAAAGTACAGGTTCTATGTAGCATCTCAACACTCTTTTTCACGTTTCAGTTGACATCTTTGTATTGGTCAATATATTTTTCATCTTGCGAAAGGCTACTTTTGCCATGGCGATTCTTGTTCTAATCTCTTCAAGGCATCTCCCATCAGATGTTATTACTGTTCCGAGATAATTGTACCTACTCACTTGTTGAAGAATATTCCCATTTACTTGTATATTACATTGTGGTATTACGTCCTTCCTAGTGACGACCATAATCTGTGTCTTTTTACAATTTAATTCTAACCCTAGTTGTTCACTGTGTGTAACAATCGCATCTACTAAATTTTGCAGGTCCTGTTCATTGTCTGCAATCAAGACTGTATCATCTGCATATCTAATGTTATTGATGCATCGTCCCCCAATGTTGATTCCTTCCATATCTTCAATATTTCTGAAAATACTTTCACTGTACAGGGAAAACAGATCTGGAGACATTACACATCCCTGTCTCACACCCCTTTCAATAGGCTGATATTGGCTTACTTCATTATCAACTCTTATGGCAGCTTGTTGTTTCCAATATATGTTTTTTTACAAGTCTAAGATCTTTTCCATCAATTTGTAGATCTTCAAGCATACTTATCATGTTGACATGTCTCACTTTATCAAAAGTCTTTGTGTAGTCAATAAAGCAAAGGTGTAGATCTTTGTTTACTTCTACAGAACGTTCGATTATGGTTCTCAGTACATATACAGCATTTACTGTACCCTTGCCTTCCACAAACCCACATTGTTCTTCTCCTATTTCAGGTTGTATTTTCCTCCTAACTCTTTGCATGATAATTCTTAGCACAATCTTTGTGATGTGACTCATTATACTAATTGTTCGATGTTGATCACATTCCGAGGCTCCCGATTTCTTTGGGATTGCAATAAATACAGAATTACATAACTCCTGAGGTATATTTCCAGTATCATATATTGTATTAAGCAGACTGGTAACTTTATCTATTCCATATTCTTCTAAAGCATTAATCATTTCTGCTGTGACGCTGTCTGAACCGGGGGTCTTGCCAGATTTCATGTGGTTAAGAGCATTCTGAACCTCCATCTTCAAAATTGCTGGTCCTTCATTATTATTTTGAACATTATACTGTTCGTCTCTGTTATCGTCATAAAGGTTTTTCACGAAATCTGACCATTCATGTAAGATCTGATCTTTTTCTATTATGACTCTTCCATCTTTTGTCTTTAGGCAGCCTGCTGATGTACGTGTTCTTTGATTAGTAAGCTCCTGAATTCTTTTGTGCATTAGTTTCGCATTGTTACTGTTGTGTTGTTTTTCAATTTCTCTGCAATTTTTCTCAAGCCATGTTTCTTTTGCCTCCTTACATAAGGTTCTGACTTTTCTGTGAATTTCTTCATATTTGGCAGGATTATTTTTGTTCTGTCTTCTTGTTTCCATTAGTTGTAAAATTTCTTCAGTCATCCATGTCTTACGGCCCACTTTCTTTACTTTTGGAATAGTTTTTTCTACTGCACAACTGATTGAATTCTTCATCATTTCCCATTGATCATCTACATCTTGAAATAGGATCTCTAGATCAGACAATATATCAAATTTGTTCTTTACTTCTATGTTAAAATTATCTTGTATTTCTTTTAACAGTTTTCAATTTGCACAAGTCATATTTAGGGTTTCCTGCTGTATACTTGACTTTCTTTAACTTTACCCTCAATGAGCCTGTAATTAATCTGTGATCACTGTAACAGTCTGCATTTGGAACTGTTTTTACGACTGTTAACGCATTTCGAAACCTTTTGCTAATCAGGATGTAATCTATCTGGTTTTTAATCCTGCTGTCTGGACTCCTCCATGTCCATAATCTTCTAGGGTGCTGTTTAAACCAGGTGTTTCCTACAACCATTTCTTGTTCTTTTGCCCATTCTACAAGTCTGTATCCTCTTTCATTTCTCTCTCCCAAACCATGGTTGCCTACACTGCATCCATCGCCTTGCTGTCCTATTTTTGCGTTGAAATCACCCATTATGATATTTATTTCTAATTTTTTGCAGTTCTTCAAAGCAGACTCCATGTCATAAAATTCCTCTATGCTTTCTTCACTGCATTCACTTGTTGGGGCATATACTTGAATGACATTTATTTTAAAAGGTCTTCCATTTACTTTTACTAATAGGACTCTGTCTGACACAGCCTGATATCCTTTGACAGAATTTGATGTTTGCTTACCTAATATAATGGCTACACCTCTTTGCTGTTCTTCTCCCCCAGAGTAAATAATCTTACAATCCTCTCCTGTCCTTATCCCTGCTCCTTTCCATCTCGTTTCCGATATTCCTAATATGTTAATCTTCTCTCTCTTCATTTCTTTTTTGATGTTTTCTAACTTTCCATCTGCATTCATTGTTCTAACGTTCCAAGTTCCTACTTTCAATGATATTAATCTGTTGCACCTAGTAGCCTGTTGACGGTCTGGAGTCACCTGATGCGCATGACTATCCCTACCGGGCGAGGTTGCTCCTTTGGAGCACCCAATTACGCCGTTTCTCTGATTATCGATGATTTCACACAACATGATTTTCTTGGCATGTGTAAAGAAGGTAGTTTGCCATTGCTTTCCTTCCTAGCAGTGACCATACTGGTCAGTGACCGTAGCCATTGTCTCCTCAAAAATGAGATCCTCTGCCTACCGTCGTGAAGGTGGAGACCATAACCTACAACTATCTGTTGGCTGCTCTCCATCTTCATCCACCACCTGCACCCATGGCTTCACGTAACCCTGATCGGGGGGCTAAACGGGTACTCCACCTTGCCCAAGGGTGTCCCGTAGGCTAGCGGAGGGAAGGAGGCGCCTTACTTCTCCTTTAATAGGGGATACCCCTACCCCGCTACCCTATTATATATATATATATATATATATATATATATATATATATATATATATATATATATATATATATCATCATCATCAATGAAGACTTACCTTCTCACAGAATTCCAGTGTCCCACACAATGAATTCACTATTACATTATTACACAATAGTTGCATCATTCACTCTGGTAAAGCACTAAGTTCTCTCTATACTTAGTGGCTATGCACAACTCTGTCTGAATCTCCACCTACCAACTTACCTTGCTATCTAACAGTTCCTTCAGCTTCAGCTATTGACTGACATAAGTCTAGGTTCATATCATGCACTATTAACTATGTCCTATTATAAAACAGCACATAGTATATGCAACGATTTCCATACATGGTAAATACAAGTTGAACACAAATCGCCAACATCACAGGCCTACATTTCAAGCCGGTAATTCAACTACACACGCTGGTAAACAACCGCAACACACGGCCTAGTTTTCAGCGACGTTATCGATCGGTTTCTCATTAGTGATGCAAAGACACCCGCATATTTAATGAGGTTAGAACGATTGCGTTTTGTGAACAATTACGAAGTTAAATTAATTAACCAAGTAGATACCTGAATAAGTAGAACCAGCCTCCAGTCAGCTACCAGAACTGTTCAAGGGCACATCTGCCGCATGTGATAACAGTCAGCCGCAACTTGGTTGAGGTGAGACGCTATACAAATGGCTTAACAGCGTCTTCTCTCCGTGAGAGTCAGGAAATTAATGCCTATTCTAGCCGCATTTCCCCAACGTGCAAACTCATGCGCACGAGAAATGAGAGCTCCTTGAGAAAAGTCAACTCCTCGGACAACATTCATTCCCCGCCTAGAATTTCTACATCTCTCTGCACGGGAATTTGCTGAAACACCCGGCAACCCGGTACAGTCAAATCCCGGTGATTCGAGATGATTCTAGACGGAAAATTCCCATCGGCTTCCCTCAGTCTATTTATAACTGGGAAAGTCCCCGATGACACGCCAAAATAGTGCGGGATCCCGACGACAACAGACAGATGAGCGCCGTTTCGTCACATTTATAAGGTATATTTATAACGACATGGCATGTGCTTGTCGCAATAACCCACAGATAGTGACGCGTCCCTGTGCAATCGTACCGGGCAGTACCCAACACGCATCAAATGTTCACCAAGATATCCCTGTATATGCTTCTTCGTATAGTCTATGTCGTTTGTGATCATGTCTTTCCGTAGCTTTCAGTCTTGTGTAATGGCAACAATTTCTCATAGTGTCACGATAACCGAGTGGTCTAAGGCGCCAGAGTCAACGTTCATGATTTGCTGGGGTGAGTGTTCTGGCAAACGAATGTAGGCGTGGGCTTAACTCCCATTTCTGAGATAGGGTTAGTAGACTTCCTGGGTTTCCGGAACAGTCAGGTTTTGGTTTTAAACAATTTTTTACCCCGGAAAATGCCATCGGGACTCGCGTTTGTCCCGGGTTTCCTGTATTAAAAAACAGATTTAATTACATCGAACTGCTTCTCGATTTTCAGGTCTTAGAAACATCTAATTTGTGATTGAGATTAAGAGCAGAATTTATCAGTCAAAAGTTGCATTTCATAAAATGAAAACTATCTCTAACTATCATTGAATGTTAGAAAGAGAGCTTTGAAATAGTATATAGAACATGTATGGCAGCGGATCATTGAACGTGACTGAACAAATGAAGAAACGCTTGGAAGTATATGAGAGTTATTGCTGTGACGAATGTTGCAAATACGTTGCACTGTCAGACTAACAAAACTAACAATGGTTGCCTGAAAGAGGCTCATGAAAGAAGAACATTAGATTATTTGTTTTACAAGTTGCATATCCCTTACAGGACGTTTCAGTCAACACCAGCATTTTACCGGCGCTGTTGAATTCTTGGCAAGTTTTTTACGTTCAGTAGTTAGCCATTGCAGTCTGAACGACCGGCTCCCAAACCAACACGTTAAAACCAGCGCGACACGGTCTGCTGCCAAATCGGGCACCGCTGTGTTTCGAACCCGGGTAAGCGGCATTACAAATCGCGTTCGCAACGCCCTCGCCATAGAGACTTATATATATAACAAATATCGACTAACAACAATCGGTGGTCATATAATGAGAAAAGATGCATTGAGAAACATCCTGACCATTGGAAAGATCAGTGGGAGAATAGCCAGAGGCAGACTAAGAGAATAATGATGGATGGGCTGAGACAGCGGCATTCAGGAATAAAACAAGATCTGGAACCATATACTAAATATTTTCGTTGTTGGGAGAGAGAGGGTGGGGGAGGCAAGGGGGATTGTGGGGAGATCTTCTTGGCGAGGTGGTTAGGTCGCCTGCCTCGAGTTCCTACGTTTATGGGTTCGATTTCCGACTCCATCATTCGGTTCACAATTGAAGATCTTGTAGACTTCTGGGGGTCGTCATTGGAGCTATGAAGTTGGTGTTTTGTGCGACGTTTCCGGAAGGCCACCCTGTGGAAAGACATCGTGCCCAATGGAAGGAAATCAGGCACAATGAAGTCCATCCTCTCTAATGTAATCATTTATGATACCGATCTTCCTCCAAGCCATGATGCCAACTGTCCAGCATCTCCCCATTGTCTGCTTCCATGTCATGATACCAAACTGTCCGCCATCTCCCCTTTGTCTTGCTCCTTGTCATGATATCAAACTGTCCAGCTCGCCCCGTTTTCTGTGTCCATGTACGGATACCAACTGTTCAGCATCTCCCTCTATTCTGCGTCCATATCATGATACCACACTGTCCAGCATCTCCCCTTGTTTTCCTCCATGTCATGATACCAAACTGTCCAGAATCTCTATCTTGTCTGCCTCCATGTCATGATACCAAACTGTCCAGCATCTCTAACTTGTCTTCCCCCATGTCATGATACCAAACTGTCCAGCATCTCTAACTTGTCTTCCCCATGTCATGATACCAAACTTTCCAGCATCTCTAACTTGTCTTCCCCCATGTCATGATACCGAACTGTCCAACATCTCCAATTTTGTTATTCCTCCATGTCATGATACCAAACTACCAAGCTTCCCATCTTGTCTTCCCCCATGTCATGATGCCGAACTGTCCAGCATTTCCTCTTTATTATTCCTCCATGCCCCGATACCACACTGTCCAGCACCTCAACCTTGTCATCAACATATCATGATACCAAAATGTCCAGCATCCTCTCCTTGTCGTCTCCCAGGCCATGATACTAGACTGTCCAGCATCTCCCCCTTGTCCTCCTCCATATCACGATACCAAACTTTCCAGCATCTCCCCCTTGCCCTCCTCCAAGTCATGATATCAAAATGTCCAGCATCTCCTCTTTGTCTTCCTACATGTCATGATACCAAGCTGTCCAGCATCTTCTCCTTGACCTCCTGCATGCCATGATACCAAACTATCCAGCATCTCCCCATTGTCCTCCTCCATGTCATGATACCAAACTATCCAGCATCTCCCCCGTATCTTCCTCCATATCATGACACCAATCCGTCCAGCATCTTTGCCTTGTCTTCCGCCATGTCATGATACCAAACTGTTCAGCATCTCCAGTTTGCCTCTTAATGCCTCTCCTTCCCTTCAGATTTCTCTTTGTCACTATGCAATATTGCCTTCTCATCTCATGACGTCCTACTTGATTATCTCCTTCCTGTAGGATTAGCCAGTTCTTATTAATGATATTGTATTAGTTTTCTTTATCCTTCCACGTGTTCTCATGATTTTGATATTAACTTTTTTTTCGTTCTCACGTTTTGAAAACAAACGTAGTCCACATTGAACTGATGTATGTGCGTGGGTCATCTTTCACTATTACCAGTGTCCCCCGTTATCAGACTAACCCATTCCGACTTCTCAGGTAACTGCAATTTACGTCCCCAAGTCAATGACGAGAAGTCAATGTTTAAGAACAATGCCCGGTCTAGGAAGAGAACCCGCTACGCCGCACAACAAATTTTACGACCTAGTCCTCTTAACCTTTAGATCTCGCGCTCATGTGCCTGAATTCTATATATGCTGGCAATGACTGAATAGTAAAATGATACAAACAAAGAGAACGCCATAATTTAAGAACATGGAATCTGTGCGTACCTGTTTCTTCCTCGTTCTGGTCGCCCAAAAGTGTTTGTATAATCCCCACATTAGGGTTAGACTGAGACACTCTTTCATCTGCAGGGTTTACCTAGAAGAAGAAGATGAAAGCAGACATATTTCTTCTGTGTACACCGTTAGTCGTCAATGTGAATATATCCAAAGAAAGTGCCAGCCAGCCTAAAGTTGTTGAAATATCACTGTCGTTGGTCCTCTAATGGACCGGATGTGATCCAATAAGTTTTCTATGTTATGCATTTGGTTTTTCATTTTTTTTTTTTTTTGCTTTGCCCAGGCTTTATTTAACTTGATTTGGTTTGGCTTGGTTTGGTCTGTCTAGGGTTTGGTTTGGTGACGGATCATTTTACAGGTATCTCTATAACTGCTCCAGTCTCCTCCTTTAAATCAACCAAAGAGAGTCCAGCTCGAGTGCACGAATTCAGTAGCATCCGAGATGATCCAGATACGTCCGCATAAGAATCACACATATCATAAATTTTCTTTTATGGATAGGTTTCTCAGTTTGTAAATTTGCCTGATCAGCATTCTATTTGGTCAGTTCTTTACTATTTCAAGTTGTCTAGGGATTTTAACCTTTGCAATGTGATCACGATTTCTCAGTGTCTTTCGTCCTTCTCTGTAAAGGTCAGGCATTCGACCAACTACTCATGGGAGGTAGGGAAAGAGGTGCACTAAGCTATGTGTTTTTTTTTTTGTGTGGTTAAATCCAAATCATTCATACTTTGAATCGTAGTGGACCTTCTTGAGAAACTAGTCTGTGGGACATTCTGGACAGATACTAGTCTGTAAGACATTCTGTGCATCTACTAGACAGTAGGACATTCTGGACAGATACTAGTCTGTGGGACATTATGGGCACATACTAGAATGTAAGATATCATGAGTAGACACTAAGCTGCGGTAAATACTGGTCACACACGTCTTTTGAGCATCCTGGACAGACACCAGTCTGTGAGATATCTTGGGCAGACACTTTTCTGGCTAACAAAGGGAGGAGCGAACCATTGTCTCCTGTGTGATGAAGCCTGTCATAGGCTCAACTTATACAAGCTCATCATTGGCACCTTCCCGTCTTGATAGACAATAGTTTGTGCTTAAAAAGGCATAATAACTACAGCCCATGGCGGTAGCGAATGTGACTGATAAGGACAATCGCGCTGTAAATGTTTGTCCACAGTGGATGCATGTGAACACATGGTCATTTCCACCATCATGCACAATCTTACGTCTCACACGCTCGGTGTGTGACTTCCCTGCAATAATGTTCTCCTTTGTCTTTATTCCATTTCTGATATTTACCCTCCATGCAACACGTTCAGCGGCGACTTTCTCCCAATGTGCATTATCAATGCCTGTATCAATCATGTCCTGCTTACACACATCTCTGTATCCTAGTAGAGGCAGACCCTAAGATCTCTTACCCATCTGTAATTCACCAAAAAAGATGTCATTTGGTATTCTACCATCATCCATCCTCCTAAGATGTCCTATCCATCTAAGTCTACGATGACTGTGCATGGAATAAACTGTCACACAACCTGATCTTTCCAATACTTCAGTATTTGTGATTTTGTCTTGCCACTTAATACCAAGCATTCTTCGCAGACACCGCATATGAAAGTTGTTTAAATGTTTCTCTTGATATGAGTAAGTTGTCCAGGCTTCACTTCCATAAAAAAAAGAGTACTATGGACACATGCTTGATAGACAAGGACTTTGGTTTTGACAGTAAACTCCCTGTTCTCCCAGACTCTTTTTCTTAACCTGTTCATTGTTGTTGCTGCCATACCAATCCTGATGTTGATTTCCTGATCTAGGGATAATTTGTTATTTACGTCTGATATGTAAAATGGTCTACTATATCTAGTTCGGTGTCGTCAAGAAAGATCGATGGTACCCCATGTGCACCTTCTGACATAATCTGTGTCTTCGTTTTACTGATTGTTAAACCAAATTCAGAACAAACATTGGAAAATGCAGATAGTAGACGTTGTAATTCTTCCTCAGTGTGGGTCGTAATTGCAGCATCATCTGCAAAAAGCAACTCTCTAATCAGTACCCTCCTAATTTTGGTCTTGTCCTTCAATCTCTGAGCATTGTAGAGGCCGCCATCTGAGCGTGAGTGAATGTATATACCACCATCCTGATCACGACAGGCATATTTCAGTAGAAGTGAAAAGTATATTCTAAAGAGGGTAGGAGCTAGTACACAACCTTACTTAACTACACTCTTGATTTCAGTCTCTTCTAAAGTTGCACCATCAAACTTGATTATACCCTTCATGCCTGTGTGAAACGATTCCACAATGGACAGAAGAGTTTAGTGCCTTAAACAGAACCTTACTACTGACCAAATCAAATGTCTTTGTCAGTCAGTTAGTCGAGGTTCTAACTTCACGGCAAGGGGTCGTCCCCATTATGCTCCATTCCTGTGCCAGTGAATATCACATAAAATGCTCCCCACTGTCCGATGTGAAAAGTGGAATAACCAGGAGTCTCGGCAATCTAACAGCCCGCACAGGTACACTGTGCATAATGCCACCGCCAGAACGCTGTCAACATCTTGTATTAGACACAGGCACTCTCGCTTCTTCATCCACACCCAAAGAAACATCCGTTGTGTAGATGGTGCATCACGTCTTTTATTTCAGGCGAACCTGAGATATTTACACATTATACCCAGGCGGTGGCTGCCTGAACAAATATACAAATGCCGCCTTCTCTACAATTATCACACACAGTCACTTGCTCAAACTCTACCCTCGCAATCTTCAACTAGCGCCATCGCAAACTAAGCATTTGCACTCGGAAATTCACAAGTGTCCTCCTCTGAAAACTGTCGAGTCCCGTCTCCCGATTTCCAACACGTTCGCTGGCTTTGTCGCACTAGATCCCGTGCTGTCCGTAAACCCCCGTGCTGTCCGTCAAACCCCGTGCTGTCCTACCAGTCTCGTAATACAGCAGTCTGTTCGTGCTGAGCTGGGTTGTACTAACGTCTAGTCCGTTCAGGGTGGTATCCCGTGAACTGGCGTCCCCTCCTATCCTCCAGTTGGGTCCTGCCGGTGTCATGGTTATGACACGTCTGTATCCCCACCTAAGTCTTGTCTCCTGTTTATCTACTGTCCTGTAGATGTCCTGTCTTATGACCATTCTATGTCCTGACTTGTGTTCTGTCTCTACTTTATCTGCTACCCTGCATATGTCCTATCTATGTCCTATATGTCACTATCTCTATTCTGCCCCTTGTTCTCTCTATGTCCTGTATGTACGTCCTCAACACGCTGACATTATCTTTTCCGGTATTGGGTCACGAAATTCATCTCAAAAGGTGTGACACAATGTCGTACTAGCATATTAAAAATTTGTCTGAACTAATTCGTCAGTGTTTTGTAGGAGTTCATCAACCACTCTACTTAGGTACCACTCTGACTCATATGGGTATGAAACCAAGTTGACGTATCTACCCACTGGTCTATGATCAGTGTAACATACCTGTAATGTTGCTAAGAATCACTAATCTTCCACATTGCACTACTGGAAGCTATATCGAACCAAGGCCAGTTTGTCTTACAATTATGGCTAATTCATAAAATGCACTACCTCTCCAAACATCAAAAATAGATGTCCCGAAACAATTTGCTCCTGTTACGGAAACAAATCATGAATATTTTATTCATGGCTCCCGTGAAATGTTACTTCAACATCTTTTACAAGTTATGTGTCTGCTTATCTCTACCTGTCTGGCTTCCGCTTGTAGATAGATTTCCAACTGTGTACTCATAATTCATATACGTTTGTTGTGTCCCATGTGACAGTGTGATCTCCCTTACTTCCAACTTGATGTTTGTACGTTATCTGTTTTTATTCTGTTTGTTTGCGTGTTCTATTATTCTTCGTGAATGTTTAAATTAGAAACGTATGTGTATGTTTATAATCCATGTATTTGAGGTTTTCAAGTGTCCCAGGTAGGTTTCTCCATCTCACAAATGAAGGTTTATGCTCAATTTCTGAGATGAGTCGCCGAACTGAGACACTCGAAAACATTACCATAGTTTAAAAAGCTTATAGTTGCAATGTAATTAAAACACATTGTAATGTAATTAAACTTAAACACATATAAAACAATTGCACGCTCACATGTGTTACACAGAAGACAAAGACAAATCATTTTTAAAAAACATGTGTGCACCAAAAAAAAAATGCACCAATATTCATCCTTATTATTTTAATTCATTCATTCCCTCTTTCATCCATTTTTCGCCCGCTCAGTTAGACAATGCAATATTTAAAATGTTTCTCTTTTTGAATTACAATAGGCTCGTTTTCAACCTTTAACGAGCTGACTTACGGTATATTATAGCAATAAGTTGCATTATCAACCATACATTTGGCAGTAGATGTTATACTGTCATGTGGCATATCATATACTTCAGGAAGGTTGCCTATGATAATATCGCAACATGGATTGGATAATGCTGCGCATTTGACCTTTCCTGTAAGAAATGGGGTATCAATATATGCCCATGAAAGCGGGTATTTCTCGATGTTACCTGAGAAAGTTCTGCATGTAACATGTTTGCCTGTGTAATCAGATGGTACAATAAAGTCTCTCTTTAAACCAATAAGAGTACATCCACTATCCCGTAAACAGGTGGCAGCTTTGCCATTAACAAATCCATGGTGGCTGGTTAATTTACCTTTGGAGTTAATTACCAAATTAGCTTCCTCATTGGCAATAGGTATGGAATGGCCGCATGTTAATACGCCATCCTCATGAAAACGATCACAGATGCTACATTTTTCAAGCTGAAATACATCGATGGAATGTGCAGAATTAACAGGATGATTTTCAACAATTTCCTCGTCTGAGGAAGAGCTATCAAATAAGGCTGCATTCGCCTCCCTGGTCATTTGCTTGCCTTTACATGAGTGGCGCCAGTGGCCATAGGCTTTGCAAAGGAAGCATTTAGTTAGTCGTTTATGGCTCTTTCTCTCCTTATCTTGTTTATCTATAACGTTTTGCAAGTAAGTGAGGTATCGTGGGTGTTTGTCACACATATCATTTTCATTGTGTGGAAGATGACAATATCTGCATTGGTAATATATCTCAGCAGATTGCTTATAGGGTTTCTGCTTATTGTAGGAACCTGACTTCATTCTGTCATATGTAGCGGCTGCTACAAATTCTGTGTCAGTCAATCCACTAGTTAAACATTGTTTGTTGGCTGTGAAATAAGCCGAACCTCGTTTCTCAATCTGTTGCACACTCTCACACTCGCATTCTTGCAGAAATTTCGAAAATGGTGGTGGTAGAGATGTAATAATTTTATCTCTAAGGATAAGATCTTTCAATCTATCAAAACTATCATTCACTTTGGCTGCTGACAGCCACTTACAAAACATATCCTGTACTACTGAGATGTAGTCAGAGAACGTTTGAGTAGGTTTTGGAGGTAATTTCCTAAATTGTTCTCTGTAGCCTGCTTCATCTAACAGGAAATGAGACATAATTCTAAACTTAATATATTGGTAATATTTCCTGAGATCATTGGGAATGGTCTCTATTACTTTCAGAGGTTCCCCTGAAAGACTTCTCATATATATTATGTTCCATTCAGTCTCTGGGATCTGATAATGCTCCATTAAGCATTCAAAATTTTGGGTGAAGGCTGCGATGCAGTCACCCGTGGTGAAATTTTTCACGATCCCTTGGTTCTTTTTGTACTGATTTTCTTTGTCTAATCTTTCTGACTTTCTAACATCCTTCTCTGTAGTTGTTTCAGCTTCAAGCTGCTTAATTTTTAGTTGCATTTCTAATTCTTCTTTTTTTTTTTTTTTCGTTCATTACTTTCGAGCTCTTCTTTCTTACTTTTGGCTAGAATTTCAGCTTTTCTTATTTCGGCCTCTATTTCTGCCTGTTTAGTTTTGGCAGTTAACTCAGCCTGTCTTAAAATAGCATCTGATTCTGCCTGTGTAGCTTTGGCCTCTGATTCTGCCTTTCTAGCCTCAGTTTCTATTTCTAATTTTCTCAGCTCCCTTTCGGCAGCTCTGTCTTCACGTTGGCCATGTTCTGCATACTTTGCCTCACTCCATTTTGTCAACTCATCACCAGATAACTTCATTTTTAAACCTGTTTCGATGAAATCATTCAATGTAGACATGATGAAATATGTCAAATACAATGAATATACAACAAACAAAATATGGTGTTAGTAACTTAACTACAACAATTTGGACAATGCTGTTTCGCTACAGCTTGTGCTTAGACCTGCATACCAAAAGTATCTAAGGAAAAAAATGAATAATACTTAAGTGAGTCCGGAGAAAATGGCTGTTTGTTACTGCCCGGAAAAATATGGACTTCACTTGTCAACAATTTCGGATGGCACAAAAACCTGTTGCTTTTGGAAGAAGAAAAATTAGGACAAGTACGTTGATGTGGTGTATGTCATGTCAACTAAGTTTTGTAGGTTTGTGTGCAGTCGAGTATGGTTATTAGTCGTTCTGTCGTCCGTTCAACACAATCAACAACTTACTTTCCATGTTCAAACTTTCCAAAACTTTCCGCTTACACTCACGTTCACTCCTATATTACAACTACTTCCAAGATGGACGACGCGCCTACTGTTAGACCTATTTTACAATCGATTCAAGCTGGACGATGCACCCACGTTCACACCTGTCAGATTCCTTGCATTCAGCAAGTACACAGGCTCGTATCTACCGACAGATATGAAACACAACACGGTCACAAAATGACTTTACGTGACACGCGACAACTTACGATTCAAACATTTTATTCTCGCTGCTCATTCGTCACAACAATTACATACATTGCACAATTACAACAGCGATGTTACAATACAATCAATGAATATATATAAATACAATACAACTCACAATCCTACAACCTAGGCGCACGGTATCCTATTCACACAGGCGTTCTATCTATACGCTTTCATACACACAAGCGGAGCACCATTCAAACGTCCGTCCTGTACCACAAACCCCAGCCGTCTTAAGGTTAACCACTGTGAGCACACTTAGTCGGAGTGGTGTCCCTTCGTGGACTTCAAGTTCCACGCTTACACCAACTGACCCTCTCTGTCACATCGTGGTTAATGTTGCTCATGGTTTGAATCTGGCCGTAATAGCAAGGCGCCGTTAAAGACGACGCGGCATAACTGGCGGGGAGATTATGACAGTCCTCCTCTGAAAACTGTCGAGTCCCGTCTCCCGATTTCCAACACGTTCGCTGGCTTTGTCGCACTAGATCCCGTGCTGTCCGTAAACCCCCGTGCTGTCCGTCAAACCCCGTGTTGTCCTACCAGTCTCGTAGTACAGCAGTCTGTTCGTGCTGAGCAGGGTTGTACTAACGTCTAGTCCGTTCAGGGTGGTATCCCGTGAACTGGCGTCCCCTCCTATCCTCCAGTTGGGTCCTGCCGGTGTTATGGTTATGACACGTCTGTGTCCCCACCTAAGTCCTGTCTCCTGTTTATCTACTGTCCTGTAGATGTCCTGTCTTATGACCATTCTATGTCCTGACTTGTGTTCTGTCTCTACTTTATCTGCTACCCTGCAGATGTCCTATCTATGTCCTATATGTCACTATCTCTATTCTGCCCCTTGTCCTCTCTGTGTCCTATATGTACGTCCTCAGCACGCTGACAAACGCCAACACAAATTTCATCCACGAAAACCACAGTTCATTGTCGATGGACTCGGCAGTCACCAGAAAGACCTCATTGACCCGGGTTTTCACCCATGGCTCGGTGTTTTATCGCAGGGAGATCAGCTGAAAGTGTCGCATAAAGCACGAACTCCGCAGCTTCAGCGCCGACTCCCATGAGTCTTCTGAAAAATGCACTCGTGAACCGAAAAGGCAAATCAGTCAATTCAGCAACAGTCGGTAGCCATTGTTACGAACATGCAAGTCACTGTACATGACAGATGTAAAAGCATTCCACGCGACGTTTACAGCTCACAGTGTCGCCCACTCACTCACTCGGTAGCAGGGCGACGGAACCATGTACTACCAGTCCAACATGGGGAAAATGCGATTGCAAAACGTAGCTATATGCATAAATACGTTACAGGCCTTAACGGTTCAATGCCTAACCGCCATGTTGGCGACCGGAAGTCAAATACCAATGCCTTTGTGACATCGATGAAGGCAATAAACAGTGGTCGATTCTGTTCACGGCATTTTTCTTTCATTCGTCACAATGAGAATATCATATCAATGGTGGACCGGTTCTGTCTGTCGAAAGCCACATTGTGATTCTGGATAGTCTGCGCAGAGCAATTCTGGCAAATACTTTCCCAACAATACACAGAAGTGAGATACCCCTTTAGTTGCTGCAGTCGCTCCGATCGCCCTTGTTCATATACAGTGTTATGATGCTTGAATCTATGAAATCCCGTGGGACTTGTCCTTCTCGCCAGTATAGCTCTGTTAGCTGGTGGATCTGTAGAGTGAGTGTGTCGTGCCCACTCCTGATAACCTCTATTGGAATCCCATCCTTACCTTGAGCTTTGCCAGATGCAAGTTCATTTATAGCACACTTAACTTCTGTTAAGGTGATAATAGTGTCCAGGTGGTCAAGAGTTGGTAGGGCTTCTATGGCGTTGAGGGCATAATCCGCTAGTTTGGTCTCACTTGAATAAAGCTCCAAATAGTGCTCTACCCATCTACCCATCTGCTGTTTCTCATGAGTGTTGATTTCTCCAGTCGAGGTTTTCAATGGTGCACGTCTTTTGATCATTGGACCACAGGCTTTCTTTATACCTTCATACATGCTTCTGATGTTTCCCTTATCACTTGCATTTTTAATGGACTCACATAACTTGATACAATAGTCATTTGCACACTGCCTGGCAGCCTTTTACACATCCTTCCTAACCTGCTGCAGTTCACTCAGAATGTTACGCGCTGTTCTTTCCTTGTTTCTTAAGAGAGCTATCTTATTTTTATCAATCAAGGACTGCAGTATCTGGCTGTTTGCCACAAATCAGTCCTGCCTCTTATGAACCCCCACCGCTGTTTTATAAAGAGTTTCCTTAAGTTTACAACACATTTCACTTGCTATACAATTTTCTGATGTATCAGTGAAAACGTTTTCAAGTTGCTGTTGGAACTCAACGCACTTATCAGGATCGTGGGTGTTAATAATATTAATTATGGGGCTAGATTTATATTTAGCTGTGTAGATTCTCTTTGGTCTCAGTCTAACCCTTGCAACAACCAAAGAAGTCAGCACTGTGATAACTTCGAGGTAATGATGTTTGGTTAAGATGTTGTCTCCAGGTGATGATGAAGTCCAGCTGGTGCCATTGGCTGGATCTTGGATGTTTCCATGTGACCTTATGCAGCTCTTTTGTTTTAAAAAAGGAGTTTGTAATGCATAGGTCATTTCTGGTGCAATGCTCCAGTAACCTTTGCCCATTTTCATTTATGCGATCGATGTTGTATTTTCCAAGGCACACTGGCCATGAACTCGAGTACTTGCCCACACGAGCATTGAAATCGCCGAGCATATACATGTTGTCAGATTTTGGAACTGCTTGATCACAGAGTCTAACTCCTCATAGAACGAATCCTGCATATCATCAGGGGAAGTGAGAGTCGGTGTATATGAAGTGATAATGTTGGCCAAAAAAAACAAAAAAAAAAAAACAAGAGATTGCCAAGCGAAGTGATAATAGTCTTTTATTACCTCCAGCTGGAATTTCAATCATTCCCAGTAGCGAATTCTTCACTGCAAAGCCCACACCATGTTGCCTTTTTCTGTCTGCTCTCTATCCTTCCAAAAACAGGTGTAATTGTTTTCCTTGAATGACATTTCCTCAGGGAGGCGAGTCTCCTGCAGGCCAGCAATATCAATGTTAAGACGATTGAGTTCGGCATCAATCACAGCCATTTTTCTCACATAGTCAATATTCGTCAGGTCTGTGGAAAATCCTGAACACATGGTTCTTATGTTCCAGGTTGCAAGCCGGAGCTTGAGGATTCTATTTTTCTTTTTGGTAATACCTGGTGCATTAGTTTTACAGCCTGCGATTCAGATTTTGTCCAAACCCCAAGCACCCATTAAAGCAAGCAGGCTGTGGCGGATCAGCACCCAATTGGCCGGGGGCTGTTCAGCTTGAGTCGGGCGAAGCTGATCAGTGACACATGTAGGTGTCTCCCACCGTCAGAGGCAACCCGTGGCGCCCTATGTCTACGCCAATTGTCAAGGACTTATATACCGTAAATGCTACCTCCCGCTTTGATTCCGAGACCGGTTAAGAACAGTGATAGAGCTATACCTCTCCATAGTACAAAGTCTGGGCTAAAATATAGAGACCATGTGTTGCCCGTGCAGCATGATCCTCTCTCGGCCTGCTTAGTTCACTCCAGAGGAATGGTAACACCAATACATTTTTAACAAGACAAGCTGCAGAAGCTTCTGGATCAGCAAAACAATGCTTTTACTGTCCGCCTGTCGGTGCTTCGATCCTAGACCAGCTGCCAACCAAAGCTTAGGGCCTGGTCTGCACTGCCATGATATTTTGTCTTTAGGTTGTATTTCCTCGCACCAGGATAAGACTTGTCCCTCCCAATTGCGCTATTCCGCCAGAAGCCGTTGGCACAATGTGGGGTGTCGGGTTTGGTAAACGCCGCCCATCGTTCGCCCATCAGAAAGCGGGTAGTACCGTCTGCTGTCATTACGGTAGCTCAGTCATATCTGACTAAGACCTGACACTTTATGTTACAAGCTGCAAGATAGCAAAAGAGTCACATCATTTCCTCACGTTGCTAATAGACTATTAGTTTCCATGATTTGCACTTTATTTCTTTATTCACTGGTAATAAGTAACTCTCATTAAAGGTCAGAACTAGAGTACTAAATTGTTATACAGAACAAGTTTTTCTGTATGGCCGTGCGTTTTGGAATGTGAATAAATAAATTAAGGACAGCTTCGAAACAACGGATACGGATATTGCACATACATCGGACGAACGAACGAACTTTATTATCAAAGGGCAAACAAATTGGGCACGCAGGCCCGTCTTACATTCAGTCCTTCAAATTACTCATCTTTCGATCATTAATAGTGCATGATGCATTCACATAGGAAAAAAAGTCATTGTCAAATGAATTTTTTAAACATAAACAATGCATATTACCAGGTTATCAGGCACATCCCCACCCATCCAAAAATCCCATACCCACCACACATCCCACCACACATCCCCCACACACACATCCCCCACCCACCAACACATACCCCCTACACACACACACACACACACACACACACACACCATGGCACAATACATTCCCCACCCACATATCCTCCTCCCATACATACCCCACCTACACAATCCCCCATGTACACACATCCCGCACCCACACACATTCCTTGCCAACCCACACATCCTGCTGCTACACACACACATCGCGCACCCATCCACACATCCCCCACCTAAACATCCCTCACTTACACACATCCCCAACCACACACATATCCCGCACACTCACACACACATCCCCACCCATCCCCCAACATACACACACTTACCCACTCTCACGTCCTCCACCCACCAACACCCAGACCACACATCCCTAAACACAGATACCCCGACCCACACACACCCCACACCCACACACACAGATTCCCACTCACACACACATCTCACCACTCATACACACATCCCCCACCCACACATCTCCATACACACACATCTCTGCACCCACCCACACATTCCCCATCCACCAACACACATCTCCCACACACACACACACACCCCCCACCACCCACAAATACATCCCCTACCCACACACATATCTCCCACCCACCCATATATCCTCCATCTACACACATATGTAACCTCAAAGTCCATAATACCCCACCACACATATCCCCACATACACATCCCCAACACATACACACACATCCTCACATCTAGACACAAACATGATGCCTCACATAATCACTGAGCCTAATATGAATAAACTTCCACACTTTACACACACATGCACTGATGATTATCGTGAGCATCTCGCAAAAATGTAACCAAAAAAAAAATGGAGAAAGATTATACATATACGATTGTGCACATTGTGTAACGTAAATAAGTAGTGATGCTCCCACATATATACACACACACACGCACACACGCACACACATACACACACACACACATTCACTCTCAATCATTCACTTTCACATCCACTAACTCTCTCTCATTCACACTCACTTACACACACATATCCCACCCATAGACACATCCCCACACCACAGTACACACTCCTCACACCCAACCACACTTCCATACTCACCTGCACTCACACATCCTACTACCCACCAACACCCATAGACTCCACCCACCCAAACACACACCCTTATATAAGATCCTCATCCATACACACATCCCCCACCCATTCTTACATCCCCACAACCATCACCCACACCACTTACATACGCACACACACATCCCCACTCACCCACACACCCCACACACCCAATCACATACCTCCACTCATACATACCCACCCACACACATATACCCCCACCCACCATCATCCACACACACATCCCCAACCACTCGTACATTTTGCCACCCACCTTAACATCCCCCACAAACACACATCCCTCACCCACACATCTCCCCACCTATCCACACATCCCCCATCTACTCACACATCTACCCTCACCGCCCCATACGTATCTCACCACACACCCCCACACACACATCCACACACACACATCCCCAATACACACACACAAACACACACACATCCTCACATCTAGACACATACATGAGCCTCACATAGTCACTGAACTTAATATGAATAAACTACCACACTGTACACACAAATACACTTATGTTTTTCGTGAGCATCTCGCAAAAATGTAAAAATAAATGGAGACAAATTATACATATACGATTGTGCACATTGTGTAAAAACAATATTGATGCTCTCACATATAGACACACACACACACACATTCACTCTCACACTCACTCACTCTCTCTCTCATTCACACTCACTCACACTCTCACTCACACTACAGTAAGGTACATGTGTTCATGTTATAAATCATAAAATCAAGTGGCATTCAAAGTTATTAATATGAAAGATGAAAATACACAAAAATTAGGGAATAGCATGTTACATGACATTCGTGCGCTCAACTCTCTCTCTCTCTCTCTCCCTTCTTTCATACAAAAACGCTCACACACATGCGCGCACACATACACACCCACTAATACCCCCACTCTCATTATGTCTCACTCTCTCTCTCTCTCTCGCTCACGCTCTCTCTCTCTCTCTCTCTCTCTGTCTCTCTCTCTCTCTCGCACTCACTATTTCCCTCATTCACTCACTCTCTCCATCTTCATTCACTCTATCTCTCACTCACTTACTCTCTCTCTCTCTCTCACTCACACACAGATAGACACACACCCTCAAGCTATCACTCGACGTTTCTCTCACTTCTTCTTCTTCTTCTTCTTCTTTCGTTCGCTTGAAATATGTCTATAACTGCAGTGCTGTCTCTTGTATGAATTGAACTGTCTTTTTCAGTTCACGCAGCGGTCCATAGAGTTTATCTTCCACTGTCGTCTCTCTAGGCCAGAAGGTTTGCCTAGATATGTTATATTTTGGGCAGTCTTGGAGTATGTGCTCTGCTGTCTGCGACGCCAATCCACATGTACACATGGCTGTTTCACCAATCTTGAATTTTGTATACATGTGGTTGCGTAATCTATTGTGCCCTGTTCTGAGGCGCAGAATAATGACTTGTTCTGGTCTATCCATAATGTGGTAGTCATCTTGAGCAGGTTTTGGTGGCTTTCTGACTGATTTGATCATTCTTTTCTTTTGGTGGTATGTTACAGGCACATCAGGCTGTTCTTCTTTGGCTCCTTCATTAGCCAATTGATCAGCTCTGTCGTTCCCGGGTACTCCACAGTGGGATGGTATCCACTGTATGGTGACCTTATGCTGACTGCTAAGTTCAGAAAGTAGTGTCCTTAGTACTGGCAATTTCCCAGACAGGAGCGCCTCGAGTACCGATTTTGCATCTGTCAATAGCACCACAGGTTGTGTACCATTGCTGGTATTTAGTAATTTCTCTGTTGCTATCTTGATTGCCTCAATTTCAGCATCGTAGTTATGGCAGTACTTTCCTGTCGGTACTCTAGCTGTGTCCCTGGTATTATTTGGGTATTCTATGTACACTCCCGCTCCTCCATTTCGAACAGCATTTTGTGCTGACCCATCTGTGTAGACTCGGATCCAGAGGTCCTGTGGGTATTCTTCATCAAGGAAGCTGAGAGTGGCTGTTCTGCGCTGCACACTGTTCTGATCTTCCTTGTCAAATATTCCTCTCACTTTTGTCTGGATTTGTAACGATAGTCTATGCTCATCTTCCCATGGAGTTCGCTCTGGAATAGTTGTTAGGGGGATACCAACTGTGGGCAGATCGGTGGTTTCTCTGCAGAGTCGTTTGGCCTGGTGGATAAAACTACTTCTTTTCAACCGCCCCATAGCTAGGTTTTCAAATCTGTTCTTCATAGGGTGGCCTGGCAAGCTGAGGAACTTTTCTGCTTGTATTAGCGTTTTCGTATCTCTGCGCTCACTCAGTGCTTGTGTCCTCCCCATCTTCTCCATTTCCACTATAGGGGTTGATCTCATCCCTCCTGTGGTGACTGTAAGTGCTTGATTTTGCACTTTGTCCAGCTCTTGTAGTGTGGTTTTTGCTACCGAACACAATGCAGTTGACCCGTATTCCAGGTGTGGTCGTATGCTCTGTTGATAAACTTTGCTAAGTATTTTCCCACTGGCTCCCCATGTGGTTCCACTTAGCTTTCTCAGGATGGCTATTTTCCTTCTGGCTTTTGCTACTGCTTTGTTGATGTGCTTTCTCCATGTCAGCCTGCCATCAAATGTTACTCCAAGGTATTTTGGTTCTTTATCTTCTCGTAGGGGTGTTCCATTTATCTGGATGGTCCCTGCCTTTTGTTTTGGAGAGAGGGTAAATAGGGTGATGCTGCACTTGTCAGTGTTTATGCTGACACACCATCTATTTGCCCATGCAACAAATGTATCTACAGCTCTTTGTAGTAATCTGGTGGCCACTGATGCATGTTCATTTGTGCTCCATAGGACCAGGTCATCGGCATACATTGCGGCTTTAATTCCATGCGGTAGATTAGCAACGAGATCATTGATGAAGATTAGAAAGAGTGTGGGGGACAATACTCCGCCCTGGGGAACTCCGTGACGCAGTAGTACTTTCTTGCTCTTTAGTCCGTCTATCTGTACTCGGGCTCTTCTGTTGTGCAAGTATGCTTTCACCCATTTGTACATTCTTCCATTGACTTTGCAGTTTCTCAGTTTATTCATCAGACCTTCTTTCCAGACTTTGTCAAATCTATCCATGCCGCAAGCACCAGCTTCTTCTCTTGGAATGCATCCTCAATTTCTTGAGAGAGGTAGGTTGTCTGATCTTCCGTAGAATAGCACTGCCTAAAGCCAGCCTGCTGTGGCACAAGGATGTTTTTACTTTCAATGTACCACTGCAGTCTGTGATTGATGATGCGCTCCAGTGTTTTGCAGAGACAGCTGGTGAGGCTAATTGGTCTGTAGCTAGAGGCAATGGAACTATCTTTCCCTGATTTTAGGAGGGGTATCATGATTGCTTCTCTCCAGGCTTGTGGAACACTGCCTAAGCTCCAACTGTTATTGAAGATCTGCAACAGCTTTGCTTTGGCCTTTGTTCCTAGGTTCCTGATCATTTCATTGGAGATACCATCAGTTCCTGGTGACTTTCTCATTTTCAGTTTTGATATGGCTAGCTCCAGTTGGCTGATTGTGATGGGTGCCTCCAGAACCTCGTGTACTATTTCCTTCTGTCCTGTATGTTGCCGTTTCTCTTGAATCTCTTGTTGTTTCTATGGACTGATTTTGATATTGTTATCTTGTGCGAATGAGTCCGCAAAATGGTCAGCTGCTTGCTTTCTTGTTACGATGTTTCCATCTTTATGTAGTGCAATTTTTGAGTTTCTCCCTGTGCCCTCATCGTTAAGTTGTTTTATTAGCTTCCACAATTTCCTTGTGTCTCTTTCAAAGTTCAGAGACTCTGTTTTTTCCTGCCAGCTACTTTATTTATGTCTTTCTCAGTGTTCAGGTTTCTAACCAGTATGCTGGTGCGATGCTTGTACACTGCCCAGTCTGCTTTCTTGTAGTTCCACCTCGAGAGGGTGCTGCTTTCACTTACAAGCTCATTTTCTACAGTTAGAAAGACTGGTCGATGGTCACTGCCACCTAGTTGTTTCCCAACAATTCGTGTAATGTTCCACTCCAGGTCTGGTGAATGAAAAGCCAGGTCAGGTGTAGTTGTAGAGTGCCATGATCTCGAGTAGAAAGTATGTGTGTCGGACGGCTTGTTAACCAAGATGAATCTATTCTCATCCTGCCAGTCTTCCAGTCTCTCTCCTCTCTGGTCCATGTGATCATAGCCCCAACTCTGCGAGTGGCTGTTGAAATCGCCGCACACAATCATTTTTTCTGTTAATGGTAGTGTGTCCAGTGCCTGTGGACGGTCACTTGGACAGTAGTAATTGATCAGATGTAGGTCTGTATAGCCTGTTTTAAGTTTAAGTGCCTGATACTCAGCCCCTTCCATATAGACTTCGATTTGGGAAGCAGTGATGTTATTTTTTACAAGGGTAAGTATCCCACCTTTTCGCCTGTCCTTTCGGTCAGATCGGTAACACTGGTAGCCTCTGATTTTGAAGGCTATATTTTCGTTGAGGTGAGTTTCTTGCAAGCAACATATACTTACTTTTTCTTTGTCCAGGATGTTTTCTAATTCTACTTTTTTGTTGCTGACTCCCTCCGCATTCCAGTGCATTATTTTAAGTCTTAGTTTAGTATGGCCAGCTGTTCTATTCTCTTGTCCCCTGGCTCCACAGGACATCTGAGAAGGACCTCCAGTAGTTGGGGTTGGACCCTTTCGAGACATAGGGCCCGGCACTGCACCTGCCTGGGGGTCCAAAGCAGGGCGAGCACCATAACGTTTAGCAGCAGTCGACATATTCCATTTTGCGTAATTGCGTGGCATCCTGATTTCTGTGGTGCGCCTCCTGGCTGGTTGCCTCCGTCTTCAGCACCTTTCCCTTGCTAGAGCAGACTGTGGTCTCACTCGAGTTTAGATGTGTACACACGCACACACGTGTCTGCACATGCATGTATGTGTATACACATCTAGAGCACACTGGTTATTTTCCGGCGCCAGGTACTCGCCGTCGCCCCTTCTCCTGTTAGTTAAAACAGTTCCGCCACGTGAAGGCCAGGAGTTGGACTTTTGCTGCAGAGGTTATGTATTCACGAGCCATTGGGGTATTTAAGCAATGTTGGGCGCTCACCCCAACACTGCGTCCCGGCTACATACAGCAATTTGGAACCGTTTCTCTCACTCTCTCTCACCCTTGCGCACTCACTCACTCTCTCTCTTTTACTCTCTCTCACTAGCACACACACTCTCTATTAACCTTTCACTCTCTCTCACACACACACACACACACACACACACACTCACTCACTTCTCACTTACTCACTCATTCACTCAATCACACACATTTAATCTCACGTTCCTTCACACACACACACACACACACACACACACACACACTCACCCACTCTCTCAATCACACTCTCACACATAGACATGAACGCACGCACGCACACATTCTCTCACTCACTCTCACACATACACACACGTTTGCATGAACGGAAACACACATTCCCTCACCTTTTCTCGCTCCCTCACTCTCTCTCTCACACACGCACACACACACACACACACACACACACACACATGCACGCGTGCACACACTTATTCACTCTCTCACTCTCTCTATCTCACACCCACTCAAGTAGCTAACAAACAGTGACTACAAATGGGCAAATGTAAATAGAACATAAAACACAGATAAAAGAAAGAATCACGCAATGTTCTGTAGTCATGTAATAAGAAGAGAGCCATTGAAAAACATAGCGACGACTGGAAAGACCAGCGGTGAATGAGGTAGAACATCCTGGCCAGATACTAGTGTGTGGGACATCCTTAGCAGGCACTAGCTTGTAGGACATCTTGGCCAGACACTAGTCTGTAAGATATCCTGACCAGACACTAGCATGTAAGACATTCTCACAGACATGCATTGGCACCTTCCCGTCTTGACAGACGATAGTTTGGTACATTGTGATTCAAAAAGGCTTAATAACTACGATCCATGGCGGTGGCGAGTGTGGCTGGTAAGGCCAATTCTTGCTGCAAATGTTTGCCCACAGTAGGTGCATGTGAAAACATGGTCACTTCCACCATTTTGCACCGTCTTACGTCTCTCACGCTCTGTGTGTGCTTTATCTGCAATCACTTTCTCCTTTGTCCTTATTCCATTTCTGATAGTTGCCCTCCATGCAACACGTTCAGCGGCGACGTGCTCCCAATGTGCATTATCAATGCCTGTATCTATCATGACCCGCTTACACACATCTTTGTATCGTAGTAGAGGCCGACCTTGATATCTCCTACCCGTCTGTAATTCACCAAAAAAGATGTCCTTTGGTATTCTACCTTCATCCATCCTCCTAACGTGTCCTATCCATCTAAGTCTACGAAGACTGAGCATGGAATACACCATCACACAACCTGATCTTTCCAATACTTCAGTATTTGTGATTTTGTCTTGCCACTTGATACCAAGTATTCTTCGCAGACACCGCATATGAAAGCTGTTTAAACGTTTCTCTTGGCGTGAGTAAGTTGTCCAGGTTTCACTGCCATAAAGAAGAGTACTAAGGACACAAGCTTGGTAGACGAGGACTTTTGTTTTGGCAGTAAGCTTCCTGTTCTCCCAGACTCTTTTTGCTAACATGTTCATTGTTGTTGCTGCCTTGCCAATCCTGATGTTGATTTCCTGATCGAGGGATAATTTGCTATTTACCTCTGATCCTAGATATGTAAAATGGTCTACTATCACAGACACTAGTCTGTGTTAATTCTAGGAAGACTGAGAAAAATGATGCTAGATGGCCCAGGCCGGTGTCACGAAGGAATGACATCAACACAAATGATTGAAAACAACAAGGACCGGAAATTGTGTAAATGCATTAACACGTTCCCAATTTGGGATCCGGTGGTAGCGTAGTGGTTGGACACTAGCCTACCAGCCGGGTGTGTTTGAATTCACATCGAGGAATTGTCTTTACAATTTACCTGGACTACCAGGCTGAGGTTGTCTCAAATGTTTACCGGACAGTGTCTTAGGAAGTAAAGGCGCATGAGTGTTAGTGATGTTGACCGCATCACAAACAGAATGCCGCTTGATCTGTACAGGTATGGAGATACTACTATATCAGTGGTTCTCAACCTTTTTTGGCCCGTGCCCCCCTTCACCATATTTTTAGAACGTCATTCCCCCCTCCCCCCCCTTCCTATCAAATATGTGGCCCGTGCCCCCCTTCACCGTATTTTCAGAACGTCATCCCCCCCCCCCTTTCATATTTCCTATCTAAAAATCTCCCCACCCCTACACAGTATACGTAAAAATGGAAGGTAAATTTAATAGCATATACTAAAACAAGTCTAAACATCCACATTACACATGATTTGTGGGTCTACTTACTTTATAAAATGAATTTTAGAAGGAAGAGATGTACATAACTGTAAAGTATGAAGGGAAAAACAATATCAAGTAATCAGTTCTTGTATTAACGCGATATTAAAATGGGCTTCATTCCCCCCCCCCCCCCCCCCGGGAACCCTAAAATTCCCCACCGGTTGATAACCACTGTAGTATATGCTCAACGCGCCTTATTATGTAGAATGAATCACCAACAAGCCAGAAATAGAATCGGTAAGCTTGACTAGAACACACCTGACGTTGCTGCCAAAGCCTTCATTAACACACAGACACACACACACACAACAAACACACACCGATACATCTACAGGAACAACCGCACAGGAAAGTATTCCCTTAGTAGGTTGCTGGCGGTAGCAGCGTTATTGTGTACACATAGCTAGAACATTCTGTTATTCCATAGGCACGTGACAGGTTTTGTTTTATCCCTGGCAGCCATTGGTCGGTGTCAATGTCTTCAGGGTAGTGAACGTAGTTTCATGATCCCGACATACGGGCTTCGAAGTTAGTCCCAGGTAATTTGGGAGCTTGTCACTTTGGGTTGATTTTCACAATGGTATGAGCGTCGGTCGTTCATAAAGCAATGTCAAACTAATGAAAGTAAAATTGCTTAGAAAATCACAACAGCAAATAAATGCTGGGCTTAACTGCAACGTTTTGTAAAGGAATGCAACAAACTGACGTGAGTAGTAAAGAGTGCTAATCGTAGTCACCAAATGAAGCGCAGTCCTCTTCAACAGTCACCAAATGAAGCGCAATCCGCTTCAACTTTCGTCGCCGTCTTGGCGGGCGGTGGGAAAGGCGGTGAGAGACGGGTAAAAAAATGAAAATATTTTTTGTTGTAAAAGTCGGAGAGTGTTGGCGGGGTATATTATTTTGTTGTGTAGCGGGGTATATTATTTCGTGTGAAAAAAGACGAAAGCTTGGTGGAGGCTGGGAACGGTGGGGAGTCGTGGCGGTTTAGCAATGGAAAAAAAAATAGCGAATATATTTTGTTGGAAAAGTCGGAGAGTTGTACGGGGTATATATTTTGTTGGTAGACATAAGATTAGCGTCATCGTCATTGTGGAAATCTTGATGATGGATGAGGGTGGCTGGGAAAGGTGGGAGTCGTGACTGAAAAGTGTTACGTTGCGAATATATTTTATTGTAAAAGTCGGAGAGTTGTGGGCGGCGGGTTATATTATTTGTGTGAAGAAAGAGGGAAGCGCGTGGGAGTTGAAATCTGTTCGTGCTTTTGTGGGTGTCAGTGGTAGAAAAACGTGATGGGGTCGAAGTAGTCGGGAGGTAGTAGGTTTGAATCCCGGTCGGTCACTATATGTTGGTAATGTTGATTTGTATTGCGATTCATTCACTTTTATTAAAGTGATCACTCTTTACACATTTTCTAATCCTCATTTACACTCATTTAAACCATTATTTTCAATTTACAATTCTAGAAATTGTGCTCATTTATAAAAGAAATAGGAAAATTCCTACAATACCGTATACTTTAGAAGCTGGTACATTAATATAATAATAAAATAAAGTGGTAAATTTTAATCTATGAACATGCCTGAGATTATGTGATGAAATGCCTAGAATAGTAAATGCCTTTGTATTTTATATATATATATATATATATATATATATATATATATATATATATATATATATATATATAGAGAGAGAGAGAGAGAGAGAGAGAGAGAGAGAGAGCGAGAGAGAGAGAGAGAGAGAGAGAGAGAGAGAGAGAGAAATGAGTTTCAATCATTCATCATGTGCTAAGCCGTTAAGCGTGGATTGTCATGTTTCACTCGATCACCAGAGTCGTGGATCAACTCAGTGTTCTTGTCTCGACAATACCACGTGGTAAAGCATCCATGTCTGTACTTCTCTGCCTTCCCTTGACCATGTCAGTTGTTACCAAGTTCTCCAAGTTATTTCTTCTCATTACGTGACCAAAACATTTTCTGTCTATGTCTAATCCTTCTAATCAGTTACGATTTTCATTTGTTTCTTGTAGTGCTTGATCATTGGTTTTTATGACTTTTCATGGTATTCTTTGCAGTTTCCGAAGAAAGCACATTTCACAGCCATCACATATTTTTCAGCGTGTCTGCTCATTGTCCAAGTTTCACATCCATACAGAAGTATAGGTTGTATGTAGCACCTCAATATTCTTTTTCTCGTTGCAAATGACATCTTTTTATCAGCGTGGTCTCGAGGTATGGTATCCGCCTCGAGTGCTGGAGGTCCCGGGTTCAAGCCCCGGTGATGCCGGGATTTTTTCTCGTGGACTTCTAGTAATAAATTCCCCCTAGTCTCTGGGTAGTGAGATCGGACGCCCGTGTGTATTGTTGCGCACGTAAAAAATCACTTGGCAGGTGGAAATTGAAAAAGAGTAGCCTAACGGCGTTGCACTGGCAAAATTTCGAGTGAAAAATCTACCCAAAGTATTTCAGGATCCTCGGCAGTGCTACGGAGTTTGTGCACTGAGCTGAGTTTCTCCAGACTCAGGTTTGAGTTAGGAGGAGAACGGAGCACTTATGGGTTACACCCGTGTGCCATGATGTTGATCCGTCTACTAAACTAAACTAAACTAAACTAAACTATCTTTTTATTGGTCGGAATGTTTTTCATCTTGCCATAACGATTCTTGTCCTAATCTCTTCAAGGCATCTCCCATCAGATGTTATGACGAGATATGTTTCGAGATAATTGTAGCGATTTACTTCTTTAAGAATATTCCCATTTAATTGTTTATTACATTGTGGTGTTTCCTTCTTCCTAGTGACGCTTATCTGTGTCTTCTTACAATTTAATTCTAACCTTAAATGTTCACTGCTTGCAACAACCGCATATACTAAATGCTGCATATCCTGCTCATTGTCTGCATTCAATACTGTGTCATCCGCATATCTAATGTTATTTATGTTAAGTCCCCCTATGATGGTCTTTTCATATTTTCTACATTTGTGAAAAATTTTTCACTGTACAGGGAAAGATGATCTAGCGACATTACGCAACCCTCTCGCACACCTCTCTTAATAGGTTGATATTGACCTACTTCATTATCAATCCGTTTGGCAGCTTATTGTTTCCAATATATGTTTTTACAAGCCTAAGGTCTTTCACATCAATTTATGATCTGCAAACATCTTTAACCTGTTGACTTTATCGAAAGCCTTTGTGTATTTAATAAAGTAAAGATGTATGTCTTTGTTACTTCTATAGAACGTTCAACTAATGTTCTCAGCATATGCACAGTGATAATTTACCTTTTTGCAAAAACACATTGTTCTTCTCCTATTTTGGCTTATATTTTCTTCTTAACTCATTGCATAATAAATCTTAACAAAATCCTGGTGATATGGCTCATTGTACTAATTGTTCGATATTGATCACATGCCTAGGCTCCTGATATCCTCGTGATTGCAATAAGACGCGTAATGTGTGATGGCCTATCACATCACAGACCCATAGCACGTTCTTGCTTTTGGGTTTGTTTTATTTATTGTTTTATTTTTTGGTTTGTTTTTCACGAAACAAAAAATGATGGCAAAAAGAACAGTAGGCTCACCTTGCGAGGTATCATCCCGGTATCATCGATAAGCATATTTGCTGTAGTCATCGTTGGCACCAAGATCACAACAGAAACAGTTAGAAGTAATAGCAGCCAGGTTTGAACCATGTTGGACAATCTCTGCTGTAGTTAGACGCCAAAGTTGCAAGCGGAAAATGCGGTATGACCAATATAAGGCTGGTACAGCATATGTATAATAGCGACAACAGAACTCTATTCTGGGTAACTGCCACGTCAGTTAATGCCACATGTCCGTATCTTATTTGATTGTGACACATTATATCCGTCTTCTTCTTCTTCTTCTTCTTCTTCTTCTTCTTCTTCTTCTTCTTCTTCTTCTTCTTCTTCTTCTTCTTCTTCTTCTTCTTCTTCTTCTTCTTCTTCTGCTTCTTCTTCTTCTTCTTCTTCTTCGACCGTCTTGTATTATTGTGTATTCGACTTATTTGTATTGAGTCTGTTTACAACGGGGCTGGCAGTCTCCGTGGTCAAGTGGTTATGGTATCTGCATTGCGTCCCGAAGGTTGTGGGTATGATTCCAGTCTTTGACGTTCGAGTGTAATATTCTCCGGAACCTCCATAGACGTGGCTAGAACAACGTAGATTTTTTTTTTTTTTTTTGTGAAACATGTTCGGCAGGTCGTCCTGGGGAGAGACGCCGAGCCATATGGCATAAAACCCGGTACAGTGAAGTCGATATTCTTGGCTTTTAAAACGATTTAAAAACAGCACTGCTGCAGGATATCGTGCTACCACCTGCATTATCGTGGCTCTCTGGAAACATCCGGCCAACACTAAAGTTTCTACTACCGTTATCATTATCACGCACCATACTGGCTTGCACAAGCGACCATATTCATCCGAATCTACGTCCATCTATCTCAGGGGTCACCAAACTACTGCCCGTGAGCCGGATTCGGCCTGCGACGTCAGGTCATCAGGCCCGCCACGGTACTCGAATTTGATAAAACGTATGGAACACGAGACGTTGTGATACAATTTACATTTAAATATTATGTTTAGAATACTAGGAGCTCGTCACACGTTCATTCTGGCTGCTTTGTGCCTTAAATTTATTATTTTCAATGTTATACAGATGGTTCAATCCAAAATGTGAAGAAGCAGTCATAAGGAAAAAGAATGCCAGACAGCTATGGCTAAATGACATCAACAACCTCCAAAAGGAAGAGAAATATAGAAATGAATGTAAAGAGGCTACACAAATAGTTCGACAGCAGAAGGGAGAATATATGGGTAATATAATCAAAGATATGGAAACTAATCACCAGAAAAACGAATCCAGAAAGTTTTTTTTAAAGAACTGAAGTCAATGAAACGAGGGCACCAACACAACACATATGGTTTAAAAGACAAAAATGGGAATATGATAAATACCAATGAGGAAATGTGCAACACACGGAAAGAATACTTTGTTGAATTACTAAATTGTGAAGCTCCAAGTAACACTTTCCCACTTCTAACGTGTGAACCACAAATTGAAGAATCTGCATTTGAAGAAATCCTATATGTAATCACACGACTTAAAAACAATAAGGCAACTGGGGCTGATAGAATTGCTGCTGAATTTATAAAGGCGGGTGGCCATGCATTACATCTAAAGCTATACGAACTAATAATAAAAATCTGGAGGACTGAAGAATTACCCCATGACTGGAAAGAGTCATTATTGATACCTATCTTTAAGAAAGGAGACAAGTTCTAGTGTGAAAATTATAGAGGAATATCACTACTGTCCATAAGCTATAAGGTACTATCCGCAGTATTACTAAATAGACTAAAACCATATTCAGAATACATATTAGGTGACTACCAGGCGGGGTTTAGACAAAATAGATCAACAATAGATCAGATATTTATCTTACGACAAATAGCCGAGAAAAATTGGGAATATAAAAGAGATATCCATAACATTTTTGTGGATTTTAAAAAGGCTTATGATAGTGTCCATAGGAATAGTCTATGGAATGCCATGCGGGAATTTGGAATACCAAGGAAGTTAATCAACATGACCAGACTATGCATGGAAGATACTTATAATATAGTAACATATAAAGGCAGGAAATCAGACCCTTTCCAAATAACATCTGGCTTGAAACAGGGTGATGCACCATCGCCGCTACTCTTCAATCTGGCTCTAAAGAAAGTTGTAAGGAGGGTAAAGGAGGAATGTGATATTGGAGGAACATCCAAGCTGCTTGGTTATGCAGATGATATAGATATTTTAGGGGAAAATGAACAAAAGACATTGGAAATATTGACTCACTTAAAGGAAAAAGCTCAACAGATAGGGCTGGTTATCAACCAAGATAAGACAGACTATATGGTAATTTCAAGAGAAGGAATGGCTAAAAGCTCTGGCCACATACAAATAGATAATATGACCATTAGAAGAACGGAAACATACAAATACCTGGGTACAATCTTCAACTGCTCCAACATCATAAGGGAAGAAATATAAAATAGAATCAATTCTGGAAATAAGTTATACTATGCACTACATCTACTAAAATCAAAGGCACTATCTCGTAACACCAAGATCACAATATACAAAACACTGATTAGACTAGTTGTGCTGTATGGCTCTTAAACCTGGAGTACAACGAAAGGAGACGAAGCCTTGCTACAAACCTTTGAGAACAAAGTTTTAAGACGCATCTTTGGACCCATTAGGGATACACAAAGTGGAGAGTGGAAAAGAAGAAGTAACAAAGACATTTATGATCTGTTTAAGTCCCCGCTAATCACTGGTATCATGAAGACTAATAGACTACAATGGCTGGGGCATATAGAAAGAATGGAAGATAATAGCGAAACAAAACTCGCTTACACTCAGGAAATAAATGGCCGTAGACCCCGAGGTAGACCAAAAGGACTGTGGAGAGATAATATATACAGACCTACAAGCACTTGGAATCAACGACTGGCAAGAGAAGGTCAACCAGAGAGATGAATGGAGACTGATTGTATCTGCAGCAAAGAACCTCAATGGCTCGGAACGCCGAAGAAGAGAAGAAGAAGAAGAATGTTATATTATTGATATAACCCGCCGCCCACAACTCTCCGACTTTTACAATAAAAATATATTCGCAACGTAACACTTTTCAGTCACGACTCCCACCTTTCCCAGCCACCCTCATCCATCATCAAGATTTCCACAATGACGATGACGCTAATCTTATGTCTACCAACAAAATATATACCCCGTACAACTCTCCGACTTTTCCAACAAAATATATTCGCTATTTTTTTTTTTCATTGCTAAACCGCCACGACTCCCCACCGTTCCCAGCCTCCACCAAGCTTTCGTCTTTTTTCACACGAAATAATATACCCCGCTACACAACAAAATAATATACCCCGCCAACACTCTCCGACTTTTACAACAAAAAATATTTTCATTTTTTTACCCGTCTCTCACCGCCTTTCCCACCGCCCGCCAAGACGGCGACGAAAGTTGAAGCGGATTGCGCTTCATTTGGTGACTGTTGAAGAGGACTGCGCTTCATTTGGTGACTACGATTAGCACTCTTTACTACTCACGTCAGTTTGTTGCATTCCTTTACAAAACGTTGCAGTTAAGCCCAGCATTTATTTGCTGTTGTGATTTTCTAAGCAATTTTACTTTCATTAGTTTGACATTGCTTTATGAACGACCGACGCTCATACCATTGTGAAAATCAACCCAAAGTGACAAGCTCCCAAATTACCTGGGACTAACTTCGAAGCCCGTATGTCGGGATCATGAAACTACGTTCACTACCCTGAAGACATTGACACCGACCAATGGCTGCCAGGGATAAAACAAAACCTGTCACGTGCCTATGGAATAACAGAATGTTCTAGCTATGTGTACACAATAACGCTGCTACCGCCAGCAACCTACTAAGGGAATACTTTCCTGTGCGGTTGTTCCTGTAGATGTATCGGTGTGTGTTTGTTGTGTGTGTGTGTGTCTGTGTGTTAATGAAGGCTTTGGCAGCAACGTCAGGTGTGTTCTAGTCAAGCTTACCGATTCTATTTCTGGCTTGTTGGTGATTCATTCTACATAATAAGGCGCGTTGAGCATATACTACAGTGGTTATCAACCGGTGGGGAATTTTAGGGTTCCCGGGGGGGGGGGGGGGAATGAAGCCCATTTTAAGATCGCGTTAATACAAGAACTGATTACTTGATATTGTTTTTCCCTTCATACTTTACAGTTATGTACATCTCTTCCTTCTAAAATTCATTTTATAAAGTAAGTAGACCCACAAATCATGTGTAATGTGGATGTTTAGACTTGTTTTAGTATATGCTATTAAATTTACCTTCCATTTTTACGTATACTGTGTAGGGGTGGGGAGATTTTTAGATAGGAAATATGAAAGGGGGGGGGGATGACGTTCTGAAAATACGGTGAAGGGGGGCACGGGCCACATATTTGATAGGAAGGGGGGGGAGGGGGGAATGACGTTCTAAAAATATGGTGAAGGGGGGCACGGGCCAAAAAAGGTTGAGAACCACTGATATAGTAGTATCTCCATACCTGTACAGATCAAGCGGCATTCTGTTTGTGATGCGGTCAACATCACTAACACTCATGCGCCTTTACTTCCTAAGACACTGTCCGGTAAACATTTGAGACAACCTCAGCCTGGTAGTCCAGGTAAATTGTAAAGACAATTCCTCGATGTGAATTCAAACACACCCGGCTGGTAGGCTAGTGTCCAACCACTACGCTACCACCGGATCCCAAATTGGGAACGTGTTAATGCATTTACACAATTTCCGGTCCTTGTTGTTTTCAAACATTTGTGTTGATGTCATTCCTTCGTGACACCGGCCTGGGCCATCTAGCATCATTTTTCTCAGTCTTCCTAGAATTAACACAGACTAGTGTCTGTGATAGTAGACCATTTTACATATCTAGGATCAGAGGTAAATAGCAAATTATCCCTCGATCAGGAAATCAACATCAGGATTGGCAAGGCAGCAACAACAATGAACATGTTAGCAAAAAGAGTCTGGGAGAACAGGAAGCTTACTGCCAAAACAAAAGTCCTCGTCTACCAAGCTTGTGTCCTTAGTACTCTTCTTTATGGCAGTGAAACCTGGACAACTTACTCACGCCAAGAGAAACGTTTAAACAGCTTTCATATGCGGTGTCTGCGAAGAATACTTGGTATCAAGTGGCAAGACAAAATCACAAATACTGAAGTATTGGAAAGATCAGGTTGTGTGATGGTGTATTCCATGCTCAGTCTTCGTAGACTTAGATGGATAGGACACGTTAGGAGGATGGATGAAGGTAGAATACCAAAGGACATCTTTTTTGGTGAATTACAGACGGGTAGGAGATATCAAGGTCGGCCTCTACTACGATACAAAGATGTGTGTAAGCGGGTCATGATAGATACAGGCATTGATAATGCACATTGGGAGCACGTCGCCGCTGAACGTGTTGCATGGAGGGCAACTATCAGAAATGGAATAAGGACAAAGGAGAAAGTGATTGCAGATAAAGCACACACAGAGCGTGAGAGACGTAAGACGGTGCAAAATGGTGGAAGTGACCATGTTTTCACATGCACCTACTGTGGGCAAACATTTGCAGCAAGAATTGGCCTTACCAGCCACACTCGCCACCGCCATGGATCGTAGTTATTAAGCCTTTTTGAATCACAATGTACCAAACTATCGTCTGTCAAGACGGGAAGGTGCCAATGCATGTCTGTGAGAATGTCTTACATGCTAGTGTCTGGTCAGGATATCTTACAGACTAGTGTCTGGCCAAGATGTCCTACAAGCTAGTGCCTGCTAAGGATGTCCCACACACTAGTATCTGGCCAGGATGTTCTACCTCATTCACCGCTGGTCTTTCCAGTCGTCGCTATGTTTTTCAATGGCTCTCTTCTTATTACATGACTACAGAACATTGCGTGATTCTTTCTTTTATCTGTGTTTTATGTTCTATTTACATTTGCCCATTTGTAGTCACTGTTTGTTAGCTACTTGAGTGGGTGTGAGATAGAGAGAGTGAGAGAGTGAATAAGTGTGTGCACGCGTGCATGTGTGTGTGTGTGTGCGTGTGTGAGAGAGAGAGTGAGGGGGCGAGAAAAGGTGAGGGAATGTGTGTTTCCGTTCATGCAAACGTGTGTGTATGTGTGAGAGTGAGTGAGAGAATGTGTGCGTGCGTGCGTTCATGTCTATGTGTGAGAGTGTGATTGAGAGAGTGGGTGAGTGTGTGTGTGTGTGTGTGTGTGTGTGTGTGTGTGTGTGAAGGAACGTGAGATTAAATGTGTGTGATTGAGTGAATGAGTGAGTAAGTGAGAAGTGAGTGAGTGTGTGTGTGTGTGTGTGTGTGTGTGAGAGAGAGAGTGAAAGGTTAATAGAGAGTGTGTGTGCTAGTGAGAGAGAGTAAAAGAGAGAGAGTGAGTGAGTGCGCAAGGGTGAGAGAGAGTGAGAGAAACGGTTCCAAATTGCTGTATGTAGCCGGGGCGCAGTGTTGGGGTGAGCGCCCAACATTGCTTAAATACCCCAATGGCTCGTGAATACATAACCTCTGCAGCAAAAGTCCAACTCCTGGCCTTCACGTGGCGGAACTGTTTTAACTAACAGGAGAAGGGGCGACGGCGAGTACCTGGCGCCGGAAAATAACCAGTGTGCTCTAGATGTGTATACACATACATGCATGTGCAGACACGTGTGTGCGTGTGTACACATCTAAACTCGAGTTAGACCACAGTCTGCTCTAGCAAGGGAAAGGTGCTGAAGACGGAGGCAACCAGCCAGGAGGCGCACCACAGAAATCAGGATGCCACGCAATTACGCAAAATGGAATATGTCGACTGCTGCTAAACGTTATGGTGCTCGCCCTGCTTTGGACCCCCAGGCAGGTGCAGTGCCGGGCCCTATGTCTCGAAAGGGTCCAACCCCAACTACTGGAGGTCCTTCTCAGATGTCCTGTGGAGCCAGGGGACAAGAGAATAGAACAGCTGGCCATACTAAACTAAGACTTAAAATAATGCACTGGAATGCGGAGGGAGTCAGCAACAAAAAAGTAGAATTAGAAAACATCCTGGACAAAGAAAAAGTAAGTATATGTTGCTTGCAAGAAACTCACCCCAACGAAAATATAGCCTTCAAAATCAGAGGCTACCAGTGTTACCGATCTGACCGAAAGGACAGGCGAAAAGGTGGGATACTTACCCTTGTAAAAAATAACATCACTGCTTCCCAAATCGAAGTCTATATGGAAGGGGCTGAGTATCAGGCACTTAAACTTAAAACAGGCTATACAGACCTACATCTGATCAATTACTACTGTCCAAGTGACCGTCCACAGGCACTGGACACACTACCATTAACAGAAAAAATGATTGTGTGCGGCGATTTCAACAACCACTCGCAGAGTTGGGGCTATGATCACATGGACCAGAGAGGAGAGAGACTGGAAGACTGGCAGGATGAGAATAGATTCATCTTGGTTAACAAGCCGTCCGACACACATACTTTCTACTCGAGATCATGGCACTCTACAACTACACCTGACCTGGCTTTTCATTCACCAGACCTGGAGTGGAACATTACACGAATTGTTGGGAAACAACTAGGTGGCAGTGACCATCGACCAGTCTTTCTAACTGTAGAAAATGAGCTTGTAAGTGAAAGCAGCACCCTCTCGAGGTGGAACTACAAGAAAGCAGACTGGGCAGTGTACAAGCATCGCACCAGCATACTGGTTAGAAACCTGAACACTGAGAAAGACATAAATAAAGTAGCTGGCAGGAAAAAACAGAGTCTCTGAACTTTGAAAGAGACACAAGGAAATTGTGGAAGCTAATAAAACAACTTAACGATGAGGGCACAGGGAGAAACTCAAAAATTGCACTACATAAAGATGGAAACATCGTAACAAGAAAGCAAGCAGCTGACCATTTTGCGGACTCATTCGCACAAGATAACAATATCAAAATCAGTCCATAGAAACAACAAGAGATTCAAGAGAAACGGCAACATACAGGACAGAAGGAAATAGTACACGAGGTTCTGGAGGCACCCATCACAATCAGCCAACTGGAGCTAGCCATATCAAAACTGCAAATGAGAAAGTCACCAGGAGCTGATGGTATCTCCAATGAAATGATCAGGAACCTAGGAACAAAGGCCAAAGCAAAGCTGTTGCAGATCTTCAATAACAGTTGGAGCTTAGGCAGTGTTCCACAAGCCTGGAGAGAAGCAATCATGATACCCCTCCTAAAATCAGGGAAAGATAGTTCCATTGCCTCTAGCTACAGACCAATTAGCCTCACCAGCTGTCTCTGCAAAACACTGGAGCGCATCATCAATCACAGACTGCAGTGGTACATTGAAAGTAAAAACATCCTTGTGCCACAGCAGGCTGGCTTTAGGCAGTGCTATTCTACGGAAGATCAGACAACCTACCTCTCTCAAGAAATTGAGGATGCATTCCAAGAGAAGAAGCTGGTGCTTGCGGCATGGATAGATTTGACAAAGTCTGGAAAGAAGGTCTGATGAATAAACTGAGAAACTGCAAAGTCAATGGAAGAATGTACAAATGGGTGAAAGCATACTTGCACAACAGAAGAGCCCGAGTACAGATAGACGGACTAAAGAGCAAGAAAGTACTACTGCGTCACGGAGTTCCCCAGGGCGGAGTATTGTCCCCCACACTCTTTCTAATCTTCATCAATGATCTCGTTGCTAATCTACCGCATGGAATTAAAGCCGCAATGTATGCCGATGACCTGGTCCTATGGAGCACAAATGAACATGCATCAGTGGCCACCAGATTACTACAAAGAGCTGTAGATACATTTGTTGCATGGGCAAATAGATGGTGTGTCAGCATAAACACTGACAAGTGCAGCATCACCCTATTTACCCTCTCTCCAAAACAAAAGGCAGGGACCATCCAGATAAATGGAACACCCCTACGAGAAGATAAAGAACCAAAATACCTTGGAGTAACATTTGATGGCAGGCTGACATGGAGAAAGCACATCAACAAAGCAGTAGCAAAAGCCAGAAGGAAAATAGCCATCCTGAGAAAGCTAAGTGGAACCACATGGGGAGCCAGTGGGAAAATACTTAGCAAAGTTTATCAACAGAGCATACGACCACACCTGGAATACGGGTCAACTGCATTGTGTTCGGTAGCAAAAACCACACTACAAGAGCTGGACAAAGTGCAAAATCAAGCACTTACAGTCACCACAGGAGGGATGAGATCAACCCCTATAGTGGAAATGGAGAAGATGGGGAGGACACAAGCACTGAGTGAGCGCAGAGATACGAAAACGCTAATACAAGCAGAAAAGTTCCTCAGCTTGCCAGGCCACCCTATGAAGAACAGATTTGAAAACCTAGCTATGGGGCGGTTGAAAAGAAGTAGTTTTATCCACCAGGCCAAACGACTCTGCAGAGAAACCACCGATCTGCCCACAGTTGGTATCCCCCTAACAACTATTCCAGAGCGAACTCCATGGGAAGATGAGCATAGACTATCGTTACAAATCCAGACAAAAGTGAGAGGAATATTTGACAAGGAAGATCAGAACAGTGTGCAGCGCAGAACAGCCACTCTCAGCTTCCTTGATGAAGAATACCCACAGGACCTCTGGATCCGAGTCTACACAGATGGGTCAGCACAAAATGCTGTTCGAAATGGAGGAGCGGGAGTGTACATAGAATACCCAAATAATACCAGGGACACAGCTAGAGTACCGACAGGAAAGTACTGCCATAACTACGATGCTGAAATTGAGGCAATCAAGATAGCAACAGAGAAATTACTAAATACCAGCAATGGTACACAACCTGTGGTGCTATTGACAGATGCAAAATCGGTACTCGAGGCGCTCCTGTCTGGGAAATTGCCAGTACTAAGGACACTACTTTCTGAACTTAGCAGTCAGCATAAGGTCACCATACAGTGGATACCATCCCACTGTGGAGTACCCGGGAACGACAGAGCTGATCAATTGGCTAATGAAGGAGCCAAAGAAGAACAGCCTGATGTGCCTGTAACATACCACCAAAAGAAAAGAATGATCAAATCAGTCAGAAAGCCACCAAAACCTGCTCAAGATGACTACCACATTATGGATAGACCAGAACAAGTCATTATTCTGCGCCTCAGAACAGGGCACAATAGATTACGCAACCACATGTATACAAAATTCAAGATTGGTGAAACAGCCATGTGTACATGTGGATTGGCGTCGCAGACAGCAGAGCACATACTCCAAGACTGCCCAAAATATAACATATCTAGGCAAACCTTCTGGCCTAGAGAGACGACAGTGGAAGATAAACTCTATGGACCGCTGCGTGAACTGAAAAAGACAGTTCAATTCATACAAGAGACAGCACTGCAGTTATAGACATATTTCAAGCGAACGAAAGAAGAAGAAGAAGAAGAAGAAGTGAGAGAAACGTCGAGTGATAGCTTGAGGGTGTGTGTCTATCTGTGTGTGAGTGAGAGAGAGAGAGAGAGTAAGTGAGTGAGAGATAGAGTGAATGAAGATGGAGAGAGTGAGTGAATGAGGGAAATAGTGAGTGCGAGAGAGAGAGAGAGACAGAGAGAGAGAGAGAGAGCGTGAGCGAGAGAGAGAGAGAGAGAGTGAGACATAATGAGAGTGGGGGTATTAGTGGGTGTGTATGTGTGCGCGCATGTGTGTGAGCGTTTTTGTATGAAAGAAGGGAGAGAGAGAGAGAGAGAGTTGAGCGCACGAATGTCATGTAACATGCTATTCCCTAATTTTTGTGTATTTTCATCTTTCATATTAATAACTTTGAATGCCACTTGATTTTATGATTTATAACATGAACACATGTACCTTACTGTAGTGTGAGTGAGAGTGTGAGTGAGTGTGAATGAGAGAGAGAGTGAGTGAGTGTGAGAGTGAATGTGTGTGTGTGTGTGTCTATATGTGAGAGCATCAATATTGTTTTTACACAATGTGCACAATCGTATATGTATAATTTGTCTCCATTTATTTTTACATTTTTGCGAGATGCTCACGAAAAACATAAGTGTATTTGTGTGTACAGTGTGGTAGTTTATTCATATTAAGTTCAGTGACTATGTGAGGCTCATGTATGTGTGTAGATGTGAGGATGTGTGTGTGTTTGTGTGTGTGTATTGGGGATGTGTGTGTGTGGATGTGTGTGTGGGGGTGTGTGGTGAGATACGTATGGGGCGGTGAGGGTAGATGTGTGAGTAGATGGGGGATGTGTGGATAGGTGGGGAGATGTGTGGGTGAGGGATGTGTGTTTGTGGGGGATGTTAAGGTGGGTGGCAAAATGTACGAGTGGTTGGGGATGTGTGTGTGGATGATGGTGGGTGGGGGTATATGTGTGTGGGTGGGTATGTATGAGTGGAGGTATGTGATTGGGTGTGTGGGGTGTGTGGGTGAGTGGGGATGTGTGTGTGCGTATGTAAGTGGTGTGGGTGATGGTTGTGGGGATGTAAGAATGGGTGGGGGATGTGTGTATGGATGAGGATCTTATATAAGGGTGTGTGTTTGGGTGGGTGGAGTCTATGGGTGTTGGTGGGTAGTAGGATGTGTGAGTGCAGGTGAGTATGGAAGTGTGGTTGGGTGTGAGGAGTGTGTAATGTGGTGTGGGGATGTGTCTATGGGTGGGATATGTGTGTGTAAGTGAGTGTGAATGAGAGAGAGTTAGTGGATGTGAAAGTGAATGATTGAGAGTGAATGTGTGTGTGTGTGTATGTGTGTGCGTGTGTGCGTGTGTGTGTGTATATATGTGGGAGCATCACTACTTATTTACGTTACACAATGTGCACAATCGTATATGTATAATCTTTCTCCATTTTTTTTTTTTGGTTACATTTTTGCGAGATGCTCACGATAATCATCAGTGCATGTGTGTGTAAAGTGTGGAAGTTTATTCATATTAGGCTCAGTGATTATGTGAGGCATCATGTTTGTGTCTAGATGTGAGGATGTGTGTGTATGTGTTGGGGATGTGTATGTGGGGATATGTGTGGTGGGGTATTATGGACTTTGAGGTTACATATGTGTGTAGATGGAGGATATATGGGTGGGTGGGAGATATGTGTGTGGGTAGGGGATGTATTTGTGGGTGGTGGTGTGTGTGTGTGTGTGTGGGAGATGTGTGTTGGTGGATGGGGAATGTGTGGGTGGGTGCAGAGATGTGTGTGTATGGAGATGTGTGGGTGGGGGATGTGTGTATGAGTGGTGAGATGTGTGTGTGAGTGGGAATCTGTGTGTGTGGGTGTGGGGTGTGTGTGGGTCGGGGTATCTGTGTTTAAGGGATGTGTGGTCTGAGTGTTGGTGGGTGGAGGACGTGAGAGTGGGTAAGTGTGTGTATGTTGGGGGATGGGTGGGGATGTGTGTGTGAGTGTGCGGGATATGTGTGTGGTTGGGGATGTGTGTAAGTGAGGGATGTTTAGGTGGGGGATGTGTGGATGGGTGCGCGATGTGTGTGTGTAGCAGCAGGATGTGTGGGTTGGCAAGGAATGTGTGTGGGTGCGGGATGTGTGTACATGGGGGATTGTGTAGGTGGGGTATGTATGGGAGGAGGATATGTGGGTGGGGAATGTATTGTGCCATGGTGTGTGTGTGTGTGTGTGTGTGTGTGTGTGTGTGTGTGTGTGTAGGGGGTATGTGTTGGTGGGTGGGGGATGTGTGTGTGGGGGATGTGTGGTGGGATGTGTGGTGGGTATGGGATTTTTGGATGGGTGGGGATGTGCCTGATAACCTGGTAATATGCATTGTTTATGTTTAAAAAATTCATTTGACAATGACTTTTTTTCCTATGTGAATGCATCATGCACTATTAATGATCGAAAGATGAGTAATTTGAAGGACTGAATGTAAGACGGGCCTGCGTGCCCAATTTGTTTGCCCTTTGATAATAAAGTTCGTTCGTTCGTCCGATGTATGTGCAATATCCGTATCCGTTGTTTCGAAGCTGTCCTTAATTTATTTATTCACATTCCAAAACGCACGGCCATACAGAAAAACTTGTTCTGTATAACAATTTAGTACTCTAGTTCTGACCTTTAATGAGAGTTACTTATTACCAGTGAATAAAGAAATAAAGTGCAAATCATGGAAACTAATAGTCTATTAGCAACGTGAGGAAATGATGTGACTCTTTTGCTATCTTGCAGCTTGTAACATAAAGTGTCAGGTCTTAGTCAGATATGACTGAGCTACCGTAATGACAGCAGACGGTACTACCCGCTTTCTGATGGGCGAACGATGGGCGGCGTTTACCAAACCCGACACCCCACATTGTGCCAACGGCTTCTGGCGGAATAGCGCAATTGGGAGGGACAAGTCTTATCCTGGTGCGAGGAAATACAACCTAAAGACAAAATATCATGGCAGTGCAGACCAGGCCCTAAGCTTTGGTTGGCAGCTGGTCTAGGATCGAAGCACCGACAGGCGGACAGTAAAAGCATTGTTTTGCTGATCCAGAAGCTTCTGCAGCTTGTCATGTTAAAAATGTATTGGTGTTACCATTCCTCTGGAGTGAACTAAGCAGGCCGAGAGAGGATCATGCTGCACGGGCAACACATGGTCTCTATATTTTAGCCCAGACTTTGTACTATGGAGAGGTATAGCTCTATCACTGTTCTTAACCGGTCTCGGAATCAAAGCGGGAGGTAGCATTTACGGTATATAAGTCCTTGACAATTGGCGTAGACATAGGGCGCCACGGGTTGCCTCTGACGGTGGGAGACACCTACATGTGTCACTGATCAGCTTCGCCCGACTCAAGCTGAACAGCCCCCGGCCAATTGGGTGCTGATCCGCCACAGCCTGCTTGCTTTAATGGGTGCTTGGGGTTTGGACAAAATCTGAATCGCAGGCTGTAAAACTAATGCACCAGGTATTACCAAAAAGAAAAATAGAATCCTCAAGCTCCGGCTTGCAACCTGGAACATAAGAACCATGTGTTCAGGATTTTCCACAGACCTGACGAATATTGACTATGTGAGAAAAATGGCTGTGATTGATGCCGAACTCAATCGTCTTAACATTGATATTGCTGGCCTGCAGGAGACTCGCCTCCCTGAGGAAATGTCATTCAAGGAAAACAATTACACCTGTTTTTGGAAGGATAGAGAGCAGACAGAAAAAGGCAACATGGTGTGGGGTTTGCAGTGAAGAATTCGCTACTGGGAATGATTGAAATTCCAGCTGGAGGTAATAAAAGACTATTATCACTTCGCTTGGCAATCTCTTGTTTTTTTTTTTTGGTTTTTTTTGGCCAACATTATCACTTCATATACACCGACTCTCACTTCCCCTGATGATATGCAGGATTCGTTCTATGAGGAGTTAGACTCTGTGATCAAGCAGTTCCAAAATCTGACAACATGTATATGCTCGGCGATTTCAATGCTCGTGTGGGCAAGTACTCGAGTTCATGGCCAGTGTGCCTTGGAAAATACAACATCGATCGCATAAATGAAAATGGGCAAAGGTTACTGGAGCATTGCACCAGAAATGACCTATGCATTACAAACTCCTTTTTTAAAACAAAAGAGCTGCATAAGGTCACATGGAAACATCCAAGATCCAGCCAATGGCACCAGCTGGACTTCATCATCACCTGGAGACAACATCTTAACCAAACATCATTACCTCGAAGTTATCACAGTGCTGACTTCTTTGGTTGTTGCAAGGGTTAGACTGAGACCAAAGAGAATCTACACAGCTAAATATAAATCTAGCCCCATAATTAATATTATTAACACCCACGATCCTGATAAGTGCGTTGAGTTCCAACAGCAACTTGAAAACGTTTTCACTGATACATCAGAAAATTGTATAGCAAGTGAAATGTGTTGTAAACTTAAGGAAACTCTTTATAAAACAGCGGTGGGGGTTCATAAGAGGCAGGACTGATTTGTGGCAAACAGCCAGATACTGCAGTCCTTGATTGATAAAAATAAGATAGCTCTCTTAAGAAACAAGGAAAGAACAGCGCGTAACATTCTGAGTGAACTGCAGCAGGTTAGGAAGGATGTGTAAAAGGCTGCCAGGCAGTGTGCAAATGACTATTGTATCAAGTTATGTGAGTCCATTAAAAATGCAAGTGATAAGGGAAACATCAGAAGCATGTATGAAGGTATAAAGAAAGCCTGTGGTCCAATGATCAAAAGACGTGCACCATTGAAAACCTCGACTGGAGAAATCAACACTCATGAGAAACAGCAGATGGGTAGATGGGTAGAGCACTATTTGGAGCTTTATTCAAGTGAGACCAAACTAGCGGATTATGCCCTCAACGCCATAGAAGCCCTACCAACTCTTGACCACCTGGACACTATTATCACCTTAACAGAAGTTAAGTGTGCTATAAATGAACTTGCATCTGGCAAAGCTCAAGGTAAGGATGGGATTCCAATAGAGGTTATCAGGAGTGGGCACGACACACTCACTCTACAGATCCACCAGCTAACAGAGCTATACTGGCGAGAAGGACAAGTCCCACGGGATTTCATAGATTCAAGCATCATAACACTGTATATGAACAAGGGCGATCGGAGCGACTGCAGCAACTAAAGGGGTATCTCACTTCTGTGTATTGTTGGGAAAGTATTTGCCAGAATTGCTCTGCGCAGACTATCCAGAATCACAATGTGGCTTTCGACAGACAGAACCGGTCCACCATTGATATGATATTCTCATTGTGACGAATGAAAGAAAAATGCCGTGAACAGAATCGACCACTGTTTATTGCCTTCATCGATGTCACAAAGGCATTGGTATTTGACTTCCGGTCGCCAACATGGCGGTTAGGCATTGAACCGTTAAGGCCTGTAACGTATTTATGCATATAGCTACGTTTTGCAATCGCATTTTCCCCATGTTGGACTGGTAGTACATGGTTCCGTCGCCCTGCTACCGAGTGAGTGAGTGGGCGACACTGTGAGCTGTAAAAGTCGCGTGGAATGCTTTTACATCTGTCATGTACAGTGACTTGCATGTTCGTAACAATGGCTACCGACTGTTGCTGAATTGACTGATTTGCCTTTTCGGTTCACGAGCGCATTTTTCAGAAGACTCATGGGAGTCGGCGCTGAAGCTGCGGAGTTCGTGCTTTATGCGACACTTTCAGCTGATCTCCCTGGGATAAAACACCGAGCCATGGGTGAAAACCCGGGTCAATGAGGTCTTTCTGGTGACTGCCGAGTCCATCGACAATGAACTGTGGTTTTCGTGGATGAAATTTGTGTTGGCGTTTGTCAGCGTGCTGAGGACGTACATATAGGACACAGAGAGGACAAGGGGCAGAATAGAGATAGTGACATATAGGACATAGATAGGACATCTGCAGGGTAGCAGATAAAGTAGAGACAGAACACAAGTCAGGACATAGAATGGTCATAAGACAGGACATCTACAGGACAGTAGATAAACAGGAGACAGGACTTAGGTGGGGACACAGACGTGTCATAACCATAACACCGGCAGGACCCAACTGGAGGATAGGAGGGGACGCCAGTTCACGGGATACCACCCTGAACGGACTAGACGTTAGTACAACCCTGCTCAGCACGAACAGACTGCTGTACTACGAGACTGGTAGGACAACACGGGGTTTGACGGACAGCACGGGGGTTTACGGACAGCACGGGATCTAGTGCGACAAAGCCAGCGAACGTGTTGGAAATCGGGAGACGGGACTCGACAGTTTTCAGAGGAGGACTGTCATAATCTCCCCGCCAGTTATGCCGCGTCGTCTTTAACGGCGCCTTGCTATTACGGCCAGATTCAAACCATGAGCAACATTAACCACGATGTGACAGAGAGGGTCAGTTGGTGTAAGCGTGGAACTTGAAGTCCACGAAGGGACACCACTCCGACTAAGTGTGCTCACAGTGGTTAACCTTAAGACGGCTGGGGTTTGTGGTACAGGACGGACGTTTGAATGGTGCTCCGCTTGTGTGTATGAAAGCGTATAGATAGAACGCCTGTGTGAATAGGATACCGTGCGCCTAGGTTGTAGGATTGTGAGTTGTATTGTATTTATATATATTCATTGATTGTATTGTAACATCGCTGTTGTAATTGTGCAATGTATGTAATTGTTGTGACGAATGAGCAGCGAGAATAAAATGTTTGAATCGTAAGTTGTCGCGTGTCACGTAAAGTCATTTTGTGACCGTGTTGTGTTTCATATCTGTCGGTAGATACGAGCCTGTGTACTTGCTGAATGCAAGGAATCTGACAGGTGTGAACGTGGGTGCATCGTCCAGCTTGAATCGATTGTAAAATAGGTCTAACAGTAGGCGCGTCGTCCATCTTGGAAGTAGTTGTAATATAGGAGTGAACGTGAGTGTAAGCGGAAAGTTTTGGAAAGTTTGAACATGGAAAGTAAGTTGTTGATTGTGTTGAACGGACGACAGAACGACTAATAACCATACTCGACTGCACACAAACCTACAAAACTTAGTTGACATGACATACACCACATCAACGTACTTGTCCTAATTTTTCTTCTTCCAAAAGCAACAGGTTTTTGTGCCATCCGAAATTGTTGACAAGTGAAGTCCATATTTTTCCGGGCAGTAACAAACAGCCATTTTCTCCGGACTCACTTAAGTATTATTCATTTTTTTCCTTAGATACTTTTGGTAAGCAGGTCTAAGCACAAGCTGTAGCGAAACAGCATTGTCCAAATTGTTGTAGTTAAGTTACTAACACCATATTTTTTTTGTTGTATATTCATTGTATTTGACATATTTCATCATGTCTACATTGAATGATTTCATCGAAACAGGTTTAAAAATGAAGTTATCTGGTGATGAGTTGACAAAATGGAGTGAGGCAAAGTATGCAGAACATGTCCAACGTGAAGACAGAGCTGCCGAAAGGGAGCTGAGAAAATTAGAAATAGAAACTGAGGCTAGAAAGGCAGAATCAGAGGCCAAAGCTACACAGGCAGAATCAGATGCTATTTTAAGACAGGCTGAGTTAACTGCCAAAACTAAACAGGCAGAAATAGAGGCCGAAATAAGAAAAGCTGAAATTCTAGCCAAAAGTAAGAAAGAAGAGCTCGAAAGTAATGAACGAAAAAAAAAAAAAGAAGAATTAGAAATGCAACTAAAAATTAAGCAGCTTGAAGCTGAGACAACTACAGAGAAGGATGTTAGAAAGTCAGAAAGATTAGACAAAGAAAATCAGTACAAAAAGAACCAAGGGATCGTGAAAAATTTCACCACGGGTGACTGCATCGCAGCCTTCACCCAAAATTTTGAATGCTTAATGGAGCATTATCAGATCCCAGAGACTGAATGGAACATAATATATATGAGAAGTCTTTCAGGGGAACCTCTGAAAGTAATAGAGACCATTCCCAATGATCTCAGGAAATATTACCAATATATTAAGTTTAGAATTATGTCTCATTTCCTGTTAGATGAAGCAGGCTACAGAGAACAATTTAGGAAATTACCTCCAAAACCTACTCAAACGTTCTCTGACTACATCTCAGTAGTACAGGATATGTTTTGTAAGTGGCTGTCAGCAGCCAAAGTGAATGATAGTTTTGATAGATTGAAAGATCTTATCCTTAGAGATAAAATTATTACATCTCTACCACCACCATTTTCGAAATTTCTGCAAGAATGCGAGTGTGAGAGTGTGCAACAGATTGAGAAACGAGGTTCGGCTTATTTCACAGCCAACAAACAATGTTTAACTAGTGGATTGACTGACACAGAATTTGTAGCAGCCGCTACATATGACAGAATGAAGTCAGGTTCCTACAATAAGCAGAAACCCTATAAGCAATCTGCTGAGATATATTACCAATGCAGATATTGTCATCTTCCACACAATGAAAATGATATGTGTGACAAACACCCACGATACCTCACTTACTTGCAAAACGTTATAGATAAACAAGATAAGGAGAGAAAGAGCCATAAACGACTAACTAAATGCTTCCTTTGCAAAGCCTATGGCCACTGGCGCCACTCATGTAAAGGCAAGCAAATGACCAGGGAGGCGAATGCAGCCTTATTTGATAGCTCTTCCTCAGACGAGGAAATTGTTGAAAATCATCCTGTTAATTCTGCACATTCCATCGATGTATTTCAGCTTGAAAAATGTAGCATCTGTGATCGTTTTCATGAGGATGGCGTATTAACATGCGGCCATTCCATACCTATTGCCAATGAGGAAGCTAATTTGGTAATTAACTCCAAAGGTAAATTAACCAGCCACCATGGATTTGTTAATGGCAAAGCTGCCACCTGTTTACGGGATAGTGGATGTACTCTTATTGGTTTAAAGAGAGACTTTATTGTACCATCTGATTACACAGGCAAACATGTTACATGCAGAACTTTCTCAGGTAACATCGAGAAATACCCGCTTTCATGGGCATATATTGATACCCCATTTCTTACAGGAAAGGTCAAATGCGCAGCATTATCCAATCCATGTTGCGATATTATCATAGGCAACCTTCCTGAAGTATATGATATGCCACATGACAGTATAACATCTACTGCCAAATGTATGGTTGATAATGCAACTTATTGCTATAATATACCGTAAGTCAGCTCGTTAAAGGTTGAAAACGAGCCTATTGTAATTCAAAAAGAGAAACATTTTAAATATTGCATTGTCTAACTGAGCGGGCGAAAAATGGATGAAAGAGGGAATGAATGAATTAAAATAATAAGGATGAATATTGGTGCATTTTTTTTTGGTGCACACATGTTTTTTAAAAATGATTTGTCTTTGTCTTCTGTGTAACACATGTGAGCGTGCAATTGTTTTATATGTGTTTAAGTTTAATTACATTACAATGTGTTTTAATTACATTGCAACTATAAGCTTTTTAAACTATGGTAATGTTTTCGAGTGTCTCAGTTCGGCGACTCATCTCAGAAATTGAGCATAAACCTTCATTTGTGAGATGGAGAAACCTACCTGGGACACTTGAAAACCTCAAATACATGGATTATAAACATACACATACGTTTCTAATTTAAACATTCACGAAGAATAATAGAACACGCAAACAAACAGAATAAAAACAGATAACGTACAAACATCAAGTTGGAAGTAAGGGAGATCACACTGTCACATGGGACACAACAAACGTATATGAATTATGAGTACACAGTTGGAAATCTATCTACAAGCGGAAGCCAGACAGGTAGAGATAAGCAGACACATAACTTGTAAAAGATGTTGAAGTAACATTTCACGGGAGCCATGAATAAAATATTCATGATTTGTTTCCGTAACAGGAGCAAATTGTTTCGGGACATCTATTTTTGATGTTTGGAGAGGTAGTGCATTTTATGAATTAGCCATAATTGTAAGACAAACTGGCCTTGGTTCGATATAGCTTCCAGTAGTGCAATGTGGAAGATTAGTGATTCTTAGCAACATTACAGGTATGTTACACTGATCATAGACCAGTGGGTAGATACGTCAACTTGGTTTCATACCCATATGAGTCAGAGTGGTACCTAAGTAGAGTGGTTGATGAACTCCTACAAAACACTGACGAATTAGTTCAGACAAATTTTTAATATGCTAGTACGACATTGTGTCACACCTTTTGAGATGAATTTCGTGACCCAATACCGGAAAAGAGAATGTCAGCGTGTTGAGGACGTACATACAGGACATAGAGAGAACAAGGGGCAGAATAGAGATAGTGACATATAGGACATAGATAGGACATATGCAGGGTAGCAGATAAAGTAGAGACAGAACACAAGTCAGGACATAGAATGGTCATAAGACAGGACATCTACAGGACAGTAGATAAACAGGAGACAAGACTTAGGTGGGGATACAGACGTGTCATAACCATGACACCGGCAGGACCCAACTGGAGGATAGGAGGGGACGCCAGTTCACGGGATACCACCCTGAACGGACTAGACGTTAGTACAACCCAGCTCAGCACGAACAGACTGCTGTATTACGAGACTGGTAGGACAGCACGGGGTTTGACGGACAGCACGGGGGTTTACGGACAGCACGGGATCTAGTGCGACAAAGCCAGCGAACGTGTTGGAAATCGGGAGACGGGACTCGACAGTTTTCAGAGGAGGACACTTGTGAATTTCCGAGTGCAAATGCTTAGTTTGCGATGGCGCTAGTTGAAGATTGCGAGGGTAGAGTTTGAGCAAGTGACTGTGTGTGATAATTGTAGAGAAGGCGGCATTTGTATATTTGTTCAGGCAGCCACCGCCTGGGTATAATGTGTAAATATCTCAGGTTCGCCTGAAATAAAAGACGTGATGCACCATCTACACAACGGATGTTTCTTTGGGTGTGGATGAAGAAGCGAGAGTGCCTGTGTCTAATACAAGATGTTGACAGCGTTCTGGTGGTGGCATTATGCACAGTGTACCTGTGCGGGCTGTTAGATTGCCGAGACTCCTGGTTATTCCACTTTTCACATCGGACAGTGGGGAGCATTTTATGTGATATTCACTGGCACAGGAATGGAGCATAATGGGGACGACCCCTTGCCGTGAAGTTAGAACCTCGACTAACTGACTGACAAAGACATTTGATTTGGTCAGTAGTAAGGTTCTGTTTAAGGCACTAAACTCTTCTGTCCATTGTGGAATCGTTTCACACAGGCATGAAGGGTATAATCAAGTTTGATGGTGCAACTTTAGAAGAGACTGAAATCAAGAGTGTAGTTAAGTAAGGTTGTGTACTAGCTCCTACCCTCTTTAGAATATACTTTTCACTTCTACTGAAATATGCCTGTCGTGATCAGGATGGTGGTATATACATTCACTCACGCTCAGATGGCGGCCTCTACAATGCTCAGAGATTGAAGGACAAGACCAAAATTAGGAGGGTACTGATTAGAGAGTTGCTTTTTGCAGATGATGCTGCAATTACGACCCACACTGAGGAAGAATTACAACGTCTACTATCTGCATTTTCCAATGTTTGTTCTGAATTTGGTTTAACAATCAGTAAAACGAAGACACAGATTATGTCAGAAGGTGCACATGGGGTACCATCGATCTTTCTTGACGACACCGAACTAGATATAGTAGACCATTTTACATATCAGACGTAAATAACAAATTATCCCTAGATCAGGAAATCAACATCAGGATTGGTATGGCAGCAACAACAATGAACAGGTTAAGAAAAAGAGTCTGGGAGAACAGGGAGTTTACTGTCAAAACCAAAGTCCTTGTCTATCAAGCATGTGTCCATAGTACTCTTTTTTTTATGGAAGTGAAGCCTGGACAACTTACTCATATCAAGAGAAACATTTAAACAACTTTCATATGCGGTGTCTGCGAAGAATGCTTGGTATTAAGTGGCAAGACAAAATCACAAATACTGAAGTATTGGAAAGATCAGGTTGTGTGACAGTTTATTCCATGCACAGTCATCGTAGACTTAGATGGATAGGACATCTTAGGAGGATGGATGATGGTAGAATACCAAATGACATCTTTTTTGGTGAATTACAGATGGGTAAGAGATCTTAGGGTCTGCCTCTACTAGGATACAGAGATGTGTGTAAGCAGGACATGATTGATACAGGCATTGATAATGCACATTGGGAGAAAGTCGCCGCTGAACGTGTTGCATGGAGGGTAAATATCAGAAATGGAATAAAGACAAAGGAGAACATTATTGCAGGGAAGTCACACACCGAGCGTGTGAGACGTAAGATTGTGCATGATGGTGGAAATGACCATGTGTTCACATGCATCCACTGTGGACAAACATTTACAGCGCGATTGTCCTTATCAGTCACATTCGCTACCGCCATGGGCTGTAGTTATTATGCCTTTTTAAGCACAAACTATTGTCTATCAAGACGGGAAGGTGCCAATGATGAGCTTGTATAAGTTGAGTCTATGACAGGCTTCATCACACAGGAGACAATGGTTCGCTCCTCCCTTTGTTAGCCAGAAAAGTGTCTGCCCAAGATATCTCACAGACTGGTGTCTGTCCAGGATGCTCAAAAGACGTGTGTGACCAGTATTTACCGCAGCTTAGTGTCTACTCATGATATCTTACATTCTAGTATGTGCCCATAATGTCCCACAGACTAGTATCTGTCCAGAATGTCCTACTGTCTAGTAGATGCACAGAATGTCTTACAGACTAGTATCTGTCCAGAATGTCCCACAGACTAGTTTCTCAAGAAGGTCCACTACGATTCAAAGTATGAATGATTTGGATTTAACCACACAAAAAAAAAACACATAGCTTAGTGCACCTCTTTCCCTACCTCCCATGAGTAGTTGGTCGAATGCCTGACCTTTACAGAGAAGGACGAAAGACACTGAGAAATCGTGATCACATTGCAAAGGTTAAAATCCCTAGACAACTTGAAATAGTAAAGAACTGACCAAATAGAATGCTGATCAGGCAAATTTACAAACTGAGAAACCTATCCATAAAAGAAAATTTATGATATGTGTGATTCTTATGCGGACGTATCTGGATCATCTCGGATGCTACTGAATTCGTGCACTCGAGCTGGACTCTCTTTGGTTGATTTAAAGGAGGAGACTGGAGCAGTTATAGAGATACCTGTAAAATGATCCGTCACCAAACCAAACCCTAGACAGACCAAACCAAGCCAAACCAAATCAAGTTAAATAAAGCCTGGGCAAAGCAAAAAAAAAAAAAAATGAAAAACCAAATGCATAACATAGAAAACTTATTGGATCACATCCGGTCCATTAGAGGACCAACGACAGTGATATTTCAACAACTTTAGGCTGGCTGGCACTTTCTTTGGATATATTCACATTGACGACTAACGGTGTACACAGAAGAAATATGTCTGCTTTCATCTTCTTCTTCTAGGTAAACCCTGCAGATGAAAGAGTGTCTCAGTCTAACCCTAATGTGGGGATTATACAAACAGTTTTGGGCGACCAGAACGAGGAAGAAACAGGTACGCACAGATTCCATGTTCTTAAATTATGGCGTTCTCTTTGTTTGTATCATTTTACTATTCAGTCATTGCCAGCATATATAGAATTCAGGCACATGAGCGCGAGATCTAAAGGTTAAGAGGACTAGGTCGTAAAATTTGTTGTGCGGCGTAGCGGGTTCTCTTCCTAGACCGGGCATTGTTCTTAAACATTGACTTCTCGTCATTGACTTGGGGACGTAAATTGCAGTTACCTGAGAAGTCGGAATGGGTTAGTCTGATAACGGGGGACACTGGTAATAGTGAAAGATGACCCACGCACATACATCAGTTCAATGTGGACTACGTTTGTTTTCAAAACGTGAGAACGAAAAAAAAGTTAATATCAAAATCATGAGAACACGTGGAAGGATAAAGAAAACTAATACAATATCATTAATAAGAACTGGCTAATCCTACAGGAAGGAGATAATCAAGTAGGACGTCATGAGATGAGAAGGCAATATTGCATAGTGACAAAGAGAAATCTGAAGGGAAGGAGAGGCATTAAGAGGCAAACTGGAGATGCTGAACAGTTTGGTATCATGACATGGCGGAAGACAAGGCAAAGATGCTGGACGGATTGGTGTCATGATATGGAGGAAGATACGGGGGAGATGCTGGATAGTTTGGTATCATGACATGGAGGAGGACAATGGGGAGATGCTGGATAGTTTGGTATCATGGCATGCAGGAGGTCAAGGAGAAGATGCTGGACAGCTTGGTATCATGACATGTAGGAAGACAAAGAGGAGATGCTGGACATTTTGATATCATGACTTGGAGGAGGGCAAGGGGGAGATGCTGGAAAGTTTGGTATCGTGATATGGAGGAGGACAAGGGGGAGATGCTGGACAGTCTAGTATCATGGCCTGGGAGACGACAAGGAGAGGATGCTGGACATTTTGGTATCATGATATGTTGATGACAAGGTTGAGGTGCTGGACAGTGTGGTATCGGGGCATGGAGGAATAATAAAGAGGAAATGCTGGACAGTTCGGCATCATGACATGGGGGAAGACAAGATGGGAAGCTTGGTAGTTTGGTATCATGACATGGAGGAATAACAAAATTGGAGATGTTGGACAGTTCGGTATCATGACATGGGGGAAGACAAGTTAGAGATGCTGGAAAGTTTGGTATCATGACATGGGGAAGACAAGTTAGAGATGCTGGACAGTTTGGTATCATGACATGGGGGAAGACAAGTTAGAGATGCTGGACAGTTTGGTATCATGACATGGAGGCAGACAAGATAGAGATTCTGGACAGTTTGGTATCATGACATGGAGGAAAACAAGGGGAGATGCTGGACAGTGTGGTATCATGATATGGACGCAGAATAGAGGGAGATGCTGAACAGTTGGTATCCGTACATGGACACAGAAAACGGGGCGAGCTGGACAGTTTGATATCATGACAAGGAGCAAGACAAAGGGGAGATGGCGGACAGTTTGGTATCATGACATGGAAGCAGACAATGGGGAGATGCTGGACAGTTGGCATCATGGCTTGGAGGAAGATCGGTATCATAAATGATTACATTAGAGAGGATGGACTTCATTGTGCCTGATTTCCTTCCATTGGGCACGATGTCTTTCCACAGGGTGGCCTTCCGGAAACGTCGCACAAAACACCAACTTCATAGCTCCAATGACGACCCCCAGAAGTCTACAAGATCTTCAATTGTGAACCGAATGATGGAGTCGGAAATCGAACCCATAAACGTAGGAACTCGAGGCAGGCGACCTAACCACCTCGCCAAGAAGATCTCCCCACAATCCCCCTTGCCTCCCCCACCCTCTCTCTCCCAACAACGAAAATATTTAGTATATGGTTCCAGATCTTGTTTTATTCCTGAATGCCGCTGTCTCAGCCCATCCATCATTATTCTCTTAGTCTGCCTCTGGCTATTCTCCCACTGATCTTTCCAATGGTCAGGATGTTTCTCAATGCATCTTTTCTCATTATATGACCACCGATTGTTGTTAGTCGATATTTGTTATATATATAAGTCTCTATGGCGAGGGCGTTGCGAACGCGATTTGTAATGCCGCTTACCCGGGTTCGAAACACAGCGGTGCCCGATTTGGCAGCAGACCGTGTCGCGCTGGTTTTAACGTGTTGGTTTGGGAGCCGGTCGTTCAGACTGCAATGGCTAACTACTGAACGTAAAAAACTTGCCAAGAATTCAACAGCGCCGGTAAAATGCTGGTGTTGACTGAAACGTCCTGTAAGGGATATGCAACTTGTAAAACAAATAATCTAATGTTCTTCTTTCATGAGCCTCTTTCAGGCAACCATTGTTAGTTTTGTTAGTCTGACAGTGCAACGTATTTGCAACATTCGTCACAGCAATAACTCTCATATACTTCCAAGCGTTTCTTCATTTGTTCAGTCACGTTCAATGATCCGCTGCCATACATGTTCTATATACTATTTCAAAGCTCTCTTTCTAACATTCAATGATAGTTAGAGATAGTTTTCATTTTATGAAATGCAACTTTTGACTGATAAATTCTGCTCTTAATCTCAATCACAAATTAGATGTTTCTAAGACCTGAAAATCGAGAAGCAGTTCGATGTAATTAAATCTGTTTTTTAATACAGGAAACCCGGGACAAACGCGAGTCCCGATGGCATTTTCCGGGGTAAAAAATTGTTTAAAACCAAAACCTGACTGTTCCGGAAACCCAGGAAGTCTACTAACCCTATCTCAGAAATGGGAGTTAAGCCCACGCCTACATTCGTTTGCCAGAACACTCACCCCAGCAAATCATGAACGTTGACTCTGGCGCCTTAGACCACTCGGTTATCGTGACACTATGAGAAATTGTTGCCATTACACAAGACTGAAAGCTACGGAAAGACATGATCACAAACGACATAGACTATACGAAGAAGCATATACAGGGATATCTTGGTGAACATTTGATGCGTGTTGGGTACTGCCCGGTACGATTGCACAGGGACGCGTCACTATCTGTGGGTTATTGCGACAAACACATGCCATGTCGTTATAAATATACCTTATAAATGTGACGAAACGGCGCTCATCTGTCTGTTGTCGTCGGGATCCCGCACTATTTTGGCGTGTCATCGGGGACTTTCCCAGTTATAAATAGACTGAGGGAAGCCGATGGGAATTTTCCGTCTAGAATCATCTCGAATCACCGGGATTTGACTGTACCGGGTTGCCGGGTGTTTCAGCAAATTCCCGTGCAGAGAGATGTAGAAATTCTAGGCGGGGAATGAATGTTGTCCGAGGAGTTGACTTTTCTCAAGGAGCTCTCATTTCTCGTGCGCATGAGTTTGCACGTTGGGGAAATGCGGCTAGAATAGGCATTAATTTCCTGACTCTCACGGAGAGAAGACGCTGTTAAGCCATTTGTATAGCGTCTCACCTCAACCAAGTTGCGGCTGACTGTTATCACATGCGGCAGATGTGCCCTTGAACAGTTCTGGTAGCTGACTGGAGGCTGGTTCTACTTATTCAGGTATCTACTTGGTTAATTAATTTAACTTCGTAATTGTTCACAAAACGCAATCGTTCTAACCTCATTAAATATGCGGGTGTCTTTGCATCACTAATGAGAAACCGATCGATAACGTCGCTGAAAACTAGGCCGTGTGTTGCGGTTGTTTACCAGCGTGTGTAGTTGAATTACCGGCTTGAAATGTAGGCCTGTGATGTTGGCGATTTGTGTTCAACTTGTATTTACCATGTATGGAAATCGTTGCATATACTATGTGCTGTTTTATAATAGGACATAGTTAATAGTGCATGATATGAACCTAGACTTATGTCAGTCAATAGCTGAAGCTGAAGGAACTGTTAGATAGCAAGGTAAGTTGGTAGGTGGAGATTCAGACAGAGTTGTGCATAGCCACTAAGTATAGAGAGAACTTAGTGCTTTACCAGAGTGAATGATGCAACTATTGTGTAATAATGTAATAGTGAATTCATTGTGTGGGACACTGGAATTCTGTGAGAAGGTAAGTCTTCATTGATGATGATATATATATATATATATATATATATATATATATATATATATATATATATATATATATATATATATATATATATATATAATAGGGTAGCGGGGTAGGGGTATCCCCTATTAAAGGAGAAGTAAGGCGCCTCCTTCCCTCCGCTAGCCTACGGGACACCCTTGGGCAAGGTGGAGTACCCGTTTAGCCCCCCGATCAGGGTTACGTGAAGCCATGGGTGCAGGTGGTGGATGAAGATGGAGAGCAGCCAACAGATAGTTGTAGGTTATGGTCTCCACCTTCACGACGGTAGGCAGAGGATCTCATTTTTGAGGAGACAATGGCTACGGTCACTGACCAGTATGGTCACTGCTAGGAAGGAAAGCAATGGCAAACTACCTTCTTTACACATGCCAAGAAAATCATGTTGTGTGAAATCATCGATAATCAGAGAAACGGCGTAATTGGGTGCTCCAAAGGAGCAACCTCGCCCGGTAGGGATAGTCATGCGCATCAGGTGACTCCAGACCGTCAACAGGCTACTAGGTGCAACAGATTAATATCATTGAAAGTAGGAACTTGGAACGTTAGAACAATGAATGCAGATGGAAAGTTAGAAAACATCAAAAAAGAAATGAAGAGAGAGAAGATTAACATATTAGGAATATCGGAAACGAGATGGAAAGGAGCAGGGATAAGGACAGGAGAGGATTGTAAGATTATTTACTCTGGGGGAGAAGAACAGCAAAGAGGTGTAGCCATTATATTAGGTAAGCAAACATCAAATTCTGTCAAAGGATATCAGGCTGTGTCAGACAGAGTCCTATTAGTAAAAGTAAATGGAAGACCTTTTAAAATAAATGTCATTCAAGTATATGCCCCAACAAGTGAATGCAGTGAAGAAAGCATAGAGGAATTTTATGACATGGAGTCTGCTTTGAAGAACTGCAAAAAATTAGAAATAAATATCATAATGGGTGATTTCAACGCAAAAATAGGACAGCAAGGCGATGGATGCAGTGTAGGCAACCATGGTTTGGGAGAGAGAAATGAAAGAGGATACAGACTTGTAGAATGGGCAAAAGAACAAGAAATGGTTGTAGGAAACACCTGGTTTAAACAGCACCCTAGAAGATTATGGACATGGAGGAGTCCAGACAGCAGGATTAAAAACCAGATAGATTACATCCTGATTAGCAAAAGGTTTCGAAATGCGTTAACAGTCGTAAAAACAGTTCCAAATGCAGACTGTTACAGTGATCACAGATTAATTACAGGCTCATTGAGGGTAAAGTTAAAGAAAGTCAAGTATACAGCAGGAAACCCTAAATATGACTTGTGCAAATTGAAAACTGTTAAAAGAAATACAAGATAATTTTAACATAGAAGTAAAGAACAAATTTGATATATTGTCTGATCTAGAGATCCTATTTCAAGATGTAGATGATCAATGGGAAATGATGAAGAATTCAAACAGTTGTGCAGTAGAAAAAACTATTCCAAAAGTAAAGAAAGTGGGCCGTAAGACATGGATGACTGAAGAAATTTTACAACTAATGGAAACAAGAAGACAGAACAAAAATAATCCTGCCAAATATGAAGAAATTCACAGAAAAGTCAGAACCTTATGTAAGGAGGCAAAAGAAACATGGCTTGAGAAAAATTGCAGAGAAATTGAAAAACAACACAACAGTAACAATGCGAAACTAATGCACAAAAGAATTCAGGAGCTTACTAATCAAAGAACACGTACATCAGCAGGCTGCCTAAAGACAAAAGATGGAAGAGTCATAATAGAAAAAGATCAGATCTTACATGAATGGTCAGATTACGTGAAAAACCTTTATGACGATAACAGAGACGAACAGTATAATGTTCAAAATAATAATGAAGGACCAGCAATTTTGAAGATGGAGGTTCAGAATGCTCTTAACCACATGAAATCTGGCAAGACCCCCGGTTCAGACAGCGTCACAGCAGAAATGATTAATGCTTTAGAAGAATATGGAATAGATAAAGTTACCAGTCTGCTTAATACAATATATGATACTGGAAATATACCTCAGGAGTTATGTAATTCTGTATTTATTGCAATCCCAAAGAAATCGGGAGCCTCGGAATGTGATCAACATCGAACAATTAGTATAATGAGTCACATCACAAAGATTGTGCTAAGAATTATCATGCAAAGAGTTAGGAGGAAAATACAACCTGAAATAGGAGAAGAACAATGTGGGTTTGTGGAAGGCAAGGGTACAGTAAATGCTGTATATGTACTGAGAACCATAATCGAACGTTCTGTAGAAGTAAACAAAGATCTACACCTTTGCTTTATTGACTACACAAAGACTTTTGATAAAGTGAGACATGTCAACATGATAAGTATGCTTGAAGATCTACAAATTGATGGAAAAGATCTTAGACTTGTAAAAAACATATATTGGAAACAACAAGCTGCCATAAGAGTTGATAATGAAGTAAGCCAATATCAGCCTATTGAAAGGGGTGTGAGACAGGGATGTGTAATGTCTCCAGATCTGTTTTCCCTGTACAGTGAAAGTATTTTCAGAAATATTGAAGATATGGAAGGAATCAACATTGGGGGACGATGCATCAATAACATTAGATATGCAGATGATACAGTCTTGATTGCAGACAATGAACAGGACCTGCAAAATTTAGTAGATGCGATTGTTACACACAGTGAACAACTAGGGTTAGAATTAAATTGTAAAAAGACACAGATTATGGTCGTCACTAGGAAGGACGTAATACCACAATGTAATATACAAGTAAATGGGAATATTCTTCAACAAGTGAGTAGGTACAATTATCTCGGAACAGTAATAACATCTGATGGGAGATGCCTTGAAGAGATTAGAACAAGAATCGCCATGGCAAAAGTAGCCTTTCGCAAGATGAAAAATATATTGACCAAATACAAAGATGTGAAGCGAGGACAATGAGCAGTCAGGCTGAAAAACATCTGATAGCTGTAGAGATGTGGTTTCTGAGGAAAATGCAAAGAATACCATGGACAGCCAGAAAGACCAATGAACAAGTCCTTCAAGAAACAAATGAAGATCGTAAATTGACTAGAGAAATCAGACGTAAACAGTCAAAATTCTTTGGGCATGTTATGAGAAGAAATGAATTGGAGAATTTGGTGACAACTGGTAAGATCGAGGGGAACAGATCAAGGGGAAGACCTAGAAGCAAGTACATGGATGGCCTTGTGGCATGGTCGAGACAGAAACACGGAGCTGATCCATGACTCTGGTGATCGAGTGAGATGGCAGAACATGACCGCCCACGCTTACCGGCATGGCACATGATGGATGGATATATATATATATATATATATATATATATATATATATATATATATATATATATATATATATATATATATATATATATATATATATGAGATGTGTCATGATGTATATATATTAGGTCATGTTATGTGATACTTCTTGGAGCGATTCCGAAGGCCGAGTGGTTCGACGCATGATCACAATGCAGACCGTCGCGATGTCAACATGCGTTCTAAATTCTTGTCTTTACTGTCCTGTTCTTTTCTGCTTGCACAAGTGCGAATGAGTGCTGAGGTGCTAGTGGTATGGAAGGACAAAAGGAGGTTGCATGAGACACGGGGACATATGTGATATGGGGTTTGGAAAGCAAGTTATGAAAGTATGGTGCTGGCAGACCATTCCAGCTATGAAGTTCGGTCCAGGCCAAGGCTAATCCACTTGGAAGGGCAGAGCTGGAACATAACCCTTGGAACATGTGGGGAACATGTTTTACTAAGAAGGCTTCTTGACTCCGGGGAATAGTCTGATAAGAAGAGTTTTGCTAGAGGGTGGGCAGGAGGTCCCACCAGCAGAACGGAGAGTGTAAATACTTGATGTGATCATGTATTATCCCTATATCCCGAGGGATGGTACAGTGATCAGTATTATGTTTATTATTGAACATGTCCAATGTAAGGAACGAGTCCATGGACTCTTCACCTTAATATTTAGTTCTGTTAATTTTAGAACTATGATAACTGATTACTAGTACTAGTGACGTTAGCGACAACTGGTAGATGATTAGGGATAGGTGAGACATACGATCAGACTCGTCATTCTGATTACTTACTCTATTTGACGGGCTGTTCTTTGTGGCCAGCTGACATTGACAGAAACCCATGCTTTACTACTCTCAATATAGAGATAATGCTTTAGTTATTTGCATAACTAAGTAGCATGACTGAGGGTTGAGTAGTCAGTAGTAGGATGCATGTGGACCAATGTTTGGGCCAGAATACTCTCACCGATCGCTCTTTCTTTCAGGAGTTGCCGGTTGAGGAACCAGTCGACTACACTTGTTGTCTGCCTGAAACCACTTCGTGTACCACAGCGAAGGGTAGAATCCTTTACTTACCTCGCCTGACTAAACCACACCATGAGACAGGGTGAATCATCATGAGTGAATGTTATCATCAAGTGATTCCGGTGCCCTGAAAGTGCCCATGTGGGATGTGATGGTTTGTGTTGTTTTTCTGACTTAGAAGATACTCTAATTCAGCAAGGAGAAGTTCAGCCCCCTGAGCAATCATGCTCAATGATACGAGACACCAGAATGTACACAGTCTATTGTGGTTCCGCCTAAACGTCGGAAAGATTGATCTATAAACTTGTACTGTTCCTACGCCAGCTATAGTGACAGGTCATGATGAGACCTACACCAGCTTATGTATAGAGACTAATTGCAAGTGTTATAAGGTGTAACGGACAACTAATTATTGTCCAGACTGAACAGTGTTGTCTCCATATGAAATAGATGTGTGATTCTAATGGTTTACTTATAGAGTATGAAGACTTTGAACTGTTTTCTTGTAGGACTCTAGTGTCGTATCTGCAGAACTATCTGATTACCCAACCAGGGGTATTGTACTACGACTTAGGGACCATTAGGTTGGTCATTGGCTGATTACCCAACCAGGGGTAATGTACTACTACATAGGGACCACTAGATTAGTCAGTGGGCTATTACCCAACCAGGGGTAATGTACTACGACTTAGGGACCATTAAATTGGTCATTGGCTATTACCCAACCAGGGGTACTTGATACTAATGAGGGACCATTAGATTGGTCATTGGCTACAGACATTCATTGAAGTCAAAAGTAACTGGGGTCAACTCCAGGAGGATTGTCTCCGAGCCAGGTTGTTTACAGAGAACTGTTTATTAACTTAGCAGTGACTCATTAGGAAGGGATGAAGTTGCAGTTCGTCCAGCTGAGTGAGGTCCAGGGGTAACTCTCTTGTTGTCGATCCAAGCTCTGGGGACGGAGTGGTCTCCAAGGTTCTAGTCATCTCACTGGAAGGAAGCCGGGTGAGTGGCGCACTGACTGGACGGGACATCTGCATCCAATCTACTTCTCAGCCTTATGATGAAGTAACCATATCTCTGATTCTGTCTCTACTCTATCCTCTATTTGTATAAATAGATTATTCTATCAGGGTGTTCATTTCAGTTCTATATTCTCAAAGGTAGAATAAACTTTGTGTATGTTGACTTACTCTTTGTATAATTATTGAGTGTGGTCTCGGATGATGCCTCAGTGTTCATTGTTCCACGGGAGTAGGTAGTTAGTGGGGGTCTAGAATCTGGAGGGGTTTGTAGACATAATTAACTAATACGAGATCAACCACAGAGTAAACAGTGTATCTACCTGTCCAACCCCTGGGGTTAGAATACACGGGAGTGCTAGAGACACCTCGGGAGTGGTTAACTCTCAATACCCGAGGCGATCTTGTCACAATAAAGATATCTTAACAATTTCTGGAAAAAACAAAACAAAACATGGAAGCATTACTTCGAACAACTTCTCAACATTCCATCCGATGTCACAGGAATCCTAGAAACAGACACAGATAACATCGAAAAATAAAGTAGAACCAGACATACTGAAAGAAGACATTAAAGAAGTCATTAGATTAGTCCCATTAAATTACACCATTAAAGATCTTCTACTTGCGGACGATCTAGCACTAATATCAAAATCAGAAGAAGCATTACACGGTCATACAAATAGTCTAAACAAAGTGTGTAGGGAACATAACATGAAAAATTAGCATAAGTAAAACAAAGGTATTAACTATAACCAAGGAAG
>CAWUFQ010000435.1:77500-80757 GCA_963921405.1 Cepaea hortensis
CTTGCACAACAGAAGAGCCCGAGTACAGACAGACGGACTCAAGAGCAAGAAAGTACTACTGCGTCACAGTGTTCCCCAGGGTGGAGTCTTGTCCCCCCACACTTTTTATAATCTTCATCAATGATCTTGTTGCTAATCTACCTGATGTAATTAAAGCGGCAATGTACGCTGACGACCTGATTTTGTGGATCACATGCATCAGTGGCCACCATATCGCTACAAAGAGCTGTAGATACATTTGTTGCATGGGCGGATAGATGGTGTATCAGCATAAACACTGACAAGCGGACAAGCGCAGCACAACTTTATTTACCCACTCTCCAAAACAAAAGGCAGGGATCATCCAGATAATTGGAATACCCCTAAGAGAAGATAAAGAACCAACATACCTTGGAGTGACATTTGATCACTGGCTGACATGGAGAAAACACATAAGAAAATGCAGTAGCGAAAACCAGAAGGAAAATAGCCATCCTGAGAAAGCTAAATGGAACCACATGGGAAGCCAGTGGGAAAATACTTAGCAAAGCTTGTCAACAGAGCATACACCTGGAATACGGGTCAACTGCGTGGTATTCAGCATCAAAATCACACTACAAGAGCTGGACAATGTGCAAAATCAAGCTCTTAGAGTCATCGCAGGAGGGATGAGATCAACCCCTATAGTAGGAATGGAGAAAATGGGGAGGACACGAGCACTGAGAGAGCGCAGAGATACGAAAACACTAATACAAGCAGAAAATTCCTCAGCTTGCCAGGCCACACTATGAAGAACCGATTTGAAAACCTAGCTATGGAGTGGTTGAACAGAAGCAGTTTTATCCACCAGGCCAAACGACTCTGCAGAGAAACCACCGATCTGCCCACAATTGGTATACCCCTGACAACTTTTCCAGAGCGAACTCCATGGATAGATGAACATAGACTATCACTAAAAATCCAGACAAAAGTGAGAGGAATAATTGACAAGGAAGAACAGAACATTGTACAGCGCAGAGGAGCCACTCTCGGCTTCCTTGATGACGAATACCCACAGGACCTCTGGATCCAAGTCTACACAGATGGGTCAGCACAAAATGCCGTTCGAAATGGAGGAGCGGGAGTGTACATAAAATACCCAAATAATACTAGGGACAAGGCCAGAGCTCCAAGAGGAAAGTACTGCCATAACTATGGTGCTGAAATTGAGGCAATCAAGAAAGCAACAGAGAAATTACTAAATACCAGCAATGGTACACAACCTGTGGTGCTTTTGACAGATGCAAAATCAGTACTCGAGGCGCCCCTGTCTGAGAAATTGCCAGTTCTATGGACACTACTTTCTGAACTCAGCAGTGAGCATAAGGTCACCATACATTAGATACCATCCCACTGTGGAGTCCCCGGAAACGACAGAGCTGATCGCTTGGCTAAGGAATGAGCAAAAGAAGAACAGCCTGATGTGCCCATTATATACCACCAAAAGAACAGAATGATTAATTCAGTCAGAAGGCCACCAAAACCTACTCAAAACGACGACCACGTTACGGACAGACCAGAACAAGTCAATATTCTGCGCCTCAGAACAGGACACAACAGATTACGCAACCACATGTATATAAAATTCAAGATTGATGACTCAGCCATGTGCACATGTGGTTTGGCGTCGCAGACAGCAGAGCACGTACTCCAGGACTGCCCAAACTATAACATATCCAGGCAAACCTTCTGGCCTAGAGAGACAACAGTGGAAGATAAACTCTATGGACCGCTGAGTGAACTAAAAAAGACTGTTAGATTCATACAAGAGACAACGTTGCAGACATAGACATATTTCAAGCGAACGAAAGAAGAAGCAGAAAAAGCTACATGATTCGATGTGACATGACTACTGTAACAAAATTCTTCTTCTACTTCTTCTTCTTCTTCTTCTTCCTTCTTCTTGCTTATTTTCCTTCGTCATCCTTCTTCTTAGTTCTACTTAGCTATTCTTTCTTTCTTTCTTTCTTTCTTTCTTTCTTTCTTTCTTTCTTTCTTTCTTTCTTTCTTTCTTCTTCTTCTTCTTCTTCTTCTCTTCTTCTTCTTCTTCTTCTTCTTCTTCTTCTTCTTCTTCTTCTTCTTCTTCTTCTTTTCTGCTGCTGTTGCTGCTGCTGCTGCTTCTCTTCTTCTTCTTCTTCTTCTTCTTCTTCTTCTTCTTCTTCTTCTTCTTCTTCTTCTTCTTCTTCTTCTTCTTCTTCTTCTTCTTCTTCTTCTTCTTCTTCTTCTTCTTCTTCTTCTTCTTCTTCTTCTTCTTCTTCTTCTTCTTTCCTACTTCTTCCTTCTTCTTAGTTCTACTTAGCCTTTCTTTCTTTCTTTCTTTCTTTCTTTCTTTCTTTCTTTCTTTCTTTCTTTCTTTCTTTCTTTCTTTCTTTCTTTCTTTCTTTCTTCTTTCTTCTTCTTCTTCTTCTTCTTCTTCTTCTTCTTCTTCTTCTTCTTCTTCTTCTTCTTCTTCTTCTTCTTCTTCTTCTTCTTCTTCTTCTTCTTCTTCTTCTTCTCTTCTTTCTTCTTCTTGCTTATTTTCCTTTGTCCTTTTTCTCTACCTTATTCTTAGGATTTCTTTCTTTCTTTCTTTCTTTCTTTCTTTCTTTCTTTCTCTTCTTTCTTTCTTTCTTTCTTTCTTCTTTCTTTCTTTCTTTCTTTCTTTCTTTCTTTCTTTCTTTCTTTCTTCTTTATTTCGTCTTCTTCAGCTGCTGCTGCTGCTTCTACTGCTGCTGCTGTTGCATCTTCTTCTTCTTCTTCTTTTTTCTTCTTCTTCTTCTTCTTCTTCTTCTTCTTCTTCTTCTTCTTCTTCTTCTTCTTCTTCTTCTTCTTCTTCTTCTTCTTCTTCTTCTTCTTCTTCTTCTTCTTTTCTGCTGCTGCTGCTGCTTTTTTTTTTTTCTTCTTCTTCTTCTTCTTCTTCTTCTTCTTCTTCTTCTTCTTCTTCTTCTTCTTCTTCTTCTTCTTCTTCTTCTTCTTCTTCTTCTTCTTCTTCTTCTTCTTCTTCTTCTTCTTCTTCTTCTTCTTCTTCTTCTTCTTCTTCTTCTTCTTCTTCTTCTGCTTCTTCTTCTTCTTCTTCTTCTTTCTCCTTCTTACTTATTTTCCTTCGTCATCCTTCTTTCCTACTTCTTCCTTCTTCTTAGTTCTACTTAGCCTTTCTTTCTTTCTTTCTTTCTTTCTTTCTTTCTTTCTTTCTTTCTTTCTTCTTTCTTTCTTTCTTTCTTTCTTTCTTTCTTTCTTCTTTCTTTCTTTCTTCTTTCTTC